>CM022944.1:77325611-77782665 GCA_012931725.1 Litsea cubeba | reverse complement strand
CTCACCAATCTACGCATCTGATCTAACGTGTGCCCCACTTAATCCTAACCACTTAAATAACTAAAATACATTCAATTAAAATAATAATAATAATATCTAATTAAAATATAATAAATATTAATAGTAGCGGGACCGGGATCTTACACTCTCTCTCTCCCGACCGACTGGACTAAGACCTAGAACTAAATACATTTTTCTATCTGGGTCAGGAATGATGGGTCCAAGCCAGATCCGACCCAATGGAATCACTCTATTCATCAGTAGAAAATAATCTAATTCCGGCCAGACATGAATTCACCTCAAGCGAGAAACGAGAACTTAAAACAATAGACTAGTGTACTAAGTAGAAAACACAAACTGACTTTATCTTCTCTTTTCTTTCTTCTATCATCATATAAATTAATAACAATATAACAAAAATAAGCACAGAGAGAATCCAAGAGGGGTTAAGAAAAAAATTGAAGAAAACCTCCCAAACACTAGAATTTGAGAGTGATTCCACTTCCATGACTCTCCCCTTCATCTTCTCCACCATCTTAAGAGACAGCAGACCTCTTGCCACCATTCCTCCTTCCTTCCCTCTCCCTCTCCAGCTTCCACTATATGACTTCCCTCCTCCTTCCTCCTCCACCTCCTCAATGCTCTCCGACCTTTCTCCGGCCTCCCTGTTGTCGGATTCTGGCGAGCTGTGTGTCTGAGAAGAGGCCTTATTGTTGGGGTGGTAATGATGGTGGGGTGGCCCAGGATAGAAGTCCTGGGGCCCCGGTGGTGCACAGTAGTGGGCCGAGGCAGGATGTGCACCGTAGATGGCGCCATGGGCCGCAGCGTACTCTGGAGGGGAGCCAGATGCCACCTAAGACAACGAATTGGGGCGCTTGCGTGGCAGGTGATGGAGGGTTGGGACCCGGCCTTCGCGTGTGGAGCCGGTACTTCTGTCCAAGAATGAGTAAATGTTGATCAAATGCATGCCATTAAAGGAAATTGGGCCATGAATTTCTTGGGTCGCACTTAAGGGTGCAAATGGGCCAGACAGAGGCTTGTTTGAGTCGAGCCTGTGCAAATGGGCCAGACAGAGGCTTGTTTGAGTCAAGCCTGTTTCGTTATCCATCCAAACATTTAAGCCCCGACCCAGCCGGCATATTACGTTACGGTTTTTTTCAAACCTAGAGAAGAGACTAAAACCCACTTAATACAACCCAAAAGCCACATATTACATTACATTTAATATGCAACTGTCTTGATAGAATCAGCAAACTCATGGCAAGGAAAATGAGCACAAAACCAACTTACATGTGGCCAAGCATGTTAGATCTGTTTGGGTTGGTCGATCACCCAGGGGAAAACAGTAGTGTAAGATCAACATTGAAAACAAAAGGAATACAAAAATAAAGAGTAGGCAATAACCATGGGCCTAAAAGATCAGCAAAAATCAAGGCCGCACTCATCTAAAGATCTAAAGCCCTTGCTTCGCCCACCAGCACAACGTTACAAATAACGGTAACGGAATAATATGGTGGGAGAAAATATAAGGATAATTTTGAAATTGTGATTTTTCTGGATAATATCATAAAATATAGCTGAAAATAAAATAAATTCTTAAATAATTAAAAAAAATCAAGAAATTCAAATGTATGTTTTCCAATTTTTTTTTTATTTTTCAACGATTAAATCATGTTGCGCTATAGTTTGTGATAGCAATATCATTACAGTTACTAGGAAGATAATTAATTTCTGGAGATAAGTTGAACTTTTGCGATGAGATATATAAGCTAAGGAAAATGTAGAGATATTTTTTTCAATAAACTCAAAATTCTGAGATGTTTGTCTCAGCTGCAACCCTAGCGTCCACTGCCTCTCTGGATCACTGAAACTAAGAGGGGAGTTTAATTATTTTACTTAGGAAATTGTCCTTTTTCTATTTGTTCGCTGGTGTGTGTGTGTGAGAGAGAGAGAGAGAGCCCTGTAAATGGCTCTTCACCTCATCATTGGTAAGTCCATCACCTTCATAAGTTCTCTGATCTGCTTTGGTGTGGCTACTGTTTTCCAAAGATAAAACGGAAATCATTAGATACTACAATTTCAATCGGGAGTTCATGAAATATAAGCCCCCTCTATAATCACCCCAAAAGGGAAAAAAGAAACAGTAAAAATAGGTGACCCAGGTCGGGGGGGGGGGGGGGGGGGGGGGGGGATTCATCTATTTGCACCCTACACATCTGGATTCATCTGGGTTGGGCCCATTCAATTGCCAATTTTTTATTTCCTCTCAAAGTACTGATCTGGTTTTTAGGGATATATTGGTATTAATGCCATGGTAATGACTGTTAAGTAGTTGTTTGTGTAGTTTTCCATCACCAATTGGTTTCCCCTCTTGTGCGGACGCAAGTGACACAGGTCAAGAAGGTCCATGCAGTGTTGTAGTCTTGTGCAGGCGTAAACCAATCCCCCAACCAAAAAGAGCATTTCAAATTAAAAGATTGAAGCGTGGTTTTACTTCTTCTCCAATTTTTATACCTTGAGAGCCTCCCAACATCTGAAGAGCATTCACAAACCGGCGATGCAAATCCGGTGACCAGCACCTTCTTGCTTTCCTTTGGGGCTGTGTTGTCGGTTGTGCTTCTGCTCCATTAGCCGTCCCCTTTTCCTTCTCTCCGTTGGTGCAATGCTCTTTCCCTGAACTCGACATTCCATTTGCCAGTCCCAAGCATTTCTTCTCCTCAATCTCTTTATTGACAGAAGCCAGTGTTAATTCGGGGGGATTCGTGCAAAAGTTCCTCTCTCTTGAGAATGGAAGAAATCCCCCTCCATTTCTTTCTTTGTTATCTAAAGAGAGTTTGGGAGTTATGCTGAAACCTTGCTCGGTTTCATCTGAAGATGACATTTTTGCCGCCTTACATTTGCTCCCATCATTTGCTTGATTCCATAGCTGTGCTGTGGTCATCCAATTAGTCTTCTCAGATTTGTTTGATGCGTTGTCGGGCAGTTCAGCGCTTGATTGTTTTAGAGGTATGAATTCTTCAAGGACTGGTCTTGTTCCTTGGCTTGCTTGGTAGGTTTCTAGCTGATGTCTAGAGGCCTCCACAGCTAATAAAGGAAAAATACAACCTTTCATTAACTCGAGAGAAACATATGATGTGATCTCTGCTTTTGTTCATTTACAGGCCTCTTATCATAAAAAGTAATGACAAAATCAGCAATCTTAATTGCTTAGCAGTTGTGTTAGATAGAAAGTAAACATATGAAAATGAAGGATCAGTGATGTGAAGAAGTACACAGGAAAAAAGAAAAAAAAATCCAACAGACGAAGAGCCATAAGAAGAAGACTCAACTTCTATAGATGAAAAGGCGACGAAAGAGTATTCATCGTTTAAGTAAATTAACATCCACATATCAATGTATTAGGAAAAATGCCAGTTGAATGAATAGGAGAGAAATAATTTGGAAAAATGAATAGAAGTAACAACCATGAGAGCTTTTCATTTGATTTTTGACTAAGATCATGCCAATCAAAACAATATTGATACAACTGCATGAGAGAGCAAACCATTGTTTAGTAGTTGCATGCAAAGGGGAAGCTCGCGTTTGAATGCGTCAATCTTGAGCCGCTCTTCTTCAAGGCAATCCAAGAACTCTTTGAGCTTCTGGGTCTGTTGGGAATCATCTCCGAATGAGTTTAAAAGTATAGAGTAGCCGTTGGTTTTACAATCTAGGCGGAGTTCCGGGGGCAAACTCATGTTGGATGTTATGGTTTGTTTTCAACTAGTTATTGTTTTGATTTTCATGAGAGAGAGAGAGAGAGAGAGAGAGAGAGAGAGAGAGGTAAGAGTTATGAATACAAAGAGGATCGAGGGGGATCGTCCTCTTTTTAGAGGTGTGAGTTTGAGGGGGAATAAAGCTAGGTTTTGGAATAGGAAAAGGAAAAGATAGAGATAAAGCAAAGGGATGGTAGCTTCTTGCAAAGAACAAAGGCAAAAGCTATTAAGGGTTCTGAGAGGGAATCAAGGAGGACATGGATCATGTGCTAACTTCTTTATCAGAGAATGTGTTTTGTACTTGTCACAAACATGTATTCATCCAAGCTGATCACTCTAAGTAGCAACTCTTTAGATGTGCAAGAGCTCAAGAACAAAACACTACTGAAAACCGTCACCGTTCATTTGGTGACAATCTCTTAGATAAAAAACATACCTACACTCTGCAAGGTCTGGAAAACAGTCTATGAATCATATAGTTTGTATCTTTGATTATTTCAATCTCGGGGGCTGGAGATGGGTCATATATTGAATGAATCGTCTGGATTGTTTAGCTTTTGGAATAATCAGGTGTTCAAACTAGTTACAAAACTTATTTCTAGTGTATGAACTTTACCAAATCATCTAAAACACTCAGACCATCTATTTGAATTAATTTTAAGATAAATAGACATGAAAAGTAGACTTGCCAAACAAGACCTTAGTTGTACAACTGAAATTGTTGGCTCCTCTCCCTCTTGTAATCCAAAAGCTTGTTCTTGTTTCTTTCATTTGTTTCACACTTATGTATAAATATTATAACTAAATTTTGTACAGGTCCAATTATTCCACAAAGGGGGCACTGAGTTCCTTAAAATTTCTAAGAAAAATGCCATTTTTAATCTAAGGAGTTAAAAACGAAGGATTAAAGGTAAAACTCCATAATGGCCAATGGGTCATCAAATATCTCCCCTCTTATAGTAATTATGATTGATTAGTACTGACTATCATCATAACAAATCAAATTACTGGAAAGTTCCCATCTTAGATCTCTACCTCACGCCCTTCATTCTTCACTTATTCAATACACCTTTGATAAAATCCCATATTAGGAATTCGAATATTGTAAGCGTACAAAAATTCATAGACCTAGGGCTGGTGTTTTTTAGACTCGTTGAGGAGGACGAAGGCTGAAGCTCCTTGTTAGTGATGGAAGAACTACTGCCTGAGAACCTGGAAGAGGGGGAAGAAACAGGTCAGAGGACCCTGGCTGTGGCAGCGCAGGGCTCTCCGATGCCTAAGTTAGTGTGATAACTAAGCAATAGGATGTAGATTTTTGGGGAAGAAGATGGCGTACCAGCATGTGGTGTAAGTGTTGGCCATGCTTGTTCTGAAGTTGTAGCTGTGTTTATATAGAAGAAGAGAGGAGGCAAGGAGGTGGTTAGCTGTCCCATCATAGCTCACTCTATTCTAATAGCTATCCCATCGTAGCTTGTCTTGTCCCATCTGGCCATATCCTGGCGCCTTGGGAGCTGTGGGCGGCGATCTGTCAGGAGATATGGGCGGCGCCCTTGTCTTGTCGTACGTCCTGGGACGTGGTGGAGTCCTCGTAGAGGTACGGCTATCAGTCCTTGCCTTGGCTAGTTCTAGCGCTACGACCGAAGTGCGTAACCGAGGTCGGGGCATATTTGTCGAGGTCGGCTGGAGACCTGGCAGGGGTGCCAAGTTGTATGGCTGGGGGCTAGAAGCTGCCGAGCTCGAGGGCCTTGCCGAGATGGACGAGGCCGTGACCAGGCGCTGCTGCCATGATGGAGCTAGCGTCTCAGTTTTGCTGTCAAGGTGGAGCTCTGACCGAGCTGGAGGATACGAGCTCATGGCCGAAATGGGGGCACTTGGCCGGGCCAGGGGAAGCTGAAATCGTCCCCTACCGAGATGGAGGAGCTGGTGCGGGAGTTCCGGATGGAACATCTGACCGGGATTATGGCGAGCGGGAAATATCCCCACACAATAGCCCCCCAACTTCTGAGCTCATTAGACTTCTATTTTGAGGTAGGAAGATATGTATCAAGGAGGATAACACTTGTGTCTTTGAGCTGTTTCTCGCTTGAGATTGGTGGTCTTCAATCAACTGGTTCGTCACCAACTGAGAGACGGAGACATGACCAGCTGGCTCGTCGCCAGAGGTGTAGTCTCGTTGGAAGTATTTCTGCTACTGCTACTGAGAAGGAGGCGAGCTGTAGACTGGTACCGCTGCTAAGATGGAGGAGGGATTTTCCTACTGAACTGGAGGTTGGCGCTGCTGTCAAGCTAGAGATTGGCATTGCTGCCGAGCTATATAGAGAGCTTTGACCGAGAATGACCAGCTGGATCATCACCAGACGTGCTGTCTCGTTGGCCGGTCATCTGGTACTGTTACCAAGATGCCATGTGGCCGAGCCAACGTGAGGTCGTAGCCAACACGTGGACAGACCAGCAAGAGGTCGTAAATGCGGTCGAGACCATCTTGAGGTCGTGCCAGCGTGAGGCCGTAACCAGCACATGGACGGACCAGCAAGAGGTCGTAAATGCGGTCGAGATCGGCATGAGGTCGTGCCAGCGTGAGGCCGTAGCCAGCACGTGGACGGACCAGCAAGAGGTCGTAAATGTGACTCGATGCTGATATTGCTTATGCCAGCACGATTGCAATATCTGGCACACAGCCGAGACCAACATGAGGTCGTGCCAGCGTGAGGTCATAGCCAGCACGTGGACGGACCAGCAAGAGGCCGTAAATGCGACTCGGTGCGCTATTGCTTGTGCCAGCATGAGTGCAATATTTGGCGCGTAGCCGAGACCAGCATGAGGCCGAACCTACGTGAAGCGCGTAGCTAGCACGAGGGTGACAACAGCATGAGGTGGGGGCGCGTAGCCTGAGACCATGATGAGGCCGAATTTGCGTAAGGCGCGTAGCCAGCACGAGGGCGACACCAGCATGAGGCCGAGTCCTTCATGAGGCCGAACATGCGTGAAGCGCGTAACTAGCGAGGGTGACACCAGCATGAGGCCGAGAATCTGGCGCTGCTGCCACAATGCACGAAGTTGAGATCTGGCACATAGCCGAGACGCAAGAAATCGAGATCTGGCGCGCGGCCGAGATGTAGGAGCACGGGGCTCTGGATGACTGATGGCGGTAGAGGACCGTGCGATCAAGGCTGATAGTAGAGGACCGTGCCGTCGAAATGACGGTAGAGGGTCATACGATCCAAGCCTACAGTAGAGGGTCGTACCAGTGTCATCAAAGCTGATGGCGCCATCGAAGCGGACAGTAGAGGACCGTGCCGCCAGAAATGATGGTAGAGGGTCGTGCGATCGAAGCTGACGGGTGGTCGAAGCTAAGAATGCCATAGAGGCTGACGGTGCCATCGAAGCTGACTACGCCATCGAAGCTAACAGTAGAGGATCCTGCCATCGAAGTTGACGGGCAATCGAAGCTGATGGTGTCGTAGGGGCTGATCACACCGTCGAAGTTGACAGCAGAGGACCGTGCCAGGAAACGGTAGAGGGTCGGACGATCAAAACTGACGGGTGATCGAAGCTGAAGGATGATAGGAGACATCTAGCTGCCTCCCGAGCTGGAGGAGACTTCTGCCGAGCTTAGGGCTTCTACCGAGCTGTAGATATCCGCCGAGCTGGAGGCTGCTGCCGAGCTAGAGACATCCGCCGAGTGGGAAGCTGTCTGGTCATCTTCGTAGAGGTCAAAGTGCTCTTAAGCTTGGGCTTCATCTGCTTCTTGCCTGACGAACTGGTTCACCCTGGCGATTAATGCCTTCATTCAGACCACAGGGTGCAGGACCAAGTATCTCCGAAGCTCGTTACCTGGCAAAAGAGCTTGATGGAAAGACGTGATTACTATTGTGTCTGAGGCATCTTCGATCTGGCTGTAGACAGTCCAGAATCTTTGGGCGAACTGCGTGATATTCTTGATATGCTTCATTCTAAGGGCTATCAGGTCAACGCCCGACCTAGGGATGACTCTGTGAGCCTGGAACTTGGCCATGAAGGAATTCCGGAGTTGCTGCCAACTTGTGATTGATCCTTGCGGGAGTGCACAGAACCACCTTAGGGGGAGGTCTCCCACACTGGAGGAGAATAATCTACAGTTCAGGTGGCCTGCATCGCCCCACACCGACATCCTCTGAGTGAAGTGCCGGAGGTGTGTTGCTGGGTCGGAGGTCCCATCGTAGATGACGAACCTCAGGACGCTGAAGTCTTCTAGGAAGGAAAAGTTTCTTATTTTTGGAGAGAAGGGGATGTGCCGAAATCGTCAGAGTTCAGCCGAACTAGAGCGAAACCGGCCATCTCCATGTTCTGTTGTACTGCTTGCTCGATGCGTCGATCAAGCCATTCTCTGAAGTCGTGGTTGTTACCCGAGCTTTCGCCATGAGCTCAGTCGCTTCTGTTGTTCTTCAAGGTACGCCTTTTGGAAGGTGGAGACGAGGTTGAACCCTTAGAGGATGAACACGATTGAGTATCTTGCTGTTGGACGCTCGCTGGACTAGATCTTGCTCCGGACCTTTCCTGGCGGGGGACCGTCGGCAGCTCTATTGACAATGTCAATGGTTCATTTCCCTTTCCGGTTATTCGAGGCATAGTGTTAGGGAAGATGGCTTTATGTAGCCGTTTTCCACAGACGGCGCCAATTGTAAGTGCACAAAAACTCTCATACCTGGGGGTGGTGTTTTTGAGACTCACTGAGGAGGACGGAGGCTGAAGCTTCTTGTTGGTGATGGAAGAACTGCTGCCTGAGAACCTGAAAGAGGGGGAAGAAACAGGTCAGAGGACCCTGGTTGTGGCAGCGCAGGGCTCTCCGATGCCTAAGTTAGTATGAGAACTAAGCAATAGGATGGAGACTTTTGGGGAAGAAGATGGCGTACCAGCATGTGGTGTAAGTGTTGGCCATGCTTGTTCTGAAGCTGTAGCTATGTTTATATAGAAGAAGAGAGGAGGCAAGGAGGTGGTTAGCTGTCCCATCATAGCTCACTCTATTCTAATAGCTATCCCATCGTAGCTTGTCCTGTCCCATCTGGCCATATCCTGGCGCCTTGTGTAACACCCCGACCCACCTTAATCTCGTTTTAGAGTTAATTAATTTAGATTAATTGCTTAATGGATGTTTTGATCTTGATTGGAATTGGTTAGGTAGAATTAGTGGGGTTTGACCACTTACTAGGTAGATTATGACTTTTGGAGTGTTTTTGGGTTTTGTGTGTACTTAGAAATTTTTGGGTTTTTAATGCATTGCATAGAGCATTTTATGGGCCTCAACTTTCATGTCTTGACCCATCAAATTCGGATCCATGTAGGCCCATTCCCAGCCCATTCATTAGCCCCAAGCCCTTTCTTGCAATTTCAGCCCAATTCTGGACTTGCATGCAAGTGCAGGATAAAATTTGGGATAAATTCCATTTCAGCTACTCCTTTCTTCTTTCTTCATCTCCAGCTGAACCCTCTCTTCTCAATCTCTTTACTACCTCATCTCCTCCCAGCCTTCCATCTCCAACATCCTCTTGGGCTAACTATTGCATGTGAGTCTTGGTGGAGACATCTTCATCTTCCTATTCATCTTCTCCAAGCTTCCATTCTCTCTAAAAGTGCTTCATTTCCTCCATTGGTAAGTCTCAACTTCCATTTCTTTTCTCTTGCTTCATATTAGTGTAAGAATGTCCTAAAATTCGTGCATACATCATCTCCTTCCTCATTCATTTTCTTCCATTTTGTTTTTCACCATTTTTAGGGCATTTGAGCTTTCATATTTGGGGATTTTCGAGTTTAACAAGGATTAGGTGTGAGAGCTAGCTTTCAAGCACCAAGGCAAGTTAAATATGTACATTGATATGCATGTTTCCTTGTTTGATTCATGAATGTATGAAATCATGTGTAGAAACCCTTCTTCTTGCTCAAAAATGGATTTTTGTGGATGATTTTCTTGTTAATGTATATGGGTTCATTGATGGTTTTGATGAGCATTTTGGAAGCTCAAGGATACCCATTGGTAGTGGTTCAAACCTGGAATGAATGCCTTGAATGGCTTGAGAGAAATCAAGAAGTTTCAGATTTTCGGAACCCAGGATTTGACAGTTCGCTCGAGCGAGCGTGAGTGAACGCTCGAGCGAAGGGCTTTCTGGGAGAGTTCGCTCGAGCGAACTTTTGGTCCGGTCGAGCGAACAGCTCTCTGTCTGGGGTCCGCTCGAGCGAACATCTGGACGCTCGAGCGAACCTGATACTTGCAGTATGCAGATTTTCCAATGGCCATAACTTTTCAACCGTAAGTCCGTTTTTGGAGATCTACATACCGTTGGAAAGCTCATGATGTGTAGAACCCAACAATCCTATGACTTTATTTGATTTGAGCCTTGGAAGAGATTATATGTTGGATTTTACATAATTGTGACAAATGGACGTTTCCATGAGCCGGACATTGAACTGTAGCTTGATCTAGTTGATTGGCCTGATAGATGGACTTGTAGGATGTGCACCCTGAACTTTTATCATGACCACTGGGTTTGTTTAATTGTGGATATGGATTGAGCACCCGTACCCACAAAAGGGGCATTGTGTTCTTCGGATTGTAACCGTGCCAAATGTGTTCTATTAAGAGATTCGACATCCAAATTATGTAACGCCAAGGGGTCCTCGTAGCCCGATAATGTCGGACTCTTAATACTACCCTGAGTTGCACGGTGAAGACTGTTGGAAATAGGGTGGGCCTCTAGGATAGGTTTCAAAAACTTTTGACCCACTTGACGCAGGGATCAACTATCCAGAAGGCTACAAAACCCAATCCAAGATCTATGTCCTCAATCTCAGTCATCATGATCAGTAAATACAATCTATCTAGAAGATAGAAACAGCAACTAACAAGCATCCATAATAATCTACAACATGCAAGGAAGTGGATTATACCTTTGGAGCTCGGTTGTGCTCTAATGGAGGAGTTGCGTCTTTCTTTGATGATGAAACGCTTTCACTAATCAAATAGGGATCTCCAAGACCTCTTGATCTTCCACTCTATGACCCGTATCAGATTCTCCTTTTTCTCAAGAAGATGGTGGGATCTCCAAGAGAAAACTACTAGGAACTCTAGGGAGGAACTAGAAAGAAAACTAGAAGAGGGAAGAGGAGAAGAGCTCGTGCAACACTTGCACTAAAGGGGGCTTGGGCGTGAATCCCTAGGTGGGTTTATGCATGGGACGTCCAAGCCTTGGAATCCTCTATTTATAGCTTAAAAGCTATTAAGTCACCTCCTCTTTCTAATTGAAATAGAAGTCTCACTTCTCTAAATTAGCAACTCTCTTCTATTGCTAGTTAAAATAGAAGTCTTACTTCCACAATAATTAGTAACTTACTATATCATAATTAGAAGTCTCACTTCAAATATGATTAGTAACTTTCCAATTCCTTTCTCATTAAAATAGAAGTCTCACTTCTACTAAAATTAGTAAGTCTACTATTACCACTATTAGAAGTCTCACTTCAAATAGAAATAGTAACTTTCCTTTTAGAGTTCAACTAGAATTAGATACTTTCTAATAATTGGGCTAGCGTGGGGACCACTAGGGATTCCTTAGAAAGCTGGCTCCAACTGGGACTCGCGACCGCACATCTCATGTGTAATCCGGGCCCACAGTTAATTGCAAATAACTCCACTATATAAATGCAATTGAACTCCAGTCTTAGGAATATTACATAGAAGACCCTAAAATTCCACATTACCACAAGTAGACCCCTCTATCAATATCCATGGATCAATTGGACCTGTCTTCCAAACTTGATCCATATCTTATTATCCTTGAGCCCCAATTAATTATAATGATCATAGGTACCTTTCCAATTAACTCTTAATCGGAATGGGTGCGCACTTACCAATGATTAATCCATTAATTGGCAGAAGAGGATATTAGAGATAGATTCCTTCTTGACTATTGAATGTTCCCACAGCTCTACTACCATGTACCCAAATCACCGAGGTGTTGACCTACAGTTGGCCTCACTCATTGGTGACTCAAAGCAAATGAATAGATAGAAACTTGAGTTCATTAATGTCTCAGGATTGAGAGCCTATTGCTAGGGAATTATGAGAGCAGACCTTAAAATAAAGACAGTGTTTATAAGGTGCTTCTCATGGTCCTTCAATACATCCAATGTACCAACACAATGATCCAGAATCTTCCATTCTGATGATCGAGACAAATCACACTATCTCATAGTGATCAAAGTGCTGCAACCTTGTCAGTATGAGATGTCCAGTCTCATCACTGGTTGTGAATATATTTTAAGTATAAGATTTGTCATACATGTCTCCTGTATGTGGATCTCATCCATACACATGTATTGCATCTAATATACTTGTGGACCCCGGTTCATTTCATGAACCATCATGTCATTCGTATTGGTTATGTGCAAGTATATAATAAATCACCATTCATCTCATGAAAGGAAAGCATGAATATATGAATAAATAAAGAATTTAATCAATTTATTATATCATCTACTGGATTGAGTCCATAAAACTAACAATCCACATGTGTTCCCAATACCGTAGGCTTGGCTTGATTTCTGTCTTGACTCCGTATATGATCTGTATGTACATGCATTGCATTCCTTTTCCAGTATTCTAGTGTGACTTGATCACGCTTCTGTTCGGTTATATATTTTCTGTTACACATCTGTTATGTCACATTTATTTCTGGCTTTGTTCAGTATATTTCAGTAAGTTCCGATTTGTTATTTATATGTCTTGTCCTGTATATGCCCTGTATCTGATTTACACTGTCCTGCACCTGCTCTGTTGTTTGTATATTGTACTCTATGAGTCGGCACCACTTAGCTTCGACCCTATCTAAGTCGGACCCGGCTAAGTGTGGGTTTAGTAAACTTCTGGCCCTCTGCAGATGGGAATATATTCTGAGGGTTTACCGGCACCCTAGGTCTACGATGGAGAACTCTGGGTACCTCTGTCTCCTAGTAGCACCACCCTGTTCTGTCCTGATATTCTGCTCTCATTTTATTTCATGTTATATGATTAACTTGAGAGAACATAGCTTATGTGGTTGTGCCAACTAGTTTGTTAATATGTTTATCTGTTATCTATGACTCGTATGTCTCATGCTAATTCATGCACTGATATGCCTAGTGATTATTCCTTGATCTCTTATGATTTATACCTGTCTGACTATTCATTTGATACATGTTATATGGACTGTATATGTTTGTCTTGCTTAGCTTAGTCTAATGGTGCTACACTTGGCGTTACAGGTGAATACATCGACGCCACTGCCCCGGAGATCCTCGAGGAAGAGGAATCTCTCCAGAACGTAGCAGAGTGGACTCCTGATGATGTCTTCTAGACATCCACTCGATGAGAAAAGGACGTTAAATGACCCACTGACCGTGGCTAGGATTGCCACATATTTTGTAGAAACTTATAAACTTGTTTAGCTTTTGGAATTGTAAACTTAACTAACTTACTTCTTCTCTTCCTATCTCTTGAACTTGAATCTTTAAATTTATGCTCATGGACCCTTATGCTCTATATCTTGATGATTGTGTTATGTTAATTGGATACCTATTTGACAGATTTATACAGGTATATTGAGAAATATAAACCTCACACGTGATATCCTATGGGTAAATTCCGTACGTGGGGACCTAGAGTCAATGAGTTTGACTCGAATTTCCACGCGGGCGTGTGTCGCGCCTCGGGATGTGTGAAATCTCGGGCTCGGGGCGTGACACCTTGGGAGCTGTGGGCGGCAATCTGTCAGGAGATATGGGTGGTGCCCTTGTTTTGTCGCACGTCCTGGGACGTGGTGGAGTCCTCGTAGAGGTACGGCTGTCAGTCCCTGCCTTGGCTAGTTCTAGCGCTATGACCGAAGTGCGTAACCGAGGTCGAGGCATGTTTGCCGAGGTCGGCTGGAGACCTGGCAGGGGCGCCGAGGTGTATGACCGAGGCCGAGGTGAAGGAGACCAAGCTGGGGGCTAGAAGCTGTCGAGCTCGAGGACCTTGCCGAGATAGACGAGGCCGTGACAAGGCGCTGCTACCGTGATGGAGCTAGGGTCTCGGTTTTGCTGTCAAGGTGGAGCTCTGACCGAGCTGGAGGATACGAGCTCATGGCCGAAATGGGAGCACTTGGCCGGGCCGGGGGAAGCCGAAACCGTGCCCTACCAAGATGGAGGAGCTGGTGCGGGAGTTCCGGATGGAACATCTGACTGGAATTATGGCGAGCGGGAAATTTCCCCACACAAATATGAAGTAAGGAAATGGGCGCAAAATGTGGCATCTCACTGCCACATCACTTTACACGCTTTGGCAGATACTGTGATTCATAGTTTCATGAATTAGAAACAACCCCCTCCCTTGTTTGCAAGGGAAAAGAAGTACAAAAAAATCTGTAGGTAGTTTGAGTTGATTTAAACCAAACCTTGAAATTCCGTATGAATATGATTCTGCCACTATGACTAATTAATAATTGAGAGAAATAAAAAGCTTGAGAGCGCATATACTGTCTATTAGACCTGTACACAAATATTCGAATTTCTTCATCTCAATTAAAGAACGGAGCCCTTTTGTGTTTATAAAGTTATAACATATACCACATTTACATGAAGAATATCTAGTGCAACACAAAAGAATATTTTTTTATTTTATTTTATTATGAGCTTCTCAGAGAAAGGGATATCTTGGTCCAAATTCTACGGCTCCAGTGTAGTAACAGCACACAACACAAAGCTTAAAGGAGACACTCCAACCTTAAAAGAATGAGAAAAGAGGAGGAATCTTCTCTTGCTTCTAGCTTTAGTGAATGGTCAAGAAGATTCTTCAACTTCAGGGGACATGGGTAGGGTTGCAAATGAATCGGGCGGAGCCCGCGGAAATTGTGTTTTAATTCCCTTCCCTTCATGCACCTCACTTGAACCAAAAAATGCCAGTTTTGATCATGACAGATCAGTCAGGTGTGGGAATATATAGACCTCTGATTACTCAGTTACCCAAAAACAAAAAAATCCTATGGACAAAAAAGTAAGTTGTGGACTCCTTTCCTTTAGGCCCAACTATAATCTACTCCGGGTGCAGTTTACTTGGTTTTGAGTAATTTATGCCAGCTATAGTGGGATCCATCAGAGTCAAGCCTAGGAACCTAACTGATCTGTTAGTCCGGGCCTAATGTATAAGATTCCACATTTATAGCCCGTTTCAGATTAGGGTTGACCCACGCGTATAACCTGTTTAAATGGGTTGGGTTAGGGTTGAGTTGCATATCTAAACGCATTTAGTCGTTGGTGGATTAATAATTTGGTACTGGGAACGGTTATTTATATATAAGAAAAAAAAAAAAAAAACAGAGACTAGCTTGCGTAGTAATTTTTGTTTGGCGTACAACCAAAATTAAATATACCCTTGTCTTCAGAAGTAGGTGAGGCTAGGCCCAATTTTGTATAGGTTGAGTTGGATTAAACAGGTTGAATCACATTTGATGTGGGTTATGCGGGTTGGATTAGGTTGATCTGTATGGTTGCGGGTTCAACTCATAACGACTCTATTAAACTCGACCCATTTTAATTCTATCCAGTCGTTTGGCCACCCCTCAGAAGAGTATAATTAATAACAAAAAATATATCCAGATAGCATTACTCAATTAATAATAGCAAGTTGCATGCATGGGATGCAACAATAATGGATTTGGTGGTAGCTTTCCATGAGAGCCTTGGATATGAGAAAGCAATCTCTTGAGATACAAGACTCCAACCCTCACCTTTTATGCTGATTCTCTCTCCCTCTAGAGAGAGAGGACAAGTCTCGTGTTATTCCCCAAAATCGTCGTTGGTGAACATTGGCATTTAACGTGAAAAATCGAAGCCGTGGAAATTCCCCCACTACCTTTACCTTTGAGCCCTTTCTTTCTTTCCTACTGTTATCCATCCTATCATAGATAGATAGAATATCTTATAAATATAAATATGCATTCATGATAACGTGATCAGTGACGCCAAAAGCTAATGCACTGAAATATGGTGTAGCCACTCCACAGCGGCGGAAACAGGAAATAATATTACTTGGGGACGGGACATTGTGGAAAAAAAACTCATGTTATCATGCATATTACTCAGGGCACCTTTGCTTAACACCATTTTCAGAAGAAAAAAAAAAAGGAAAAGAAACTGTAGAAAAGGAATTACTTTGGTTCAGCTTGATGCGGCATAATTTTCACGAGAAAAAATAATGGAGAAAGTAGCAGGTTTTTTCTAGCAATTTTTTTTACCATTCAAAAAAAAAAAGTAGCAAGTTTTTTTTTTTAGTGTGTGGGGATAATCCCGAACTCACCGGGATCCCTGTCAGATGCAACATCCGGGACTCTCACACCAGCTAGTCCATCTCGGCAGGGCTCAGTCTCGGCAACAGTGCCAGCCTCCAGCTCGGCCTAGTGATTCCACCTCGGCCAGGGCATCTCCAGCCCGGCTAGGGACTTCAGCTCGGTCCTCTACTTCGGCATTCCTGCGAGGTCTCCAGCCAAGTCAAGGTCGCTCCCGACCTCGGCACCAAGCACCCCAGACACTACAAGAAATTGAACTTTTGGGGACGAAATTTTTCGTCGCCAAAAGCTCCATTTTCGTCGGCAAAAGTAGATACCGACGAAAATATTTTCGTCGGTCAAACGTCGGCAAAAGAACGTCGGCAAAAATATAATTTTTACCGACGTTTTTTTTTGTCGGAAAAATCTTTTTATTTTTTCTTAATTTTTATTTTTAATATTACCGACGAAAATAATCGTCGGCAAAATCATTTTATTTTTTTAAAATTTTTATTTTTAATGTTGCCGACGAAAATATTCGTCGGCAAAATCATTTTATTTTTTTTAATTTTTATTTTTAATATTGCCGACGAAAATATTCGTCGGCAAAATCATTTTATTTTATTTTATTTTATTATTTTTAATGTTGCCGACGAAAATATTTGTCTGAAAAATCATTTTATTTTATTTTTATTTTTATTTTTAATGTTGCCGACGAAAATATCCGTCGGCAAAATCATTTTATTTTTTTTTACATTTTTATTTTTAATGTAGCCGACGAAAATATTCGTCGGCAAAATCATTTTATTTTTTATTTTTAATATTGCCGACGAAGATATTCGTCGAAAAAATCATTTTTCTTTTTTTGAATTTTTTTTTTCTACCGACGAACATATTCCTCGGCAAAGGCATTTTTTTTTAAAAAAATATTATATTTATTTTTTAATTATTATTTTCATGTAAACCTGTTTATATACCTGTATCAATATTTTCCTGTAAACCTGTTTATACACCTGTATCAATATTTTCCTGAAAACCTGTTTATACACCTGTATCAAAAATAAACCTATTCATATACCTATATTCAACATAAAAAATGCAATTAAACAAATGTTACTAAATAAACAAACAACCATCTCCATTTTTCATTAAATCATTCATCTCATTAAACAAATATTACAATCAATAATGATACAGTCTCGTATAAATGTTCAATATACAAATAAATCGAAAAGAAGTCCAACACCCCCACAAGTCTACAACCAACCCTAAAGCGTCCATCAGTCTGCAATGACAAAAACAACATTAAAACCCTTACAATGAATTAAATTATAAATGAAACATAAACATGTATATTTATATAAAACTTTTCCTAGGTTTTACTGCTGAACCTTTTACAGCTTAAGTGTTGAAAAACAGGCGGCTTTTGCTTCTAATTTGTTAACCAGAAGTCCGATTCACTAACCGCCAATTCCAACAAGTTACTTTGGCATTGAACAAGGTATCCATGCTGATTTCTGGGCTGTTCGATGGCCTTTTCCCATTTTCGACCTACGACGGCCTATTTTTGAGACTCATGTACAATTCTCTAACTGGGAGTCCTATTTGTGAACCGTCAGTTCCTATAGGTTAATCTACCCTCGAGCAAAGTGCTCGTGTCGATTTCCGATTTTTCCGTTGAACGTTTCCCGTTTCGGACCCCCGACGGGCCGTTTTCGAGCCTAAGTGTTGGAAAATCTCATGTTTCTCTCGTAATTCCCTGACTGAGAGTTATATTTGCGAACTGTCGGTTCCTACTAGTTACTCAACCCTCGAACGACGTGCTCGTGTCGGTTTTAGATTTTTCCTGTGGCCGTTTCCCATTCCGGATCCCCGAAGGGCCATTTTCGAGCCTAAGTATTGGAAAATCTCATGTTTCACTCGTAATTCTCTGACCGGGAGTTGTATTTGCGAACCGTCAGTTCCTACAGGTTACTCTACCCTCGAGCGAAGTGTTCGTGACGGTTTCTAATTTTTCCGTGGACCGTTTCCCTTTCCGGACCCCCGAAGGGCCGTTTTCGAGCCTAAGTTCCGTTTCCCTTTCCGGACCCCCGAAGGGCCGTTTTCGAGCCTAAATGTTGGAAAATTCCATGTTTCTCTCATAATTCTCTGACCGGGAGTCCTATTTGCGAACCGTTTGTTCCTACAGGTTACTCTACCCTCGAGCGACGTGCTCGTGCCAGTTTCAGATTTTTCCCGCGGCCGTTTCCCATTTCGGACCCCCGGCGGCCATTTTCGAGCCTAATTGTTGGAAAATCCCATGTTTCGCTCGTAATTCTCTGATCGGGAGTCGTATTTGCGAACCGTCGGTTCCTACAAGTTACTCTACCCTCGAGCAAGTGCTCGTGCCGATTTTTAATTTTTTCGTGGACCGTTTCCCATTTCCCGTTTCGGACCCCCGAAGGGCTATTTTCGAGCCTAAGTGTTGGAAAATCCCATGTTCGCTCGTAATTCTCTGACCGGGAGTCATATTTGTGAACCGTTTGTTCATACAGGTTACTTTACCCTTGAGCGATGTGCTCGTGCCGGTTTCAGATTTTTCCCATGACCGTTTCCCATTCCGGACCCCCGGCTGGCCATTTTCGAGCCTAAGTGTTGGAAAATCCCATGTTTCGCTCGTAATTCTCTGACCCGGAGTCCTATTTGCGAACCGTCAGTTCCTACAGGCTACTCTACCCTCGAGCGAAGTGCTCGTATTGATTTTTGATTTTTTCGTGGACCGTTTCCCATTCCGGAGCCCCGAAGGGCTGTCTTCGAACCTAAGTGTTGGAAAATTCCATGTTTCTCTCGTAATTCTCTGACCGGGAGTCGTATTTGTGAACCGTCAGTTCCTACAGGTTACTCTACCCTCGAGCGACGTTTTCCCCTTCCGGACCCCCGAAGGGCCGTTTTCGAGCCTAAGTGTTGGAAAATACTATGTTTCTCTTGTAATTCTCTAACCCGGAGTCCTATTTGCCAACCGTTTGTTCCTACATGTTACTCTACCCTCGAGCGACGTGCTCGTGCCGGTTTCTGATTTTTCCCTCGACCAATTCCCATTCCGGACCCCCAGCGGGCCGTTTTCGAGCCTTAGTGTTAGAAAATCCCATGTTTCGCTCGTAATTCTCTAATTGGGAGTCGTATTTGCGAACCGTCGGTTCCTACAGGCTACTCTACCCTCGAGTGAAGTGCTCTTACCAGTTTCCGATTTTTCCGTGGACCGTTTCCCGTTCCAGACCCCCGAAGGACCGTTTTCGAGCCTAAGTGTTGGAAAATTCCATGTTTCGCTCGTAATTCTCTGACCGGGAGTCCTATTTGTGAACCGTTTGTTCCTACAGGTTACTCTATCCTCGAGCGACGTGCTCGTGCCGGTTTCAGATTTTTCCGCGGCCGTTTCCCATTCCGGACCCCCGGCTGGCCGTTTTCGAGCCTAAGTGTTGGAAAATCCCATGTTTCGCTCGTAATTCTCTGACCCGGAGGCCTATTTGCGAACCGTCAGTTCCTACAGGTTACTCTACCCTCGAGCGAAGTGCTCGTGCCGATTTTCCATTTTTCCCTGGACGGTTTCCCATTCCGGACCCCTGAAGGGCCGTTTTCCAGCCCAAGTGTTGGAAAATCCAATATTTCTCTCGTAATTCTCTGACCAGGAGTCGTATTTGCGAACCGTCAGTTCCTACAGGTTACACTACCCTCGAGCGACGTGCTTGTATAGGTTTCAGATTTTTTCCACGGCCGTTTCCCCTTCCGGACCCCCGAAGGGCCGTTTTCGACCTAAGTGTTGGAAAATCCTATGTTTGTCTCGTAATTCTCTAACCCGAAGTCCTATTTACCTACTGTTTGTTCCTATAGGTTACTCTACCCTCGACCGACGTGCTCGTGCCGATTTTCGATTTTTTCCTGGACCGTTTCCCATTCCGGACCCCCGGCAGGCCTTTTTCGAGCCTAAGTGTTGGAAAATCCCATGTTTCGCTCGTAATTCTGTGACCGGGAGTCGTATTTGCGAACCGTCAGTTCCTACAGGTTACTCTACCCTCGAGCGAAGTGCTCGTGCCGGTTTTCGATTTTTCCGTGGACTGTTTCCCGTTTCGGACCCCCGAAGGGCCGTTTTCGAGCCTAAGTGTTGGAAAATCCCATGTTTCGCTCGTAATTCTCTGACCGGGAGTCCTATTTGCGAACCGTTTATTCCTACAGGTTACTCTACCCTGGACCAACGTGCTCGTGCCGGTTTCAGATTTTTTCTGTGGCTGTTTCCCATTCCGGACCCCCGGCTGGCCGTTTTCGAGCCTAAGTGTTGGAAAATCACATGTTTCGCTCGTAATTCTCTGACCCGGAGTCTTATTTGCGAACCGTCAGTTCCTACAAGTTACTCTACCCTTGAGCGAAGTGCTCGTGCCGGTTTCTGATTTTTCCCTGGACTGTTTTCCGTTCCGGACCCCTGAAGGGCCGTTTTCCAGCCTAAGTGTTGGAAAATCCAATGTTTCTCTCGTAATTCTCTGACCGGCAGTCGTATTTGTGAACAGTTAGTTCCTACAGGTTACTCTACCCTCGAGCAACGTGCTCGTATAGGTTTCAGATTTTTTCCGCGGCCGTTTCCCCTTCTGGACCCCCAAAGGGCCGTTTTCGAGCCTAAGTGTTGGAAAATCCTATGTTTCTCTCGTAATTCTCTGACCTGGAGTCCTATTTGCCAACCGTTTGTTCCTACAGGTTACTCTACCCTCGAGCGACGTGCTCGTGCCAGTTTTCAATTTTTCCCTGGACCGTTTCCCATATTTTTGGTTGAGTTGACAGCAATTATCACATCTTCACCACCATCACAGCCCAGCACTGACCATCCATCATCATTGAAGCCATTTATGGCATCATTGAAACCCCTATGAAGTTATTGGAAAAATAAATAAAAAATTGAAGATGCACACATGATACAATTGGAAAAATAAATAAAAAATTGAAGATGCACACATGATACAATTGGAAAAATAAATAAAAAATTGAAGATGCACACATGATACAATTGGAAAAATAAATAAAAAATTGAAGATGCACACATGATACAATTGGAAAATTAAATAAAAAATTGAAGATGCACACATGATACAATATACATATATATTCATCCAAGTGTCTATATTAGACAAAACCAAGAGCTGTGGAAATTACCTGCTCAACCGTTGGCTAAAAGTCCTCAAAACAGCAGGCTGCCTGCCTAGTCCATAAAACACTTCACCACTTGTCTCCTGAGCTATTTGTCTGATGTGACGCAGTGCCTTCACCAGTACAATTCATTAGTTTGTGTTAGACGGGAACTGAAATTCATTGCACAAAACCAAATCAAGCTCAAATCAGCCAAAAACAAAACTTAATACAACACGAGATAAAAGAAAATTAAAAAACGCGATGAACATGAAGAATGACTTAAGTAGGATCAGCTCAACAGTATTAATGTTCTTTACAAAATTTTGTAAATATATTGTCTCTTTTTAATCAGCTAGTAAATATTCTTCTTTTGAAGAAAGTAGGAGTCGTTATAAAAACCATAACCAACACACCCATTCTGTACCTACCGCAACAGCCATTTTCTGGGCAATAGCCTTGGAACTTGGAAGACTCATAAAGTGGTCGTAGCGCCTCAGGTACTGTCCATGCCTGAAGTAACAATAGGGAATAAGTTATAGACAAAGAGAATTGACCTAGGTCCTAGACAGAGAAGTTACAAATCAAACCTCAAGATTTAGATGGTCAACTATGTGGATGATTGACCGTCCACCCTCACATGGTCGAACCAAATAGCCGCTAGGCAGCATCTCGGCTCTTACAGATTGAGAAGCAATGGAACCATTTGGTCCAGCACCAGAACCACTCAGCGATCTCTCGCAGACCTGAAAAGGGAACCAACTTGCAATGCTTATTTATGACCCAAATCAACAGTCAAAGCCAATGTGGTTGTTGGACCACCAGAACCCAAAATCAGAGGATGTCTGGTTGGCCAGTTACTTATTCAACCTCAATTTTTGTTAACTCCCAGTTGCCTTATTTTAGAAGAATTAAGGTCATAGCTGGGCCAGTCTCCGATGGGCCTGGGAAAGCCTGAATTTTTTATAGGTCCAGACCAATTAGTTTAAGATCTGTACCCGAACTCAGTGCATGCACAAACTAGCAGAAAACATAATTAGCAGCAGCAATTGATATCTAGGATACAGAGTGCATGACATACCACAAGACTGCCTTCTTCTAAACTTGTGGTATACCTCAGAGTCCAGAAGTCACGTGCAAGAGCTAATGTAGTTGGAGCATACAACTGAAACAACAAGATGACAAGTTAGCCAAAGGGTAGAGATGTGAGCATTCTCAATACTCATAATGGTCCTATCGGTATGTCAAACAAAAACGCAGTAACACTAAGTACCCAGCTGTTTCTCAGCTGGTTAGGAACACAATGTTGTATGCACTATGCATTAATTCAAGACTTTGAGTCTGTTGTAAAGCAAAAAGGGTGAAAAAGAAGAAAGAAAGAAATAACACGCTGAATGTTAAAATTTTGAATTCTTTAATACCTGCATGTATATCAATTCAATTGTCCCCCCATTTCCAGCTGGAAACATGGTGAATGCTTCAAGGCTCGGGCAATCTCGGAACCAAGATGGACGATCTTTGAGGATCTCTGCGATCTGTCAAGGAAAAGAAATGAATTGCTGGTAGCTAACCGAAAAAGAGACTAGAAAAGAAATCTACCCTAAAACTCTGATATCTGAACGAATTGATGGAAGCCATGCAAAAACCTTTAATGTGTTGAAATTTCCAATAATGATTAAACTAATTCTTTTAAGTGTGCAATAGTTCTAAGAAAATAGAGGGTATTGAGCCTTCAATGTATGCATGCCAGTCAATTCAAAACATTAAAAGTTGTTATCAAATTCTTCACAAAAGGCCTTTTTGAAAATCAAGAAAAATTAATAAATAATAAGAAAAATGCTAAAAAGTGTGAATTTGATAATTGATTTATATCAAAATACATTATAAAGGATATACAATTTTCCTTAAGATAAAGTCATTGCCATCACTTCTTGTAGCTAATAGAAAGATCATTTAACTTTAAATCATGTAAACTGTCAAAACCATGTAAACATTAAATCACTGCATTTGGATTAACTTTAGCATTGCTAAAGCAATACATGCAAAAGGAAATCAAAGCACTGCAAATTGGAATGCAAATGTGTACCACAGCTAAAAGTTGTGCAGGGAGCCACTCTGGAGTTCCACAATTCAGATCATTAATGCTGCCAACTGCTTTCTTCTTGCTCTGCGAAGATTAAGAAAATGACCAAATTGCATCTAACTGAGTATATAATGCAATAAAAATTTAAAATAAGAAATCATAATAAGCAGAACCACGTAAAGTTTATGATAAGATGTTGGACACCAGTAGTGAAACTCTGCAGTTGACAAACATAAAAACTGTCAATGAGTGGTGACATTTAGTTTCCCACAATCAACAGCAATGTTCCACCATAAATGTCCAACTGATCATTCCCTGCATTTACCTCTGCCAGAACATTGATTTGGGCACCGGGAATCAAATTAGGGAGAACCTGCAGAAAATTTGAGTATATTAAAATATTCAAATGGCAATGCAAGACCAAAAACCCACATCCAAACATCCTATCAATAGTGAAAGATAAGAAATGGTCACATTATTAGATACAAAACCTGCACGGAGGGGTCATCCCGGCAGTCTCCCCTGAGAAAAGGCTCCACAATGGAAGCAGTGGTTAGGACCAGAATAGACCACGACACAGGCAAATGTTGCTGCCATTCGTACCCACATAGATGCTTGATAATAGGAGACTCGCTCAAGGAGTCCGGTATCAGCATACCAGATGCCGAAAGCGTCGTCTTCCCTGACCTGAAGAAAAGGATAGAAGAAGGATTGCTCAAAAGAGACATGAATAGTGGAAGAAGATATTCTTATGGATCAAATTATAGGAATACCTAGAACAGCATATGCTACAGTTTGTTTGGATGGAGAATTTGGGAGAGAAAGGTTGCAGTGTTAGAAATTCATAGTGGAGTGGCGACAAAGAGGGCACGAGGAAGATATTGCCATCATGATAGACTTATCCCACATCTAGAAAAAAAAGGAAGATTGTTTTTCCCTAAATTCAATATTAGGTAATGGAGATGGAATTTTTAAAATTCCACCGAATTCCAAGGAGATTCCGCAGTCAATGATTCTGTGTGGGGAGATTTCCAGAACTCCAGGATTACGCTAATCACAGCCATCAGATGAGACTAAGCATCCTCACGTGCCATCCGCGTGCCATCCACGTGGCACGAGACTCACCCCGGCTACCAGGACAGAGGCCTCGGCCGAAGTCAAGCAGCTCCGGGCCGCTAGCGCCGAGCTCGGCTACCCCACGTGCCCATCTCGGCTGAGAGCTCCACCTCGGCTGAAGGAGCCGGGACGAAAGCCGAAGCAATAAGGAGCCTCCACTTGCGCCCCTCATCCCCCACGTCATCAGGCACGTGGAGGAATAGGGGCGCGAGCTAGTGAGACAGATGCGACATCCAGCCATCCACAATCTTCGCCAGATCACTGACAGGGCGGCATCCAGCGGCTGAAGCCACATCAGGGCAAGGCCCGAGGGCAGATCCGATGGTACCCCAACCGTCAAAGGCGCCCAACACAATCTGGCCCAACAAGACGCGCATTTAATGCAATGTGGGCTGATCCGACTGGCATTAAATGCAGAATGGGCTGGATTGGACCGCATTTATTACTTTGTGGGCTGATCATGACTTCCCAGTCGAATCATGGGACCCACACCAAGATATCCTCCAAAGATACGACCCAAGCCTCTATAAATAGAGCTTCATACCACATGCAAGGTACGCACAATTTCAACCCACAGAGCTGTTACTCTGCCTCTCTTCTTCCTCTCCTTCCATCGTTCCAGTTCACTCACTGACTTTGGCATCGGAGAGCCTTGCGCCGCCCAGGCCAGGGTCCTCTGACCGTTTGCTCTTCTCTTTCAGGCTTTTGGACGGTACCCAGTCATCACCAGTTTGGATAAGTCCTCTAAGGCTCCCCAGTTATTGTGGGTCATTATTTTCTGCACCTACAATTGGCGCCGTCTGTGGGAAAGTAATATCCCAACCTTCCCAACCTTCTCAACCTCAATCTCCCAGAAGCCATGCCTCCGAAAGCTAGGAAAGGCGGAGAATCCTCGAGAGCAGCGCTCGAGCAGCCAGCACCATCGGCAGACGTCCCTCCTCAAGGGCGTTCCCGAACGGTGCATGGCACATCTGCAGGCGAGGGCCGCTTAGGCTCGCAGCTCTACGTCGAGGTCCCCCTCCAAGAAGGACTCGAGGCTTCGTTCTCAGCAGATGAAGTTACGCCACCCCGACGCGACGAGCGTCGGCACGAGCGTCCTCGCAAAGATAAAGCCATTGCCGTGGAAGAAACGCGTCGAGTTCAACCTCCTGCCGCTGGAGGAGATATTGCAGCTCAAAATGCTCTCCTCCAGAAGCAGGAGCGGTTAATCCGCGAGCTCCAGCAGCAGCTGAGAGCAGCGCAAACTGCCTCGTTGAGGCAAGTCTCTGATCCTCAGGGAAAGAAGAGGGACGCCCCCAGCAGGGCAGCCCAGCCTCCTCGCGAAGATCTCAGAAACCATCTGGACCATAAGCGGAGCCAGATCCCTGACGAAGGCTCGAGCAACAGCCGAAGTCATCGTAGCCGCGATGGCCGAGCCCATAGCCATCACAGCCCGAACCACTCCAAGAGAAAGTCAAGAGCCCAGACTCCAGAAAAGGACGACGAGCAGGAGCGATTTGACAAACGCGTCAGGTTGGCTCTTCAGCACAACCTGGACGTGCGAGACCAGAAGCAGATCTGTGGCCACACCGATCTGGGGGCCTCACCCTTCACGAGGGACATCGAGCGCACCCCCTTGCCCAAAAGGTCCTCCGTCCCGCGGTTCGTCCCCTACGACGGACTGTCCGATCCATCCGCTCACCTCCGTCACTTTTCCCAGAAGATGTCCATCTGGGGAAACGAGGGCCACCTCAACTGCAAGATCTTCTCCTCCAGTTTGGGTGACCTCCCTCTGAAGTGGTTCTGCGCCCTCCCAGAGAAGTCGATTTCGAGTTGGAAGGAGCTCCAGCTCTCCTTTCTGAAGAAGTTCCAAGCTTACAGCGCCGTCCCCAAGAAAGAAGGGGACCTTCTCGCCCTGAGAATGAAGCAGGGCGAGACCCTCGCCAAGTTCGCCAGACGATTCTGGGCGGTTTACAGCCAGATCGAGGGCACTAGGGAAGAGATAGCAATCTACGCCTTCCAGCATGCCCTGATCCCCAGCCACGACCTCCGGAAGGACTTGGCCGGAGACCCCCCAGAATCCATGCCAGTGCTAATGTCCCGGATAAAGCGCTTTGTCGCCCGGGAGGAAGACGAAATCCAGGCCCGGGAAGAGGACGAAAGACCGGAGCCCGAGCATAAGAGCAGCCAGCCTCGGCAGAGAGGCGAGAGGTCCTTTCAGAAGCAGGAGCCCAAGCAGGCATGGGCCGTCAGTTCGCCGAAGCCCGCGTCGTCCCGGTCTGGGGGCACCTGGAGGCCCAGACCTCCCACCAGCGCCGATCAGGGCGTCAACGTCGTCTTCAAGGAGCCGATATACCGTATCCTGAGTAAGATAAAGACCAAGCCATTCTTCAAGTGGCCTCCGCCCTTGAAGAATGAGCCCACCTCCGGCAACCGAAGCAAGCTCTACTGCTCCTACCACAAGGGAAACGGGCACAAGACCGAGGATTGCAAGTCCCTGAAGTGGTACCTGGAGAAGCTAGCCGGCGAAGGCCACATTCCAGAGTTCGTCAAGGCAGATGATGCCGGCGGCAGCGAGGGCCGAGTTCACCAGAGCGCGGCTCGGGAGCCAGACAGTGAGGATTCCGAGAAGATTATTAACGTGATCCATCTGGCGTCCTCAGTCCCCTCTCCCTCGTCTCGTGGAGGCTCGTAGGCCCGCGCCGAGGCCAGGCGAGCGTCGCATGGGAAGGAGGTGATGAAGGCCGAGCTCGCACCGGCATCCAAGAGGGCCCGCCGCGACCGACCCGCAATCTCATTCTTAGATAAAGATCTAGAGGGAATCCAGCTCCCTCACAACGACCCCCTGCTCCTCACAATGAAGCTAAGAGACTTCACCGTGAAGAGGATCCTCGTCGACTCCGGCAGCTCTTCTGAGGTCCTCTACTACGATTGCTTCAAGAAAATGAACCTCTCGGAAGCAGACCTCACGGAGGTCAGTGCACCCCTACTAGGGTTGTCCGCCACGCCAGTCTATCCCAAGGGTAGGATCACCTTGGAGACCCGGGTCGGCGAAGCCTCCGTGTTGGCCGACTTCCTGGTCGTGGACGCCCCTTCTCCCTACAACGTTATCTTGGGCAGAACGTGGCTCCACAAGTTGGAAGCAGTTCCTTCTTCCCTCCACCAGAAGCTGAAGTTCGTCCTCGAGAACAAGGAGGGAAAAATGGAAGTGGTCACAGTGGAGGGAGATCAGCAGCAGGCCAGGCAGTGCATGCTGGCCGCAGTCCCAGCAGTGAAGGAGCCAGAGCGCGTCAACCTCGCCGAATTCGAGAAAGGCCTAGATGAAATCGGCCGAGACCCCGAGAAGAAAAGCATTGAGGACCTGGCCGAGGTCAGGCTGAACTCGGCAGACCCAGATAGGTTCTTCCTGATCGGCACCCAGCTGCCAGACGAAGAGAGAGACGAACTCTCAAGGTTCCTAATGCAGAACGTCGATGTCTTTGCTTGGAGCCCGAGTGAAGGGGTCGACCCCGAGGTCATGTGCCACAAGCTAAATGTGGACCCCAACCACAAACCAGTAGTGCAGAGGGCCCGAAGGACAGGGCTGCAGCAGACAGACGCGGTCGTCGAAGAGGTCGACAACCTGCTGAAGGCAGGAGCCATCCGGGAAGTCCAGTACCCGGTCTGGCTGGCCAACACGGTGGTGGTCAAGAAGAAAACTGGTAAATGGAGGGTGTGCGTGGACTTCACAGACTTGAACAGGGCCTGCCCTAAAGACAGTTTCCCCCTTCCAAAGATTGACCAACTGATCGACGCCACCGCTGGTCACGACCGAATGAGCTTCCTCGACGCCTACAGAGGCTACCACCAGATTCCACTTTATGAGCCTGACAAGGAAAAAACGTCATTCATAACCCACCGCGGCACTTACTGCTACAAGGTGATGCCCTTCGGGCTAAAGAACGCGGGGGCGACCTATCAGCGCCTCGTGACAAAGATGTTCCAGGCTCAGCTCGGCCGAACGGTAGAGGTGTACATCGACGACATGGTCGTCAAATCAGTGCACTCCAGCGACCACCTGGCGGATCTTGGCCAAGTCTTCGACATCCTTCGCGCGTACAAGCTCAAGTTAAATGCCTCCAAGTGCGCCTTCGGCGTAGCCTCTGGCAAGTTCCTCGGCAGCTTGGTAACGCGGAGGGGGATAGAGGCTAATCCAGACCAGATCACCGCGATCCAGGGCATTCAGAGCCCCTCTACCACGAAAGAAGTCCAGAAGCTCACGGCAATGGCTGCAGCACTCAATCGCTTCATCAGCCGGTCATCAGATAAGTGCAGGCCTTTCTTTCAGCTTCTAAAGAAAAATTTGAAATTCCAGTGGACCCCTGAGTGCTACCAGGCATTGGCCGCGCTCAAAACCTATTTGATGTCACCACCCTTACTCTCCACCCCAACTCCGGGGGAGGTTTTGTATTTATATCTTGCGGTCTCGGATCACGCAGTGAGCTCTGTCCTCATCAGGGAGGACGAGGGAGTTTAAAAATCGATTTATTATACGAGCAAGACCCTGCTCGATGCCGAGACCAGGTACCTTTTGCTGGAGAAGCTCGCGTTGGCTCTCGTCAGTGCCTCCCGCAAGCTCTCCCATTATTTCCAATCCCACACCATTGTGGTGATCACGGAGCATCCACTCCGTTCAATATTCAAGAAGGCTGACTTTTCAGGACGAATATCAAAGTGGACAGTTGAACTGGGGCAGTATGATATACAGTACCGTCCCCGAACTGCGATCAAAGCCCATATTCTGGCGGACTTCATCGTTGAGTTCGTCTCGCCCAACTCGGCTCCGACCCAGCCCGGCACGGCACTGGGGGGCACAGGGCACGAGCCAGAGGTGACTGAGGTCGAACAGTCTCCCGCCCAGGCATGGAAGATCTTTGTTGACGGATCGTCCACCTCCAAGAGAGCTGGCGCCGGCATAGTCCTCCAATCGCTAGAGGGTCTGGTCATAGAGCAGGCTTTCACCCTGGACTTCAAAGCAACAAATAATGAGGCAGAGTATGAAGCACTGATAGCAGGGTTGAACAGCGCCCAAATCCTCGGAGCCCAGCACCTGGTGATCTTCAGCGATTCTCAACTGGTAACTAGCCAGCTCGCTGGAGACTACCAGGCCAGGGACGACAGGATGGCGGCCTACTTAACCCTTGCGAAAAAACTGCTGTCTCATTTTCAGAAAGCCGAGGTCAGGCAAATATCCCGAGATACCAACACGCACGCAGATGCGCTTGCAAACCTGGCCTCCGCCGTCGAAGTAGGGAAGAAAAGGACCGTCGAGGTTGGGTCAATATCAAGGTCAAGCTTAGAACTCCAATCATCTCGGCTTGTCCTCTGTGCTGACCTCGGCCCAAGCTGGATGGATCCAATCGTTGCCTACTTAAAAGATGACCAGCTCCCTGAGGACAAGACTGAAGCCCACCGGATCAGACTCAAGGCAGCTCGATTCTGGCTCTCTCCCGAAGGCAAACTCTACAGGAAATCCTTCACAGGTCCGTACCTCCAATGCGTCCACCCGAGCAAGGTGGACGACTTCCTGTATGAGATCCACGAAGGAATCTGCAGCAGTCACATAGGAGGTCGATCACTGGCCTACAGAGCAATAAGCCAGGGTTACTGGTGGCCCTACATGCAAAAGGACGCGCAGGTGTACGCCAGGAAATGCGAGAAGTGCCAGAAGTTCTCCCACTCTCTCCACCAGCCAGCACAAGATCTGAGTCCCCTCTCTAGCCCATGGCCCTACGCTCAATGGGGCCTGGACATTGTGGGGCCTCTTCACCGAGCTCCAGGGAACAAGAGATGGCTGATAGTCGATACGGACTACTTCACAAAATGGATAGAAGCTGAACCGTTGTCCTCAATCACGGACAGGGACTCCAGGAACTTCATTTGGAAAAACATCCTAACGAGGTTCGGCATCCCCCGGACCCTGATTTCGGACAACGGGACTCAGTTCTACTCCAAGTCCTTCAGAGACTTCTGCCAAGAACACGGTATCAGAAACCATTACTCCACTCCGGCATATCCGCAGAGTAATGGCCAGGCCGAAATCTCTAACAAAGTGATCCTGGACGGCCTGAAGAAGCGACTGGACAAGGCAAAGGGAAGATGGACAGAAAAGCTTCCGAGCGTGCTATGGGCATACAGAACGACTCCAAGACGTTCCACTTCGGCAACACCTTTCTCTCTGGCCTACGGGATGGAGGCGGTCATTCCTTTAGAAATCGGCCTTCCTACCCTAAGGACAGAGCTGGTCGACCAAGGCCGAAATGAGACGAACCTGGCAATGGAGCTGGAGCTGGCAGACGAGCGCCGAGAAGCAGCAGCCCTGCGACTGACCGACTATCAGCAGCGGTTAGCCAGGGCATACAATCAAAATGTCAGAGAAAGAAGATTCTCCGTGGGAGAGCTGGTTCTAAAGAAGACCCTGCCAGCTGACAAAGAACCAAACGAAGGGAAGCTGGCTCCGAACTGGCATGGCCCGTTCAGGGTGGTCTCACTGGCAAGGAAATCAGCCTACAAGCTCGAAGACTTAGAAGGCAAGCCACTGCCGAGACCGTGGAATGCATCCCAATTAAAGAAATTCTATTTCTAAAGATGTAATGAATCTCAGAATCAATGAAAGCAGCATTCGCCCTGTCATCAATCTGTCATCTCTCTTTGACTGACTCCGGCAGCTCTGGGTCTACCGCCCTGGAAAAGGCCTCGAGTTCGAACACTCGGCCGATTCCTAAAGTCCAGGTTTTACCCCACTCAAGGGTCTACCGCCCTGGAAAAGGCCTCGAGTTCTAACACTCGGCCGATTCCTAAAGTCCGGGTTTTACCCCACTCAAGGGTCCACTGCCCTGGAAAAGGCCTCGAGTTCGAACACTCGGCCGATTCCTAAAGTCCGGGTTTTACCCCACTCAAGGGTCCACCGCCCTGGAAAAGGCCTCGAGTTCGAACACTCGGCCGCTTCCTAAAGTCCGGGTTTTACCCCACTCAAGGGTCCACCGCCCTGGAAAAGGCCTCGAGTTCGAACACTCGGTCGTTTCCTAAAGTCCAGGTTTATACACCCCTCAAAGACCGCTGCCGAACTCATGCTCACATAGCCGAGACCAGCGGTATTCTGGATCCACTTCGGCGCAAGCAGTTCGTCTCGGCCAAAGCTAGCCATTTTGTCCAAAGACAGTTTTTAAGAAAGAAAGAGCTGTGCAAGCACTGAAGCGCAAGAAAGCAGCACAAAAACACAAGTGTTCCAAAACAGTGCAAGGAAAGCAAAAAAGCACACAGGTTGAATAATCACAAAACTCTTCCTTTTTATTCATTGCAAACTGCTTCATTACAAGAGTTACAGAACAGAAAGCAAAATACAGAAGGAGGATCGCAGTCCTCTGAAAACAGAAAATAAAGTGAAAGCTGGGAGACTCTGATCTTCACCGACTCTTCAGGCTGCAGGCTCGAAGACGCCGGATCGTTGCCTGGAGGTTCTGAGGGATCCTGAATTTCACAGAGCTTTATAATACGCTTTGGTTGGTCAGACCAAAGCATTCAGGATCCCCTCCAGTTCGGAGGCCCTGGACCTCGCTGAGCTCTTCAACACCCTCCGGTCAGTAAGACCAACCGAAGTTTGAAGAACCCCCAGGTCCAGCGGGCCTCAATCCCACCCTCCGTTCGGCGGTCGCGCAAGACCGTGCCAGACGCAGAGGGCGCCACCATCCCACAATTGCAGAAGGCTCCCCTGCAACCGGACCGGGGACGGTTGGCCGTAAACCCGCGTTCAGAGAGCGCGTGGTCCACGGGGAATTCCTTCAGAGAGCGCGCAGACCACGACGGGCTTCCCCCCTTGGAGAAAGTCGTCCACAGGCGCAGGGGTTCCCCCCGGATCAAATGCTTCTAAACATCCACCGGACATGGCTCCTACGTCTATGTGAATTAAACTGTCCTAAGTTCTTTTCTTTTCTTCTCCCATGGCGAGCCTACCACCTCTACTTATAGGAAGAAGAAGGGCTCAGTCTCCGAAGGAAATTAAGGGGCGAAGTCTCCCACGCGTTACATGGGACGCACGTCTTCCTGTCTGTTGACCAGCGATTACTATGGCGCCACGTGGAGACGTCCGCCCGTTTCCCTCATCGGCCGTATCACCATGGTTACTGTTATTTATGGTCTCCAGAATACGGAGAATCGGCACAGACAGCTATGGAGACCGTTCGACTCTCTCTACCTCGAGGGTCGCGCGTCACAATAAAGGCATTCAATACCATTCAATACCACATCCAGAAGTGAAGGAGAGAAAAATGTAGAGAAAAATGCATAAGTAAAGAAGCCCGTCTTTCATTAATAGCAGGGAGTATTACAGGGCTGGGAAAGAAAAACATTACATATAAAAGGCCAAGAGAAGTAAAAGAAGCAAGGCTACTGTGGCTTCGGCGACTCCACCAGGTCGATCACCGTATCTGCTGGACCAGTGGCTTCGGCCGTAACCGTGACCTTGCTTGGAGCGTCGCCGGCAGAAGAGGCTTTGACCGGTACCTCACTCGAAGCAGGGGCAGAAGAGGCCTCACCTTGAGGCACGGTCGAAGCGTCGCTGGCGACCAGGGCATCGCTCGGGGCCGGGGCAACTGGAGCGTCGTCTGGAGCAGGAATGACTGCAGGATCTTTGACCGGGGCACTTTCAGCTGCAGGAGCGGAGCTCGGCTCAGGAGCCGGGTCCGAGTACTTCGGCAGGTCCCGATAGACAGGGTGGTCTTCAGGGACCCCCGCACGTCTCAGTGCGGCCAGGCATCCTTCCTCGAACAGAATGGAGGTGATCTCCTCCACCTGCTTCTCATACAGCTCTGTGGCGTGGTCCACCCCACTCTGGAAAGCGGATTGGGCCTCGGACAGAAGAGAGGCCTTCTCTTTTTCCAGCTCGGCGTTCGCCATCTTCAGCTTCTCTCTTTCAGCACGCCCGGCCAGCACCACCCCGCGCAACCTCGTCCCCTCGGCCGCCGATTCAGACTTCGATCTGGCCAGCTCCGACTCTAGCTCGGCGGTCCTCTTGTTCCTTGCCCAGACCTCGCCTTTCAAATGATTAGCCCTCGACGTGAGTTCGGTGACATCAGCCAGAGCCGACGCCAGCCGAGCAGCCTCTTCAGCGCTGGCCTTCTTCAGCCCCTCCATTCCCTTCCGCAGCTCTTCCAGCTCCTTCTTCAGCTTATCCCTCTCGGACTCCAGCTGAGTGACCCTCGCAGCGTTCCTGTCACTCCTTCCCACCACGGTCAGGAGCCTCTGCACGTTCTGCATATGGGAAAAGTGGGTCAAACTGGGGCAGTCAAGCTGAACCACTTGAAGAAGAACACTGAAAACACTTACCAGAAGGTTAGCCTGGATCGCTGAGACCATCAGGCTCTCGTTGTCGAACCTCTCGTGCGTCTCCATGTCTCGCGGCAGAGTGCAGACCTTGGCTAGAGCTCCGATGACGTCGGCGTTCCCCATCAGCCGGTCCTCGACGTTCAGAGGCTTACCGGGTTGCGTCTCCATCCTCGGTTTCCATGGCGTTGGGGCAGTTCGAGGTCCCGAAGCCGATCCAGAACCTTGCCCTACCGAGATGGTCAGCCCGCGGGTCGCCCTGCCGGTCGACTTGCTGGCCGGCGCGCTCTTCTAAGTTGGAGCCTTGACTCCGGGGGCCCGCACAGGGGTTTTACCCTTCGGAGGCTGTTCAGCCCCTGAGTCCTTCTCCCCCGCCTTGGACTTCTTCCTGGGCGGGGACCCCTCCCTCGGGCGATCCGGCGAGTGTCGCCGAACTCCCTCGCTCGGAGCAGGAGCAGGAGCAGGAGCAGAAGTAGCGCCAGCACCCCCCGAGCCCGAAGCTGCGCGGGTACTGGCAGATGACGGCGTCGCAGAGGAGGAAGACCCCCGCCTGAACTTGGCCTCCAGGTCCTTAACAACTGGCTCCCTTGAGCTTCCCTCCATGCCTTCTTCCCGATTGGAAGAATAAGCATCCACTATCTGCATCAGGTTCGGTGGCTCCGAACTAGAGGTGGACGCCTCGGCGCCAGACGCAGCTCGGCTCGCAGCAGGACTGGTCAAAGGGATCCCGGCAAGCACGGCAACGGAGATGGTAGGACGATCAGGGTGCGCCTCGTCCACCTCGTCTACTCCGGTTCTCCTGTAATGACCACGGTACCTCGGCGTGTACCCGAGCAGCTTCCAAGCCGACCTGGTCTCGTGCCCCTTGTATCTTTCAACCTTGTTGATGTCGTCGGCGTTCCTCCTCCGGCCTTCACTCGCAGCTCGGCGTCGCCTCGCCTGCCTCTGCACAACAGACAATAAGAGTGTCAGCTCGGCATCATCGAGATCAAGCAAAGCGAGTAAGAGAAAAGAAGCGATGTTTACTTAGGACAGTCCCGGGGCGACTGGTGGACCGCGCCCCGGATGCTCGGGTTCCTACCGAGGTCGGCGGACGTGGGAGTCCGTTTGGTTCCGACCCTTTCGTAACCGGGGGGCAAGGGGGCGTGCATCAACATTTCTTTTTTTGTGGGTGTGCCAGATTTTCTATTTTTACTTGGAATTGCAAGTGGTGATCCGGAGATCAACCTTCGCAAGTAAAAAGGAAATCAACTTCTTTCAAGTTTTACATTGCACATATATTTAAGAAAAGAGACATTTTTCTTGGTTTGCCGTGAAAGGCGATTTTTTTGGCATTTATAGCCGATTTTGACGTTTATAGCCGATTTTTGGCGTTTATAGCCGATTTACAATCCTTATCAATAATGAAAGACAAGAATTGTGATTTTTGTCTCTTTTGAAAAAATACAAACTACAATGAAAAGCAAGAAAAAGAGGATCTAACTTCTCAGGAGATTGTGGGGGACCCGTTTAGATTGACGGTCGCAAGCCATATGTGGGCTTCGCCATCATCCATGCAGATGAGAACAGAGGATGCTATTGATTCGCTTGGCTTGGCTATAACCTCAGGTTTTTAGAAGACAAAGACCAAAAGGAGGTCCTATATCCAATAAAAAGCCGAGTAGACAGGCTGAAAAGCCACATCTAAGCCATTTGAGGCAGGAGGAGAAGGCAAGGACCTTGGGGGGGGGGGGGTACCCCCCAAGGGACTTTTGTCACCTTGTTGCGGTGGCCGGTGTAGAACTTCCGCAGAGTTTTCTCTCTTTTTCCTTTCTCTGGATTTCTGTCTGTGTGTTTGTGCTTTTTTCTCTGATGTTTCTGATTCTCTGTGATGTCCTTTCTTCTTGGAGAGCCCTCCTATTTATAGGCTTTTAGGTAGCCTTTTAGGTGGGTTTATGGGCTTTTATTGTCATTAAGCCGCATAATGGGAGGAGTTACAAAATTGAATTGTTTATTTTGTAACTCCTTTTTCTTGGCTTCTGATTGGCCGGAGGAGATTGAGGGCATTTAATCGCCTTTAATCACCATGATGGGAGGAGTTTCATGGGTAAAATGCCATGAATCTCTTGACTTGTAACTCCCGAATGCTTGCTTCTGATAGGGCCGTCCAAAGAAAAGGATTAATGACTGTAATAAAGTTAGTCAATTAATCGCATTAAGTGGTTGCCGAGCAGCTGAAGAGTCGCGGGCCGTGCCACGTCTTTTGGGATTCTTCTGTAGATGATCATCGATGGATCTTCATGTAGATCGACATCAGATGATCATGTAATTTCAGGTGTTTGTTGCCAACAGCGGGTCGGTGCCATCTGTCCTGTCGATTTCTCGATCGGTCGGGTAGAAAGCACACTTTTTTTGGTTGACCGGGTGGCGATCAATATTGTTTTTGATACTTTTGATGATTGACCCGTGTTTTGGACGGATGTCAGAGGACTTGGTGTCTCAAAAGCATGAATTTTGGAAAGTACCAGAGGCTGGGCTCTTCGAATCGCGAAAAAAATGGCGAAAACCGGGGTTTCCGGGGCCTTCCCGGCGACCCCGGGTTCCAAGGTCGCCGGCGACCCTGGCCCAGGGTCGCAGGGGTCTGCGACCCTGGGGGGTTTTCCCCCTTTCGTGTCCCGTTTTGCGTCCGTTTTTGCTGTTTTTTCGATTCTTTTTTCTTCTGTACTTTTCCTTGACATTTTGACCATTTATTGGCCTAATTTCTTTGTAGGAAACCTGATGAGAATCCTTGCATTTTATTTTGCAAAGCTTCCAATTTCCTGAGAAAGCCGAAGACTTTGTTGCGCAGAGCTGCCGATTTTCCGTCAGAAGCTGAATCTGGGTCAAACGATGTCGGAATGACCTGAAGTTTGGTGTGAAGCCTCCTGAGCAATAAATAAGACCAACCATAGGCTTTTGTTTGAGTTTTGAAGCCGTTTGGGGTCCTATCACCTGTAGACTTGCTTTTTATCGCGATGAAGATGTCGCGGTTTGATGTGCGGTCAACCGATGTCCGATTGACTTGAAATTTGACAGGGAACCTATTGGAGTCATTTTAAGATGATCCATAGGCTCTGTCTTGGAAACCATGGTCCCAGAGAGCTTTGCCGCCGAGAGCTCCTTTTCAGCTGTCGGAGAAGCGAAGTTAGGCCAAATGATTTTGAAATGGCCCGAAACTTCTTGTGTACTCCTCTTTTGGCTATCTGGAAGAATCTTGCAGTTTTTGTTTGATTCTGACAAGATTTGATTTTTGGAAGCAGCATTGCCTATTTATGGCAGGTTGCGACTTCATGTAGCTCTTTGGATTTTGAAAAGGCAAAGTGACATTTTTGGTGTCAACAGCGACGTGGGACCATCAGCCTCCTGCTTTCGCCAGCGCCGAACTCCCAGTCCCCCGACACACAGTAGAAGGTTTCCTCGGTGTTCTTACTCGAATCCTCCAAGGCCAGGACGAAGCCTCTTCGCTGCGACTTCACCCGGAGATAGTACTTCCCTTCCCCAGCCTTGCAGATATCGTAGGTATCCTCGATATCGTGGACACCCAGGTCGGTCCCCAAAATCTCATTCAGCTTCGCCGTGCCCATGATGACCTTATAGCCATTGGGCATCAGCTGGCAAGGGGTAATGGACCAGGTATTGAGGCAAGCCCTAAGCAAGGGGTGCAGAGGAAATCTGACCCCGCCCTCGATCACGGAGATCAGAGGGAACGACATCCAGCCGCAGGACCAGCGCATTGTGGCATAATTGACGGAGTCCGCCGGCTTGAGGCGGACTCCCTCCGGAATATTGAAAGCGGCCCTAAATCTGGCTATGCCCTCTTCAGTATCTAAATCAAACCTAGGGGTGCCCATGTCTAAGAAGGGTGACAGCAAAGTTAAACCCTAGAAGTCGCGAAACCCCAAGAAAAAACTAGACAGAGGCGCGAAGCAACTTACAGAGACAAAGGGGTGACTCAAGAACAGATCCGGGCACGTCCTATGGTCGTCCTCGCTAGAGAGATCTCGAGCAGTAGAGCAGAAATCAAAGATGAAGGCGAAGGCGAAAAGAAATCAGAAACAAGAAAGGAAGAAGACGACCCTATTTATGGAAAGGGGACCCTCGGCGCGCGCTACTTTCGAAATTCGAAAGGACGGATTTCGCGATCCGCGCCCGTTCCATCAATAAGACAGCGCAATAAGTGAAGAGGCTACGCGTGTAGCCGTCGACTCACTTCCCAGGACAGACAGGGCAGAGCATTTATTGCTTCAGAAAAGTTGAAATGACACCAGGCAATGATCGCCGCATCCCCAGATGGATTTTGCTAGCTTTCGACCACTAAAGGCTAGGACGCTTAAGAGGTCAAAAGCTAGGGGGCAATTGTGTGGGGAGATTTCCAGAACTCCAGGATTACGCTAATCGCAGCCATCAGATGAGACTAAGCATCCTCACGTGCCATCCGCGTGCCATCCACGTGGCACGAGACTCACCCCGGCTACCAGGACAGAGGCCTCGACCGAAGTCAAGCAGCTCCGGGCCGCTAGCGCCGAGCTCGGCTACCCCACGTGCCCATCTCGGCTGAGAGCTCCACCTCGGCTGAAGGAGCCGGGACGAAAGCCGAAGCAATAAGGAGCCTCCACTTGCGCCCCTGATCCCCCACGTCATCAGGCACGTGGAGGAATAGGGTCGCGAGCTAGTGAGACAGATGCGACATCCAGCCGTCCACAATCTTCGCCAGATCACTGACAGGGCGGCATCCAGCGGCTGAAGCCACATCAGGGCAAGGCCCGAGGGCAGATCTGATGGTACCCCAACCGTCAAAGGCGCCCAACACAATCTAGCCCAACAAGACGCGCATTTAATGCAATGTGGGCTGATCCGACTGCATTAAATGCAGAATGGGCTGGATTGGACCGCATTTATTACTTTGTGGGCTGATCATGACTTCCCAGTCGAATCATGGGACCCACACCAAGATATCCTCCAAAGATACGACCCAAGCCTCTATAAATAGAGCTTCATACCATATGCAAGGTACGTACAATTTCAACCCACAGAGCTGTTACTCTGCCTCTCTTCTTCCTCTCCTTCCATCGTTCCAGTTCACTCACTGACTTTGGCATCGGAGAGCCTTGCGCCGCCCAGGCCAGTGTCCTCTGACCGTTTGCTCTTCTCTTTCAGGCTTTCGGACGGTGCCCAGTCATCACCAGTTTGGATAAGTCCTCTAAGGCTCCCCAGTTATTGTGGGTCATTATTTTCTGCACCTACAGATTCCATTTTTGGTTTTCACATGCAACTTGAACATGGATGATCTTCATTTCATATATTCCCCAATTTATCACAATGAGAGCATATCCAAATCTCATTATTCCTAAAGTTTCTCCACCAAACAAAGCCTAAGTTGGTGATAAATTGGAGAATTCAAGGAACGGCAGTAACATATCTTCATTTTTTTAAGGTCCCGTTTCTTTTCATGGAATTGAATTCCTAGGAATTCTAAGAAGTGTATTCCTCCAAGTGGTTAATATTGAAGAAACAAAGGTGAAGAACCATAAATGGTCATCAAATAATCTCCCTTTAATGGAAAATGAATTAAGGGTAGATGGAAAAAAACACCCAGCCATCACCCTAGTAAATCAAATCCCTCAAAAACCAAAGGTCCCATCTACATCTTCACATATATCCTTCCCCCTTCACCTCTTCAATAATCCTTTGTTGGAATCCATTTTCTCATGAATTCCTAGGAATCAACCACACAAACAAAGGGGCCTTTAGTAGCAATCAAAAATCGATGTTGAATGGGCGGTCCACGAATTTCTTTCCAAATTTTGTGAGATATGAAAATTCCCACTTACTACCAAACATAGAACTCAGGAGAGGGAGGGAGAACACGAGTTAGCAACCCCCTCCTTGACCCCAACAATCAAAAATTCTGCCACATCAAATTTCTTCTCCCCAATTCTATAAACAAACAGAATAACAGACCCCACATCTCCATTTCCAGACTAAGAAAAGCGAAGACAAGTTTACCCCATCTTCATTTCTCCACATCCAAACAGACCCATATAACAGAAACATGAAAGGGAAGCGAAGAATAGAAAGAATGTCCATAAAGAGCTATTTTTCCTCATCCAAACAGACCCGTGTAACAGAAACATGAAAGGGAAGTGAAGAATCGAAAGAAATGTTGAAAAAAAGAGATCAATTGGGCGTACTCATGAAGGGGAAAAGCGTGTCTCCGCATCTTTAGACCGTTTAGGTCCTGAAATCGATTGAGAGATAGATAAGAGTTAGAAGAATAATACATGATTGTGGGTGCAGAAAAGATATGACCCACAATAATCTGGGTGCCTTACAGGACTTATCCAAATGAAGAAGATAACCAGCTGCCTGAAAGCCTGAAAGGGAAGAGCAAACGGTCAGAGGACCCTGGCCTGAGCGGCGCAAGGCTCTCCGATGCCTAAGTCAGTGAATGAACTAGAACAAAGGAAGGAGAGGGTGAAGAGAGGCAGAGTAATGATTCTCAGATTTGGATTGTGCGTACCTTTGCATGTGAAATGAGGCTCTATTTATAGACGCCTGGACGATATCTTTGGATGATATTTTGGTGTGGGCCCCATGACTTGATAGGGAAGTCATCATCAGCTCACAAAGTAATAAATGCGGTCCAATCCAGCCCACTTTGCATTTAATGCTAGTCGGATCAGCCCATATCGCATTAAATGGGCGTCATGTTGGGCCAGATTGTGTTGGACGCCTTTCGCGGTAGGGGTACCATCGGATCCACCCTCGGGCCTTGCCCTGATTTGGCCTCAGCCGCTAGAAGCCGCCCTGTCAGGGATCTGGCGAAGATTGTGGACGGCTGGATGTCGCATCTGTCCCACTGGCTCGTGCCCCAATTCCTCCACGTGTCCGATGATGTGGGGGGCGAAGGGCGCGAGTGGAGATTCTCTTCTTGCTTCGGCGTTCGTCCCGGCACCTTCGGTCGAGGTGAAGCTTTCAGCCGAGGTGGGCACCTGGGTAGCCGAGCTCGGTGCTAGCGGCCCGGACCTGCCTGACTTCGGCTGGGGCCCCTGTCCTGGCAGCCGAGGTGAGTCTGGCGCCACGTGGGTGGCACGCGGATGGCACGTGAGAATGCTTAGTCCCATCTGATGGCTGTGATTAGCATAATCCTAGAGCTCTGGAAATCTCCCCACACAATTGCCCCCTAGCTTTTGACCTCTCAACCGTCCTAGCCTTTAGTGGTCAGAAGCTAGAGAACCTGTCTGGAGATGCAGCGATCATTGCCTGGTGTCACTTCAACTTTTCTGAGGCAATAAATGCTTCGTCCTGTCCGTCCTGGGAAGCGAACCGACGGCTACCCGTGTAGCTTCCTTACTGATTGCGCTGTCTCATTGATGGAACAAGCGCGGATTGCGAAATCCGTCTCTTCAAATTCGAAAGTGGCGCCTAAAGAGGGCTCCCTTTCTATAAATAGGATCGTCTCCTTTCTTTCTTTTTTCTGATTTCCTTTGCCCTTGCCTTCGATTTCTGTTCTGTTCTTCGAGATTTCTCTGGCGAGGACAACCGTAGGACGCCCCCAGATCTGTTTTTGACTCGCCCTTCCGTTTCTGTAAGTAACTTCGTGCCCTTATCTGGTTTTTAGGGTTTCTCCACCTTTAGGGTTTCTTTCCGCTATCTTCTTCTTTTAGACATGGCCACCCCTAGGTTTCGGTTAGATACAGACGAGGGCATGGCTAGGTTTAGGGCTACTTACAACATCCCGGAGGGAGTCCGCCTCAGGGCGGCGGATCCCATCGACCAGGCCACGCACGGCTGGTCCTGCAGCTGGATGCCGTTCCCTCTGATTTCCGTGATCGAGGGCGGGGTCAGATTTCCTCTGCACCCCCTCCTTAGGGCCTGCCTTAGCATGTGGTCGATCACCCCGTGCCAGCTGATGCCCAATGGCTTCAAAGTCATCATGGGCGCGGCAAAACTGAACGAGATTCTGGGGACCAACTTGGGTGTTCATGACATCTGCAAGGCTGGGGGAGACAATTATTATCTCCGGGTGAAGCAGCGTCGAATAGGCTTCGTCTTGGCCCTGGAGGACTCTAGTAAGAACGCCGAGGAGGACCTCTTCTGTGTGTCTGGGAACTGGGAATTCGGCGCTGGTGAGGACAAGAGACTGATGGTTCCTCACCACCTCGGGGCCGTCCTAAGTAAATACTGCTTCTTTTCTCTTGTTTGTTTTGCTTGACCTTTATGTTGCCAAGCTGAAACCCTTTGTTGTTTGCGGCGCAGAACTGCACGCGAGGCGACGCCGAGCTGTGAGCGAAGGCTGGAGGAAGAACATCGACGACCACAAGAGGGTCGAGAGATACAAAGGGCACGAGACCAGATCGGCCTGGAAGCTGCTAGGGTATACGCCGAGGTACCGCGGCCACTACAGGAGAATCAGAGCAGCTCCGGAGGATGAGCCGCATCTCGATCATCCTCCAGTCACCTTGGCGGTGCCTACTGGGGTCCCTTTAATCGACCCTGCTGCGAGCCGAGCTGCGTCTGGCGCTGAGGCATCCACTTCTTCTAGCTCGGGGTCGCCGAACCTGAGGGAGATAGTAGACGCCTATTCGTCCGACCAGCAGGAAGGAATTGAGGGAGGATCAAGAGTGCCTGGTACCAAAGATCTGGCAGCCAAGTTTAGGCAAAGATCTTCTTCTTCTGCTACACCTTCGTCTGCCAGCACCCGCGCCGCTTCGGGCTCGGGGGGTGCTACCGCCACTTCTGCCCCTGCCCCTACAATGAGTGAGGGAGCGCGGCGACGCTCGCCGAATCGCTCGAGGGAGGGGTCCCCACCCAGGAAGAAGCCCAAGGTGGGCGAGAAGGACTCGGGGGCTGAACAGCCTCCGAAGGGTAAGACTCCTGCGCGAGCTCCTAGGGGCAAGGTTCCGCCTGAGAAGGGTGCGCCGACTAGCAAGGTGACTAGCGGGGCGGCCCGCGAGCTCACCGTCTCGGTAGGGCAAGGGTCCAGATCGGCCTCCGGACCTCGAACTGCCCCAGCGGCATGGACACCCAGGATGGAGTCGCAGCCTGGGAAGCCTTTAAACGTCGATGACCGGTTGATGGGGAACACCGACATCATTGGAGCCCTCGCGAAAGCTTGCGCATTGCCGCGGGACATGGAAGCGCGTGTGAGGTATGACAACGATAGCCTATGGTCTCGGCGATTCAGGCTAATCTTTTGGTAAGTATCTTCAACGCCTCTCTTCAAGTGCTTTAGCTCGGCCGCTTTTATTTGACTTACTTTTTTCCTTTTGCAGAACATGCAGAGGCTCTTGGCAGTGATGGAGTGGAGTGACAGGAACGTTGTGAAGGTTACTCAGCTAGAGTCTGAGAGGGACAGACTGAAGAAGGAGCTGGAAGAGCCGAAGAAGGGTAGCGCCGAGGCAGCCGCACAGCTGGAAGTAGCTTTGGTCAGCGTCACTGAGCTCATGTCGAAGACTCATCAACTGAAGGGTGATATCTGGACGAAGACCAAGAGGATTGCCGAGCTGGAGTCGGAGCTGGCCAGATCGAGGTCTGAATCGGCGGCTGAGGCGATGAGGCTGCGCGGTGAAGTGCTGGCCGGGCGCACCGAAATCGAGAAGCTGAAGACAGGGAACGCCGAGCTGAAGAAGGAGAAGGCTTCTCTGCTATCTGAGGCTCGATCTTCTTTCCAGAAGGGGGTGGACCAGGCCACTGAGGAATATGAGAAGCAGGTGGAGGAAATCACCTCCATTCTGTTCGAGGAAGGATGCTTGGCTGCACTGAGGCGTGCGGGGGTTCCCGAAGACCACCCGGTCTATCGAAACTTGCCGAAGTACTCGGACTCGGTCCCTGAGCCGAGCTCTGCTCCTTTGGGCGAGAGTGCCCCAGTCGAAGCCCCTGCAGCTGATCCTGCCCTAGATGGTGCCCCAACTGTTCCACCTGCCAGCGACGCCTCGGTTGAGCCTCAAGGCGAAGCTTCCTCTGCCCCTGCTGCTGGTGATGTGCCAGACAAGGCTGCGGTCGTAGCCGAGACCACTGGTTCGTCAGAGTCGGTGATCATACTGGTGGAGTCACCAAAGCCGCAGTAGTTGTACCTTGCTCTTGCTTTTTGTAATTTTTCTTTTCTATCTTTTGTATGCAACTTTCAGCCTTGTAATATCCTTTGCCTTTAATGAAAAACAGAGCTTCTTTACTTGTGCATTTTCTCTCTTCCTCTTTCTTTTGAGTTTGGCTGAATACCTTTTATGTGATGTGACGTGTGAGTTTTGAGTCAGAGAGAGTACCGAACGGTCTTCATAGCTATCTGTGCCGATTCTCCGTATGGAGACCATAAATAGCAGTAAGTGTGGTGATATGACCAATGAGGAAAACGAGCGGATGGCTCCACGTGGTGTTATCGGAACCGCTGGTCAGCATATAGGAAGACGTGCATTTCACGTAAGGCGTGGGAGACCTCGCCTCATAATTTCCTTCGAAGACCGGGCCCTTCTTCTTCCTATAAATAGGAGTGGTAGGCTCGCCATGGAAGAGAAAAAAAAAACTAGGATAGCATAATTCATATAAACAACCTGGCGGCCATGTTTGGTAGATCGTTAGGAATATTTGACCCGGGGGGAACCTTTGCTCCAGAAGATGGCTTTCTCCGAGGGGGAAAGTCTGTCGTAGTCTGCGCGCTCTCTGAAGACGATCCTCGTGGACTACGTGCTCTCTGAACGCGGGTCCACGGCCAACCCTCTCCGGCGCGGCTGCATGGGAATCTTTGCAGCTGTGGGTTGGTGGCGCCCCGCGCGTTTGGGGGTCTTATTTTCATCACAAGGGACTCTACATGGAACCATGCTTCTTGTGGGATGTCAAGACCTCCGAGCGGCGGGCAGGATCGAGACGCCCTTGGACCGAGGGGGCTCTTTTTGCAAAGTTTGGTCTAACCGACCATAGGGTATTATAGAGGTCAGCGAGGTCCAGGATCTTTGTTGACACCAAAAATGTCACTTTGCCTCATCAAGATCCAAAGAGCTACATGAAGTCGCAACCTGCCATAAATAGGCAATGCTGCTTCCAAAAATCAAATCTTGTCAGAATCAAACAAAAACTGCAAGATTCTTCCAGACAGCCAAAAGAGGAGTACACAAGAAGTTTCGGGCCATTTCAAAATCATTTGGCCTAACTTCGCTTCTCCGACAGTCAAAAAGGAGCTCTCGGCGACAAAAGCTCTCCGGGACCATGGTTTCCAAGACAGAACCTATGGATCATCTTAAAATGACTCCAATAGGTTCCCTGTCAAATTTCAAGTCAATCGGACATCGGTTGACCACACATCAAACCGCGACATCTTCATCGCGACAAAAAGCAAGTCTGCAGGTGATAGGACCCCAAACGGCTTCGAAACTCAAACAAAAGCCTATGGTTGGTCTTATTTATTGCTCAGGAGGCTTCACACCAAATTTCAGGTCATTCCGACATCGTTTGGCCCAGTTTCAGCTTCTGACGGAAAATCGGCAGCTCTGCGCGACAAAGTCTTCGGCTTTCTCAGGAAATTGGAAACTTTGCAAAATAAAATGCAAGGATTCTCATCAGGTTTCCTACAAAGAAATCAGGCCAATAAATGGTCAAAATGTCAAGGAAAAGTACAGAAGAAAAAAGAATCAGAAAAAAGCAAAAACGGACGCAAACGGGGCCCAGGGTCGCAGGCCCCTGCGACCCTGGCCCAAGGTCGCAGGCCCCTGCGACCCTGGGCCAGGGTCGCCGGCGACCTTGGACCCCGGGGTCGCCGGGAAAGCCCCGGAAACCCCGGTTTTCGCCATTTTTTCGCGATTCGAAGGGCCCAGCCTCTGGTACTTTCCAAAATTCATGCTTTTGAGACACCAAGTCCTCTGACATCCGTCCAAAACACGGGTAAATCATCAAGAGTATCAAAGACAGTATTGATCGCCACCCGGTCAACCAAAAAAAGTGTGCTTTCCACCCGACCGATCGAGAAATCGACAGGACAGATGGCACCGACCCGCTGTTGGCAACAAACACCTGAAATTACATGATCATCTGATGTCGATCTACATGAAGATCCATCGATGATCATCAACAGAAGAATCTCAAAAGACGTGGCACGGCCCGCGACTCTTCAGCTGCTCGGCGACCACTTAATGCGATTAATTGACTAGCTTTATTACAGTCATTAATCCATTTCTTTGGACGGCCCCAATCAGAAGCAAGCATTCGGGAGTTACAAGTCAAGAGATTCATGGCATTTAACCCATGAAACTCCTCCCATCATGGCGATTAAAGGCGATTAAATGCCCTCAATCTCCTCCGGCCAATCAGAAGCCAAGAAAAAGGAGTTACAAAATAAACAATTCAATTTTGTAACTCCTCCCATTATGCGGCTTAATGACAATAAAAGCCCATAAACCCACCTAAAAGGCTACCTAAAAGCCTATAAATAGGAGGGCTCTCCAAGAAGAAAATAGACACAAACACACAACGAACATCAACAGACAGCAGTCAGAAATCCAGAGAAAAGAAAAAAGAGAGAAAACTCTGCGGAAGTTCTACACCGGCCACCGCAACAAGGTGACAAAAGTCCCTTGGGGGGTACCCCCCCCAAGGTCCTTGCCTTCTCCTCCTGCCTCCAATGGCTTAGATATGGCTTTTCAGCCCGTCTACTCGGCTTTTTATTGGACATAGGACCTTCCTTTGGTCTTTGTCCTCTAAAAACCCGAGGTTATAGCCAAGCCAAGCGAATCAATAGCATCCTCTATTCTCATCTGCATGGATGATGGCGAAGCCCACATATGGCTTGCGACCGTCAATCTAAACGAGTCCCCCACAATCTCCTGAGAAGTTAGATCCTCCTTTTCTTGCTTTTCATTGTAGTTTGTATTTTTTTAAAAGAGACAAAAATCACAATTCTTGTCTTTCATTGTTGATAAGGATTGTAAATCGGCTATAAATGCCAAAATCGGCTATAAACGCCAAAAATCGGCTATAAACGCCAAAATCGGCTATAAATGCCAAAAAAAAATCGCCTTTCACGGCAAATCAAGAAAAATGTCTCTTTCTTAAATATATGTGCAATGGAAAACTTGAAAGAAGTTGATTTCCTTTTTACTTGCGAAGGTTGATCTCCGGATCACCACTTGCAATTCCAAGTAAAAATAGAAATCTGGCACACCCACAAAAAAAAGAAATGTTGATGCACGCCCTTGCCCCCCCGGTTACGAAAGGGTCGGACCCGACGGACTCCCACGTCCGCCGACCTCGGTAGAACCGAGCAGGAGCGCGGTCCATCAAGCTGGCACACCCGGTGGGACTCGTTTATTTGAGAACACGATGCTAGAAATGAAATATTTGCATATCATATATTTTGCTCTATGCTTATATTTCTTTTCTCGATTCCTTCGCTACTTTATAATTGGTGGCCTATGTTGAATTCCGCATAATAAAAAAATGAGATGAGATTTTTTGTTTGGAAATTTCTAATTCTTTGAATTTATTTCCACTCTTTCTCTTTTCAAAAAAAAAAAAAAAAAAAAAAAAACAAAAAAAATCAGATTTTTCATTTTGGATTCAAAATTGAGAAACTTTGATCCTTTCCCTTCTGGGCACTGGCGCTCGCGGAAATCGCCGAGACCGTGTTCGGATCAGGGGTTGGGCCATTGTTTCTCTTCGATGAGTTCATTAATAATCTAAAAAAAAAATATATAAAAAAGTAAAAAATCAGATTTGTCAATTTGGATTCAAAATTGAGAAACCTTGATCCGTTCCTATCGTTCATCGCGCTTGCAGAAATGTTGAGCCTGTTCGACTAAGGTTTTGGGCCATGGTTTCTCTTCGATGAGTTCATTAAAAATAAAAAAAATATATATATATATATATATATATAAAAAGTACAAAAAAAATTTTAGATTTCTCAATTTGGATTCAAAATTGAGAAACCTTGATCCGTTCCTATCGTTCATCGCGCTTGCAGAAATGTTGAGCCTGTTCGACTAAGGTTTTGGGCCATTGTTTCTCTTCGATGAGTTCATTAAAAATAAAAAAAATATATATATATATATATAAAAAAGTAAAAAAAAAAACTTTTAGATTTCTCAATTTGGATTCAAAATTGAGAAACCTTGATCCGTTCCTATCGTTCATCGCGCTTGCAGAAATGTTGAGCCTGTTCGACTAAGGTTTTGGGCCATGGTTTCTCTTCGATGAGTTCATTAAAAATAAAAAAAAAATATATATATATATATATAAAAAAGTAAAAAAAAAATCAGATTTCTCAATTTGGATTCAAAATTGAGAAACCTTGATCCTTTCCTATCGTTCATCGCGCTTGCAGAAATGTTGAGCCTGTTCGACTAAGGTTTTGGGCCATTGTTTCTCTTCGATGAATTCATAAAAAAAAATATATATATATATATATAAAAAAAAAAAAGACATAGACCACTAAGGTTAAACCAACTGTGTTCTTTGATCATGGTTGATTCAAAGAAAAGCCTTGTCCAGAGTGTGGAGACAGCTTGACTGTTCTAGGCAAGGGTCCTCCAAACGGGTTCATTAAGTAATCCTACCCTTACCTGGGGGCAATTCTATCAATCAAGATTTCATAAGACCGGGTTAGGAGGCCTATGTGTACTCTCTCGTCTTTTAAATAAATAAAAAAAAAATATAAAAATTTTAAAATAAAAAAATAAAAATAAAAAAAATTTTTTCAAAAAAAAAATCTTAAAAAAAAAAAAAAAAAAAAAAAAATAAAAAAAAAAAAGATTTAAAAAAAAAAAAAAAATCTTCAAAAAAAAAAATCTTCAAAAAAAATCTTCAAAAAAAAATCTTCAAAAAAAAAAAACTTCAAAAAAAAAAAAATTTCCGTCATTTTGGGTTTAGATTAGAGAAATCTTGGTCTTCTCCTTTCTGAGCACTGGCGCTCGCGGAAATCGCTGAGCCCGTGTTCAGATTAGAGTGCCTTTTGCTCTCTTTGATGAACCCGATATTGGCCTTTCAAAAAAAAAAAACTCGTCATTTTTAGATTCAGATCCGAGAAATCATGGTTTAATTTCTTTCTGAGCACTGGCGCTCGCGGAAATCGCTGAGCCCGTGTTCAGATTGGAATACCATCTGCTCTCTTTGATGAATCCAATCTTGACCTTTCAAAACAGAGAATCTCATCTCATAGATGCGGTCTCAAAACATTTGTGTCTAGCGGTACTAGTACGCCCTTTCAGGGTCTACTGTATTGCGACCGGCACATCTGTAACTCCAACTTTATATTCTTCTTACCTCGAGCAAGCTCTGCTTCTCGATAAGTCGAATTTAAGTTCACAATTGCTTCTAGCAGTCACTGGGATGCCCATTCTGGGCTTACCATACCTGCGATCAGAACAATTGTACCCTCTATGGCATTTTGCCTTCCTCATATTGCTTGGGTCATCTACCTCGAGCAATTTGAAAAGACGAAACCATAGAACATCCCATTTATGATCATTATATTCTTGTGATTACTAATGGATGTGGTCTTGTTTCAGAAATTTTCGAAAAAAACTAACAATGGCAGCTTCACTAACCATTACTTTCGACGAAAACAAGCACCAACTGATGCTTCAACAGAAGCAAACCACGCGCACCTACAAGCGCCCCATCAGCTGCCGAAGTGTCAACTCCCTCGGCAACTCTCTGAACTCTGGGTCGACCTCGACTCCCCGGACTATCGTCTTCGGGACGCTGGGACCATTCCCACTTCCTGAGGAACAAACTGCTCCCTCCAAGAAGCAGAAACTCGCCCCTCAACGTGTCACTACCATGACACCAAAGGCGAGCACCAGAAGGCCTGAAGCCCGTGGCAGCCCCACGAAGCCTCAACCTGCAAACAACCAGGTCTACTCCAAGACTTGGTCCCCAAGACCTTCACCAAAACAGAGAAGGTCCCAGACATCCACTAAGCCAGCATTCCTGGCCCCACTCAAGGAGAACCAGTTCTATCCTCTTGCTTACATGAAAGAGGAGAGACCCATCTCCAACCTGACTTCCAAGTCAACCCAGCATGAGCCGGCTTGTTCCTACAAGCCCAAAATCAAGTCATGCATCACAAGGCCTCCACAACTGTCACACCCCGAAACCGGGCCCTGCAGTGATCCGACCTCGGGGTGCGAAATTTTGGGATAAATTGAAACTTTTTGTTATAGTTCCCAAGATCCGCGTGAATGAGGATAATCACATTCCAACACAATCAGAGTATATTTTTCGCGGAAGCTAAACATGGTGTTACGACCCGGAATCCGTGGCCATCGGGTTCCGTGTCGCACGCAACCAATTCCATAAAGCCATCATATAAGCAGACTGGCATAAATCATACATCAGAGCACACTGAGCTGGTAGTAACAGACTAATTAATTCCCACATGTTCAGATTACAATTAACAAGTGTCTTAATTACAAACCCAATAAAAAGGCTAATAAAGCCATACAACAATATCCAACTAGTAGAGATACTACCCTCAAAGATTTGATACGAACTCCGGTGCCAAACTTGACATCTAGATGATATCAATGGGCAGCCTCTCACGTCAGACCGGCGGTCCCACCGCCTCTTCTGATCAAACACCTAAAACCAGAAAGAGCAGAATCTGGCACCAAACAAATAAGGGTCAGACACGACGGTCTGGCAAGCAAATAAACAAATAATATGAAACAAAAGAACATATAAAACCTGATGAAATCATCGTAAAACCGAATAAAGAGCCTAACCAATAATGACAATAAATCACGATAAAACGATCGAAAGACCGAACATAAATATCAAGACAAATAAACGAACAGTCTCTAAAGCATAAATGTCTCGAAAAGATAACCACCTAAGCAAAACATTTAATAATTGGAAATACATTTAAAACTGAATAGTAGGGACAATACAATAAAGATCGATATCGTAAACATTAACCAAATCGAAGCATAAAGAGTATAACCCACAAGACTCATGAAATAATGTAATACACAGATAAACCTTGGCGACCACAATTAGCTAAATCCTCCTATTACCGAAGTAATAAGAGCAGACAGAGCGTAGCCACTGAACGTGGTACTAAAAATAGGATCAGAACCGTAGCCATACAAATGGGACCGGCAGATCAAAAATCAGAACCGTAGCCATACAAATGGGACCGGCAGATAAAACCGTTGCCATGGTCGGTACAGACAGAATCCAAGCTGCAGCTGGCGGACAGATTAAAGATCCCAAGCCGGGTGATCAGCCCGACAAGGTGACCTAAGCCTAGTGGTGCCTTTAGTTTTCAAACTCAAACCGATACAAATCTAACATAATACTAATCCCTTTGGCTCAGGGGCTCACACCACATAGCTCTGGCCCCGTCTTGCCTCGGGGTTTTATTTTCGAAGTCATAGCCTCTTTGGCTCATGGGCTCGCACCACATAGCTCTGGCCCCGTCTTGCCTCGAGGTTTTTATTTTCAAATACTAGTGTTGTCAAAACAATAGTCTTATCGAAGAAATCCCGAATGTGACGAACATACTCCAATCTCTTTTCAAATCGAATCGGAGAAAACATACGAATATCTCTGGTAAACCGTTCAAATACGCATCAAGGTGATTTGTATAAAATCATACGGTCAACCCTTTCGAACATGGGAAAACACATGATTTTATAGCAAATCACCGATGCTATTTAAATTAGTTTACCAAAGAATACAAATACAAATACAAATACATTTTCTGACTTGAAATGGAATGGACAGTGGAGAATGACTTAATGACTTACCAAGGAACCATCTCAATGCACATTTACCCTTTAAACATTGATTAATAAAAAGCGCGTTTGATGCCAATGAAAATTCATATTATTTAAATGATAAAGTGTACATTGAGACTCAGACGATTCCCGGGTAATTCCACATACACTCATCCTCACATCATTCCCATTTCACGAATTTCCAAGTATCAAAAGTAATGTCAAAACTCTTAAAAACAGGCCCATAGCTGGCCTTAATCCAAGTCCAAAATAGTCCTCAATAACAATCCAAAAACCAACCTTAATCAAGCCCACAAAACAAGTTTAAAAACAGTCCAAAACTAATCCTTAAATGGCCCACAAAGTATATCTTAAAACAGCCCTTAAAACTAACTTCGAACAGGCCCACAAAACAAACTTTTAAAGAACCCAAGGCTAAACCTTTAATGGTCCACAAACAAGTTTTAAAACAGCCCAATGTCAGGCCCTCAAATGACCCAACATCAGGTCTTAAAATGGCCCCAAGACTGGCCTGAATCAGGCCCAAGGAACAGTTTTAAAAACAACCCAAAGTCTGACCTTGAACCGGTCTAAAGGGATGAATGAAAGAACCTGAAAACAGGCCCACAAAACAGGTTTTATATCAGCTCAACATCAGGCCCTAAATGGCCCAATATCAGGTCTTGTAATGGCTCAAAACTATCTTAAATCAGGCCCAAAGAGTCCCTCGAAAATCCCCTCAAACCCGGCCCTGAAAAGGGCCCAGAACTGGGCTGGGTCCGCTCGAGCGACCCAGGGTCAAACCCAAAAGACAAACGAAAACACTGACAACCTATGCTAGACCTTGGTGACTAAGAGACTCTCTGATCAAACCCGACGTTGAGATGCACGGTCAACCACATTCTGACTCGGTTGAAGGCTTCACACTGTTCCACAAATTCTGTTGGCCCCTTGCATGCATCATCTGTCTTCTCTCGTGAGCAATAAGCTGATCGAGTTAACTGGCTACACAGCTCTCTTGACACATTACAAATCCTCCTCGATTCTGAATTACAAACTTCAAAATTCTATAGATATCATGTCTTTGACTTGGTCTGTTTCAACCCATATGTCAAACTGCCATAACCTGCTGAGCTGTTCTGTGTCAAAACTTCGCATGGCTTGCCTCTTCAGATTTCACTCTGACAACTCCATATTCCAAATCTTTCTGTGATGTACTCTGAATTCTTGCCCACATCTGATTCTATCTACTTGCTGCTCTTGATCTCTTACCTGATACTGTGTCATCAACAAAACATATCTGCCAAATCTGATGTTAATTCCCGAAGAACTGAAACTTCCAATCCCTGTCTTGAATGATGTTGATTCTCTCGTAGATCCAACTTTGTCCTCAACTGAACTAGTACACCTCCGGACATCCATCAACTCCCCACTTCATACACCTCTGAACTCCAACCAAAGGCTATTACCACTCACTCCATTCAATGCGAAACAAATCTTACAATTTGAAACATATTGACTAAAATAATTACTTAGCTAAATTTTTATCATTTTAAAACATAGTAAAAATTGAACTTCCAAATCATCAAATAAAGCTTAATAAATGAGGTTTTTCAAAGTTTGAACATGAAACAACATTATTCATTTTGAAATTCATGTTTTCATAACTCAACAAATCCTTGAAATACTCAACAACCTCAAATTAGGATTTTCAAAAATAAATCAAATTCATGTAGTATGACCATACATTAAATTTTATTGAAATCCATTTCCAACCAAACATATACAAGATTTTGAAATCATTAAGGTTTTGAAAAGTAGATATCAACATTTAAGAGAATTAAAGCAAGAGCAAAATTCTAAGGTCATTGTAAAATAATATCTTAAGGAGATTAAACAGAAATTCGAAACACAAAAGCTTATGAAAACAAAATCATGTGACTCCTGAAAAGAGTATGATAATATAGTTTATTTCAAAATAGCCTTAAAGAAGAAACATAAATCCATTGTTTAAACTCTACAAAGATAGATCATAGACATTAAGGAAAAACTAAATAAAAGATGAAACCATCGCGAAAATCATTCTCACTAAGAAAAGGAACAACACCAAAACTGAAGTATACTCTTGCACCTGCATGTTGTCTAATCCAATACCTTAAAAGTCGGTGAAATCCACAAGGTTTCCTCTACTGCCAAAAGTTATCTTGACTACAACTAGCCATCCACCTGGTATCCCTGCTGAACCAACTACACTGGCTACGCTACAAGTCACCAAATTTCTCAACCAAATCCACGACAAGGCTCGTTGAATCCGGGAAATCCCTGAGTTTCTGGCACTAGCTTTCAACCTTACTAACTAAGAATCATTTCTCTCTTCATAAAATCAACAGCTAATATACCTTTTGCAGTCCTTCATCTTGGAAAGATGGTCTGAGTTCCCCCAAAAATCCACATTTACTCACCTTGGTACGATGCATGGTGATCCTTGATTAGCCGAAAGGGGGTCTTCAAAATTGCTCAAGTTCTACCTTGACTGGCAAATGCACACGTCTTCTCTTATTAACCACAATGAAGATGCTGAAGGCTGAAAGTCTGCTGATATTCTCCGAAAACAACATACTAAGTCCAGAGGGTTCTCAGTCTCCGACACAAACACAGATAAAAGACACCGAACAAGAGCATGGAGACTTTAAATTCTCCACCACTAAGGAGGAAATTTGGTCATCCAAATCTCCTAACAACAAGAACAAAAAGAAAAGACAAGCAAAATCTCCCGAACTGAAAGAAAAGCCGACTCAAATCCAAAGAAACAAAGACACGAGAAAACAAATCGACACAATCTAACGAATCCTCATCACATGTCTTAATGTCTCTAGAGTATTTTATTTCCTAGAAACTAACCAGCTCTGATACCAAACCTGTCACACCCCGAAACCGGGCCCTGCAGTGATCCGAGCTCGGGGTGCGAAATTCTGGGATAAATTGAAACTTTTTGTTATAGTTCCCAAGATCCGCGTGAATGAGGATAATCACATTCCAACACAATCAGAGTATATTTTTCGCGGAAGCTAAACATGGTGTTACGACCCGGAATCCGTGGCCATCGGGTTCCGTGTCGCACGCAACCAATTCCATAAAGCCATCATATAAGCAGACTGGCATAAATCATACATCAGAGCACACTGAGCTGGTAGTAACAGACTAATTAATTCCCACATGTTCAGATTACAATTAATAAGTGTCTTAATTACAAACCCAATAAAAAGGCTAATAAAGCCATACAACAATATCCAACTAGTAGAGATACTACCCTCAAAGATTTGATACGAACTCCGGTGCCAAACTTGACATCTAGATGATATCAATGGGCAGCCTCTCACGTCAGACCGGCGGTCCCACCGCCTCTTCTGATCAAACACCTAAAACCAGAAAGAGCGGAATCTGGCACCAAACAAATAAGGGTCAGACACGACGGTCTGGCAAGCAAATAAACAAATAATATGAAACAAAAGAACATATAAAACCTGATGAAATCATCGTAAAACCGAATAAAGAGCCTAACCAATAATGACAATAAATCACGATAAAACGATCGAAAGACCGAACATAAATATCAAGACAAATAAACGAACAGTCTCTAAAGCATAAATGTCTCGAAAAGATAACCACCTAAGCAAAACATTTAATAATTGGAAATACATTTAAAACTGAATAGTAGGGACAATACAATAAAGATCGATATCGTAAACATTAACCAAATCGAAGCATAAAGAGTATAACCCACAAGACTCATGAAATAATGTAATACACAGATAAAACCTTGGCGACCACAATTAGCTAAATCCTCCTATTACCGAAGTAATAAGAGCAGACAGAGCGTAGCCACTGAACGTGGTACTAAAAATAGGATCAGAACCGTAGCCATGCAAATGGGACCGGCAGATCAAAAATCAGAACCGTAGCCATACAAATGGGACCGGCAGATAAAACCGTTGCCATGGTCGGTACAGACAGAATCCAAGCTGCAGCTGGCGGACAGATTAAAGATCCCAAGCCGGGTGATCAGCCCGACAAGGTGACCTAAGCCTAGTGGTGCCTTTAGTTTTCAAACTCAAACCGATACAAATCTAACATAATACTAATCCCTTTGGCTCAGGGGCTCACACCACATAGCTCTGGCCCCGTCTTGCCTCGGGGTTTTATTTTCGAAGTCATAGCCTCTTTGGCTCATGGGCTCGCACCACATAGCTCTGGCCCCGTCTTGCCTCGAGGTTTTTATTTTCAAATACTAGTGTTGTCAAAACAATAGTCTTATCGAAGAAATCCCGAATGTGACGAACATACTCCAATCTCTTTTCAAATCGAATCGGAGAAAACATATGAATATCTCTGGTAAACCGTTCAAATACGCATCAAGGTGATTTGTATAAAATCATACGGTCAACCCTTTCGAACATGGGAAAACACATGATTTTATAGCAAATCACCGATGCTATTTAAATTAGTTTACCAAAGAATACAAATACAAATACAAATACATTTTCTGACTTGAAATGGAATGGACAGTGGAGAATGACTTAATGACTTACCAAGGAACCATCTCAATGCACATTTACCCTTTAAACATTGATTAATAAAAAGCGCGTTTGATGCCAATGAAAATTCATAATATTTAAATGATAAAGTGTACATTGAGACTCAGACGATTCCCGGGTAATTCCACATACACTCATCCTCACATCATTCCCATTTCACGAATTTCCAAGTATCAAAAGTAATGTCAAAACTCTTAAAAACAGGCCCATAGCTGGCCTTAATCCAAGTCCAAAATAGTCCTCAATAACAATCCAAAAACCAACCTTAATCAAGCCCACAAAACAAGTTTAAAAACAGTCCAAAACTAATCCTTAAATGGCCCACAAAGTATATCTTAAAACAGCCCTTAAAACTAACTTCGAACAGGCCCACAAAACAAACTTTTAAACAACCCAAGGCTAAACCTTTAATGGTCCACAAACAAGTTTTAAAACAGCCCAATGTCAGGCCCTCAAATGACCCAACATCAGGTCTTAAAATGGCCCCAAGACTGGCCTGAATCAGGCCCAAGGAACAGTTTTAAAAACAACCCAAAGTCTGACCTTGAACCGGCCTAAAGGGATGAATGAAAGAACCTGAAAACAGGCCCACAAAACAGGTTTTATATCAGCTCAACATCAGGCCCTAAATGGCCCAATATCAGGTCTTGTAATGGCTCAAAACTATCTTAAATCAGGCCCAAAGAGTCCCTCGAAAATCCCCTCAAACCCGGCCCTGAAAAGGGCCCAGAACTGGGCTGGGTCCGCTCGAGCGACCCAGGGTCCGCTCGAGCGGACCCCTTCCAGAACCTGGGTCGCTCGAGCGGCCCACTGGGTCGCTCGAGCGGACCCAGTTCTGGCTGGGTCCGAATGAGGGCAGAATTGCACTCTCCTTCTTGTTTTTCTGATTTTCTTTCTTCCCTCTTTTTCTACAACAATTCTCCAATGAAGTAGGTCCTCAATGGGATATATTAATCTCCATCTAATCATCAAATCTCCAACCATGATCATTCCAATTAACCCAAATACCAACTTTGAAATCAAAGTTTTTCCACTTTTTCTTTGAACCCCAAACACTTAACATAAAAACTAACTTTGAAAAGGATCAAAGTGAAAACCAACTTCCAACTCCTTATAGAACCACAACACAAGTGAAAACCACTATAACATTACTTCATTCATTCAAAGCAAATCCATAAATCAAAAGGATTAGAACATAATGAGGAAAAGCCATGAAACCAAACAAGAAACATGAAAACATCATATTAATTGTAAAATTCACTTGCCTTGGTCAAGAGAAGATGCAAAACACTCCATGAAGGTCCTCTTATGGCCTCAAGCTCCAAAATTACAAAACCCCCAAAATAGCTCAAAAGAAACCCTAGAAAACCAATCATTGCAAATCTCCATGACAACCCATTGCATGAGTGATGAAATCACTCTAAATGAAAAGGAGAACAAAGATCTAAAGTTTGGAAAGCTATTGCAAACCTTGAAAAGCCCAAACGAAGAAGAGAAGCTTGGATGAGGGATTTTCCTTAGCTCAAAATCCTTGAAACTAGGGTCTTTGGGAAGCAAAGAGGAAGGAGAAGAGCCCTAGGAGATCAATCCTCCACAAAACCTCCATGAGATAGGTGGTTCAGAAGAGAGAGAAAGAGTGGAGGGAAGAGAGGGAAAAACCCTCCCCATTCTTGCTGGAACGAAATGAAGGAGAAGAAGAGGGGGTTCCCCTTCTTATAAGATGGGTCTTGTGGGCCCCGATCTTCGCAAGGCTGAAACTCACATTTGCGGGCCCCGAACGAAAACGACGAAGAAGACAAAAACGATCGGCGAAATATCTACTTTCCAAAAAGTATACTTTCCCCAATTTCTGAAATTTTCGAAATTCATGGACAGATTTAGTGAAAATGTCATTTTTGCCCATTTTCCTCGAAAAACGTGATTTCTGAGTATCAAATCATAATGGTCAAAACATGAAAGTTGTTAAACTTCATCAAATGAGTCAAAATACATCAAATCCAGAATTTTTAGAAATGAAAAGTAATTTCTCATAAAAATACAAATCATATGGACCGGGTCAAACCAAAGTCAACGGTCTACAAAATCTCAAAGACTAAGGAAAAATCTAGTCAAACTCAAAAACAAGATCAAACTAAATCAAATCTCACTTAACAAGCTAAAACACGATTAAAACAATGCTAAACAAAAGAACTGGGGTCGGGATCTTACAACAAGCACCTGCTAAGGCCTACAAATCTGCAGTTCGACCCTTCATATCTACAGGGGCCGAACTTCAAAAATTCAAAGCTTCGCTGCAACAGGTGAAGGATAGGGTTCGCATCCTGTCCTTGCCCAGCTACAGAGAAGACAGGCTCGGCTGCTGCGCCCGAGGGAGCACATCCTTCATCGTCAAAGCCCAGTCAGAGCTGACCGAAGCTCAAATTGCTCGCCGTATACGCCGCCGCGCGTCATACCGACAAAAGAGACTACAGAAGCAAAGGACCCAGCCTCCCACACTTCAAGTCTCTCCCAAATGGGTCGAAAAAGAAAGACCCAACCAAGTTGCTGCCGTCCATATGGTTGGAAAAACCAGAAGGCGCCAAAAATCAGCAACAAAAATCCATGTCCGACGTCCAATGACCCGCAGCGTCTCAAGGACAAGAAGACATTCAGAAGAATCCCCTGCTCCTTCAAGCAAAGGACAACAGAGTGATCCTTCCTCGAGCTCCTCTTCAAAAAGAATGAGCCCCAGCTCAGTCACCAGGACGGTTTCTTCATTCGAATCACGAAGGATGAATGTCTTGGCTACAAATTCTGAGCCACCACCCCGCAATCCACCTCCAGAAGATGCGATCACCCGCATCCAGCAGTTGGAACAGGGCCAGCAGAGGATTGAAACTCTGATGGAAAACCTTCTCCTCGCCTTCCAAAATCAGGCGAACAATGAACCTCCTCCGAATCATCAAGACGACGAGGTTAATAGAGAAGAAAATGAGTCACGCGCCCTTACCAAAAAGGACGTAGACGGTATCCTCGCCAAAGCAAAAGAAGAGGATATACTCAAAGAGCATGGGATCAAGCCACCATATCCCTTATGGATGGACTCGGTCCCGTTCCCCACCAAATTTAAGCATCCTACTCTCCAAACATATACGGGGAAAGGATCAGCCAGACAGCACGTCATCCACTTCAAGATCCTGACGGGAGCTATCGCAGATCAAGATGCACTCAAGATCCGCCTCTTTGCAAGTACCCTAAAAGGTACGGCCTTCGATTGGTACTCCACTCTGCCAGAGGACTCAATCCAAAACTGGGCCATGCTAGAGACACGCTTCCTGACTCACTTCAAAGGTGAGGATCACCCCGCTACTATGGCTCAGCTGTGCAGCCTAAAACAGGGGGAGAATGAATCAACATATGACTTCATTCACAAGTGGAAAGCAATGGCATACAAATGCTCTGATGTATTGCCACAAGCGTCGCTAGTCGACATCTGCCGAAACAATATGAGAGCCAGAATCCGCTCCATGATCATCGGCAACAAATCAAAAAACCTGGGAGAACTCCTAGAAGCTTCCATGGAAGCTGAAACGGTGATTAAAGACCTCAACAGTCAGAAATCATCAAGAAAAGAGCCAACCGCCATTGCAACCTCTAAACCAAAGAAGAAAGAGGTCCTCAATGTGCAGACCAAGCCAGCTCCTCAGCCACCAAAGAAAGCTGAAAATAAAGCTGCTGGTAAGAGACCTGAACTCTCTGATGCCTTCAAAGAACGAGTAGAGAAGAAATACCCGTTTGATGAAGATGTTGATGAAATCTTCGGGGCTTTTGTGGCAAACGGCAAGCTCACCTTGCCTGAACCAAAAAGACCGGGTGATGTTGGCAAAACCAACGATCCTCGGTACTGTCCATACCACCAGATGATCTCGCATCCTCTCAATCAATGCTTCGTTGTGAGAGAGAAAATAAATGAGATGTGGAAAAACGGAGTCATCACCTTTGACAAAAACTATGGGTCTGCCTCCGTCAACATGGTGACATGTGGACAAACATCAAGATCACCGAAGAAGAAGATCACTACTTCCTTCAAGGTGATAAACTCAATCGAAGCGTCCGAGGAACTGGTTCCTTACCCGACACCAGACGGACAACCGATATGGGTACATCCCGATCTCCTGGAAGATGAAAATTGGGAGGTCGTGAAAATAAAGCCTACAGCTCGACAGCGAAGGCAGGCTAGGAAACATCTCCTCAAGCTCAAATGGCAAGAGAAGACCCAGCCAAAACTAGAGGTCAAAGAAAAGGCAGAGGCTTCCTCTACCGCTTCGCTGGAGGTAATAAAAACATCCCTTCCAGAGACTTCAAAGGGGGTAAGGAAATTCACTCCCAGTGATTTCATGCCACCTCAATTCAAAGAAGCCATGCAGGAGGCATCATCTCTTGCAATTCAGTAGTTGGATTCTCCATTGATGGATACGAATCAAGCGACACCGATGATGGATTCGAACCCAACTACACAGATGAGTGGGAGGAATCCCTTGAAACAGGAGAATATCTCTCCGATGAAGAATGGGTTCCTGAGTCTCATCTTATGCCAGTAATCTGGTATAACCCCCTACAGCCACAAGGATCCTAGTCTGATGATGAAGAAGACCAAGAAGCTGTACAAGAAAATGCTGCTGACCCAGCACCTCTCATTACTCCAGTGGAATTCAACAATGTTGAGCCACAAAGAGATGATAAAGATGAATTTCCGCTCCCCATACCAGAGGTAATGATTGATAATACCTGTGGATTCGAGCAAATGACATTCATGGATGGTTTCTCTGGCTACAATCAGATAAAGATGCATCCTGAGGATGAAAAACATACATCCTTTCGAACCCCATTTGGCGTGTATTGTTACACTGTCATGCCATTCGGTTTGAAGAATGCTGGTGCCACATATCAGAGGGCTATGATGAAAATATTCCAAGATATGCAGCACAAAACGGTTGAATGTTACGTTGATGACCTCGCCGTCAAAAGCAAAAGAAAAGAAGATCATCTCGAAAACCTTCGAGAAGTCTTCCTCCGGCTTCGCAAACACAAACTGCGAATGAATCCATTGAAATGCTTCTTCGGCGTCTCGTCGGGTAAGTTCCTCGGATTCTTAGTTCGGAAAGCTGGAATAGAGCTTGACCCCATAAAAGTCAAAGCCATTCTAGAAATGCCCTCTCCAAGAACCTTGAGAGAACTCAAAGGGCTTCAAGGGAGATTGGCCTACATCAGACGGTTCATCTCCAATCTTTCGGGAAAATGCCGTCCATTCTCCCGGTTGATGAAAAAAGGTGTAAACTTTGTCTGGGATGCGGACTGTGAAGCTGCTTTCCAAGATATCAAGTCATACCTGACAAAACCTCCAGTGTTAGCTGCTCCTACCACTGGAAAACCATTAATCTTGTACACAAGAGCCCTTGATCACTCTTTGGGAGCTCTGCTTGCGCAAGAAAATGATCAGAGAAAAGAAGCTGCTCTATATTACCTCAGCCGCATGCTAGTAGGTGCAGAGCATCGCTACTCCCCAGTCGAAAAAGAATGTCTTGCAGTGATGTTCGCCGTACAAAAGCTGCGTCACTACTTGCTTTCCAATACAGTCTACCTAGTCTCGAGGGTCAACCTCTTGAAGGTCCTTGTCACAAAGGCAGGTTCTCTCAATGCTCGACTGGCAAAATGGTCCATCCTTCTGTCACAATTTGATATTAGGTATGTACCACAAAAAGCAATCAAAGGGCAAGCTCTAGCAGACTTCCTCGCAGAGCATCCATTGCCTAAAGATTCTCCACTAAGAGATGATCTCCCAGACGAACCAGTCTACAATGTGGAGACTTTCTCACAAAGTGCCTCCTGGGACATGTACTTTGACGGTGCAACCAGGACAAATGAAAAAAGACAGCTGATCTCGGGAGTTGGCATCCTCTTTGTTAGCCCCGACAAATACATGATTCCACACGCTTTCTCGCTACTGGAACCATGCACAAACAATGCAGCTGAATATCAAGCTCTGATCTTAGGATTGGAACTCGCCATCGAATCCGGTATCACCATGCTGGAAGTCTTTGGAGACTCTCAACTGATCGTCAACCAGATGAATCAGAAATTTGAAGTCAGGAAGCCAGATTTGTTGCCCTACTACAACAAGGCACAATCACTTCTGCAAAAGTTTGACATCTGTCACATCACCCACATTCGTAGAGGTGAAAATATACGTGCAGATGCCCTAGCCGGACTTGCCGCATCCATGGCAATCTAGGAAGGGGAAAACATGCAAGTCACAGTGTGCGAAAGGAGAATCCTTCCTCCTCTTAACACACACCAAGCAGTTGCTGAATGCCACCAAGTGGTCGGAAGTCGGATTTCAATCCTTCAAACTTCAATTGGCGACTGGAGGGATCCGTTCATTGATTACATTATGTTCGGAATCCTACCTGAAGATCCAAAAGAACGGGTAAGCATCCAAAGGCGAACCCCAAGCTTCCATTTGGATATTCCATCAAAAATCCTTTACAGGAAATCCTTCAACGGAGTACTTCTACGCTGCTTGTCACAACAAGAGGCTGAAGAAACACTCAAAGAAGTTCATGCTGGTCTTTGTGGAGCTCATCAGGCTGGACCTAAGCTCTATGATCAGATAAAAAGGTTAGGATATTACTGGCCTACCATGGTAGCTGATGCAATGCAATTTGCTAAGCACTGCCAACAATGCCAAGTTCATGGAGATTACATTCACATGCCTCTAGAATGGCTACATCCTACAGCGATCTCATGGCCTTTCGAAGCCTGGGGTATGGACATCATAGGTCCTATTTCTCCCCCTTCAAGCAAAGGTCATCGCTTCATCTTCGCCGCTACGGATTATTTCTCCAAGTGGTCAGAAGCATTTGCGTTTAACGAAATGAAGACCTCATCAGTCCTTCAGTTCCTGCGCACCAACATCATTTGTCGTTTCGGTATACCCAAAAGATTCGTCCATGATAACGGACCACAGTTCCGGGATCATCGATTCTACAGGTTCTGCGACAAATACAAAATTCAAAGCTCTCCTTCGACTCCATACAATCCGGCAGCAAACGGGTTAGCAGAAGCTTTCAACAAGACACTCTGCAAAATCCTCAAAAAAATGGTCTCTAGTCACAAAAGAGACTGGAGCGACAAAATGTCCGAAGCTTTGTGGGCCTATCGAACCACCGTTCGAGGACCAACCCATAGCACACCATTCTCCTTGGTCTATGGATGCGAAGCTGTCGTGCCCTTGGAAGTACAAATTCCTTCCTTGAGGGTATCCTTGCAAAATGACATGACTCAAGAAAGCAATGTCAAATTGCGGCTCCATGAGCTGGACAATCTCGATGAGAGACGGCTCGAAGCTCAACAAAGCATTGAACTTTACCAAGCACGTATGGCATGATCTTTCGATAAAAAGGTCAGGCAACGCGCCTACAAAAAGAATGACTTGGTTCTTGCGGTAAAAAGACCAATGGTCTTCGCTCACAAGTCCAAAGGCAAATTTGAGCCAAAATGGGAGGGACCCTACGTCATCGACAAAGTTTTCTCCAATGGCGCATACGCACTCCTAAACATGGAAGGTGACAGATGTATGCTGCCCATCAATGGCAAGTTCTTAAAGCGGTACTACCCTTGAAGACTTACCCAACTGGGTAAGAGCAATGCCTGTATGGCCAAAACCGGTTTCCAGGTACACGCTCGCTAAACCCACCCTTTTTTAGAATTTTCATATCAAATGTTGAAATTTCTAGAAATCTAAAACAATGCTTACTTTCATCGTTTCATTGTTCAAAAAAAAAATATATATCCAAGTTCAGGAACCTTTCCCTAACTTGACCAAAATTTTCAACCCTTGAACCCAAAATTCATGGTTTGAAACAAAATCCGGATTCAGGGATTTCCACCCTAGTCCACCATGCCTTTTACCGTCAAAATGGTTTTAGGTCAAAACTCATGACCCTCGTGTCTTTAAACAAAAAAATCGTTTTTCAAAAACCGCGAGGAAGCGACGCTTAGTCGATACTTGCACAAATCGGAAGCAAGCGAACCACGTTCGACACTTCCAAAATCGCAGGGAAGCGACATTTCGTCGATACTTGCAAAATCCAAAACTGTGGAGACGCAACATTTCAGTTGATATCCACAACCCAAATTTCAAAGGTTCGAAAAAACCTAAAAAACTGTGGAGATGCAACATTTCAGTTGATATCCACAACCCAAATTTCAAAGGTTCGAAAAAACCTAAAAAACTGTGGAGATGCAACATTTCAGTTGATATCCACAACCCAAATTTCAAAGGTTCGAAAAAACCTAAAAAACTGTGAAGATGCAACATTTCAGTTGATATCCACAACCCAAATTTCAAAGGTTCGAAAAAACCTAAAAAACCATGGAGACGCAACATTTCAGTTGATATCCATAACCCAAAGGTTCGAGAAAACCACAAATTTCAAAAATCGTGAGGAAACGACATCAAGTCAGTACCCGCAAAACCAAAATTTTTGAAAAGCAAGGATGCGACATTCCATCGATACTTGCACCCAAATCCGCGAGGATGCGACATTCCATCGATACTCGCAACCGAATGAGCAAGGATGCGACATTCCATCGATACTTGCAAGAACATTCAGCAGGGAGGCGACTTTTAGTCGATACTTGCAATTTTTGAAAACCAAACCGGCTATAAATGCCATCAAAACAGGCTATAAATGCCACAAACCGGCTATCAATGCCACCAAAAACAAAACCGGCTATCAATGCCACACAAACAAAAAACTTGGATTTCAAAAAAAAAAAATGGCTATCAATGCCACCAAAACAAAACAGGCTATCAATGCCACCAAAAACCGGCTATAGATGCCACAAAACAAATTCGGCTATCAATGCCACCAAAATTGGCTATAGATGCCACAAACAAAAAAAAACTCGGCTATCAATGCCACAAGAAAAGCTGGCTCTCATGCCAAAATTGGCTTCCATGCCACAAACAAAAACCTGGTTTTCATGCCAAAACAATCACTTGACAAAAGATTTTCACAAAATGACAACCTTTTGATCAAATCCCATTTAGCAATTACTTTTATCACAAAAAGATTCAAGTGAGCGTAGGGATAACAAAAAAAGAAAAGCATCCCATTTAGCAATTACTTTTATCACAAAAAGATTAAAGTGAGCGTAGGGATAACAAAAAAAAAGAAAGTGTTCACAAGCACTACACAAAAAAAAGAGAGTACCAAAAAATACATGTGGTACCAAAAAAAAAAAGTGTTCACAAGCACTATAAAAAATAAGTACCAAAAAATACAAGTGGTACCAAAAAAAAAGAAGAAAGAAGGATGGTTTCTGTATACAGGAGCTCAATCAAAAATGGTCTCCAGCCAAGAGTTCAGCTCCCCAAGCAGACTTTTAGCCTCAGCCGTCAAGGATTCCAAGGCACGCTTCTTCAGGAACTTGCCATGAGATGCTGGAGTGGGCTGTACCCCTTCTCTCACACCAGGAAGCTTACCTCGAGCAGTTTGCCATTGTTCATCCTCATCAGACTTCCTTTTGAGAACCCGTTCGGCATCTGCAACCTGGTGAATCAGGGCACTCTCCCTGTCGCGAGCTTCTATTATGGCAGTCCACTTGGCAGCGACTTGTGCCTGCAAATGCTCAAGACGTTTCCTGGCCTCATCGACCTCCCTGTCAAGGATGTTGAGGTCATGTGTCAGCCTGATGATGGCTATCTCTTCTAAGTTCCTCTTTCGGACTGCCTGCTTCCTGCTTTCTGTAGCCTCATCCAGGTCAGACTTAGCCTTATCAGCAGGGTCCAGGAACATCTCCTTGAAGAACTGGTCATCAGCCAAACTCACGGTCTCAAACCACTTGTCACCCCAGTGCAATGATCCTATCAACGATCGCCCTGGCACCTGTGACATCCAGACCAGCCTCTTCAGCATCACTGAGAATCTCCTGCACATGCTGGATCATGCCAAATCCGACTTCCAAGTGCCCAGAAAAGAGAGTCTCAATCCAAGAGCTCAGAACTCGCACCACCACCTTCTTCGCAAAAAGAAGAGATGGCCCAGCTGAAGATTCGCCCAACTCCGTTGGTCGGCTGCTCATGTCATCATCTGTTGAAAGAGTAACAAAAGAACTCTTTCCAGTTGAAGCTGCTCCTGCTCGGGAAGGAATCTCAGCGCGAGGAATCTCCTCAATATTGTCAGAGCTGGTCCCAGGAATCTCTACCTCTGGATCAACCTCTGGCATCTCTTGCTCTGGAAGCGACGGATCCTCCTCTGCCACTTCAAGACCTGCAAAGGAACACAAAAAGATATGAATATGACCCTGTTTGAAAATCATTATCAGAGTTATAACTACAAAATACCTTCTTCGACGACTGGCGGAACACTTTCTTCCTCCATGAACTCATCGAAAGCATCATCAACATTTGCGTCCATCGATGGTTCAAAGTCATCAGAACCCTGTGGCAAGTTAGCTGGCAACAAAAAAATGTGTTAGCAAGCCAAGTCACAAACAAAAAAAAAAGAGCAAAAGAAGTCGTACCAATTGGAGATTCTGGATTTACTCCAGAGTCCCTCGGTTCTTCTTCAGGTGCCTCGACAGGATCCATCACCACCTCATCGGTTGGGACCTCCGGCATCACCAAGTCTTCCTCTGCCAAAAAAAAAAAAGAAGAAAAGCAGAAATAAGAAGCAAATCATAACATGGAAAAAATCCCATGAAAAGAAATGGAAAGAGAAAAAGGAAGAATCATACCTTCACCGACGGTCTCTTCTTCTCGGCTTCTCTTCTCTGGAGGCTCGTCAGCATCCACTGGCACATCCTCATTGATAGTAAGAGGAACTTCCAAGTTAGGAGAGTCCTCATGCTGCCCCTTGCTGCGATGATGACTCCTCCTCCTCTTACTTCTGCGGGCTCACTTCTTAGAGGAACCTGCCCCGCCGTCAGAGTCAGGTTTCCCACTTGACTCATCACTGGATGGTCTGCTCTTGCCAGTAGGCTCCACGGAAGCTTGCCTCTGTGCCGCTTGCATCCAAGCACCAAGTTCGGCTTCCTCCTGTTCTAGCTGCTCCAAAGCCTCGTCAGGTATTTCTCGAACAGCTTCAGAACCGATGACGCCCTGGTCACCGAGAAAGCCTATCTTGTGCTTCTCTCCAGAAAGGAAGGCCCAAACTTCCTCTCGCCGGATGCCATCCGACTTTCCAAGTCCCTTTCCAGATGCCAGCTTCACATCAAGCTCCTTCCTGGAAAGTCCCCGATATGCCGAGAAGCTCTCCGCGAACCACTTCGCAAAGCCGGCAGTACGGGAAGTCAGCAACACAGGATAAGAAATCATGGCTGTAGTGTCTTCAGCACTATAGAAAGCCCATGCATTTCTCCCGTCCTGTAAGCCTCCAAAGCGCTTCACCATGCTTGAAGGCGCTCCAACAACGCCTTGAGAAAAGCCAAGCTGCAAAGCAAAGCGAGAGGGTACATACGGCTGGATGTCGACGAAAAGATGTCTGCGGTACACCATCGTGCCGACACGTATGCTGAAAAGCCACTCTCTCTTTGCATTTGTCAAGGAATAATGCCTTCCCGACCCCGCCCTGGTAGAGTCTCGGGAGGCACCAAAATCAAAAGCCTTCTTCCGCAACTCCGGAGAAAGCTTTACTGAAGATTGCCCCATCTCGACGTCCCTGAACCGTCGAATCCTCATGCGGGCAAACAAAAGTGATTCGGACACGGCTTTGCCCTTAGCCAGTCGGATCATCAGAGGATCATCATCCTGAGCAGCACCTAGCCGATGGAAGCCAGGACAGTGGTATACATACCACGAATAAAAGATATGGGCTGAAAATACCCTATTCATGGGAAGCCCAAGCCGAACTAGAAAAGCAGCAGCCTGCAGTTCGGTACACAGGTAGGAGTAAAGAGCTGGCACCAAAGCAACCTGCTCTCCAAACGCCATCTGACAAGCCGGGAAAATACAATGCGGCCTGATGTGCGTTCCATCTCCTCCAGCAAAAACAGCCTCACCAAGCCAATAAGTGAGGTAAACAGCGAGATCTCTCCGCAGTGCAATGTCAGGACATATGGCGTTTGTACTTGCACAGAAATCTCTCAACTCTTCTTGCATGGCCAAGATCTTCTTTGAACTTGGATCCTGAGCTCCGGCTTCCTGGGTCACGCTATCAGAAGACTCCCTACTATCAAAAAAGTTGGGGAATGAAGAGCAAAAACTCTTCCAACTGCTGGATCTAACTTTCGAACCCCCCTTCTCCTTCAAAAAATCATAGAAGGCGACGAGCTGAAAGTATAAAAGCCTGAACTCCTCAGACTGCCCCTCGAGGACGCTGTCAATCGGCATAAACTCCTCATAAAGTTTGCCGAGGATGGGCAATCCGGTAATAGCGCTCAGCTCCTTCAAAGAAAAACCAATCTCACCATTCGTCACAACGAAGGTATTGGTTTGAGGGAGGAACGACTCCAGCATAGCCATGAAGGCCTCGTCGGAAAAGATCACGGTCTCCCTAAAAGCGCGGACCGCATCAAAAATCCCGGCTTCCTTCAAAACGGCGCCACCAATCAGCAGGACGCGATCAGTCCACGACTTCCACTCGGAGTCAGCATTGAAACGACCTCGAAGTCGGAAAGGCTTGATCCAATTGCTGCCGTCACCGCTGAAAATACCAAGGCCCACCGGTCTCAAATCGACCGACGGATAATCAGAGCCCTGGTAGCCGCTTGATGGCATCAACAAGTCCATGTCAACAGGCGACCTCTCCGTATATCCAGGAGAACCGCCGACAAAAACCCCGGTCTTGATTACATTTGTCCTTCTCACCCAGCTTGGAGGATCTTCCCTCTTAGGGCACGTGGGGGCAAGGCTCAGAATCGAGACGGTGCGATCAAACATCGACCGGGTAGTAACAGTCTTCTTCTCACCATCTGCTGTGAAGGAAAACTGAAAACATCTCCTCTGGTATGTAATGTCATCAGGGACTGCATCACCAAAGAAGAAGGTAGGCTTGGGCAAAACGCTCTGATCTTCCATCACCCATGGACGACTGCTTACCATGATCTTATAAAATTCCTCTCCCTTGAGAGTGATCAGTCGCTGCCTCATCTCATCTCTGTTGAGGGAGTCGCACTCTTCCAGATTTCTCTCAACATACTGGACCTTCTCAAAAGCTTGCTGAACGGCCGGATTAGAAGATCTAGAAGATCGACGAGGTACGCTTGTAGCAGGCTCTTTACCCTTGTTCGCTCTGGAGGAACCACCTGAAAAGGATGGAAAAGAAAAAGATCAAACATCGAAATGATAGAATCTCGCTAAAAAAAATCTGGCGAAATTTTGACATGATGACGGGGCAATTCCGAAGAAAAGGAACTATCCCGAAAGAAATAGAAAGCTTGAAGATGGGCTCAACATCGCTGCGAGCTCCGAAACTCCAAACTTTCGAAACCTAAAAGTCTCCGCAAAATCAGAAAGGGCGCAACATCACTGCGAGCTCCAAGTTCCCAAATTTGCGAAAACTTTCAGGTATGCTATCACATCATGCTACAAATTTAATTTACAAATTGAATGCATGCATGAACATCTTGGTTTGCGAAAAAAAATGCATTATCATGATGAGCAAAAAAAAAAAAGAAAAGAAAAGAAACTTTCTCTAAAAAAAAAGATAGGGGAAAGAAAACAAAAAAAAAAAAGAAAAGAAAAGAAACTTTCTCAAAAAAAAAAAGAGGGGAAAGAAAACAAAAAAAAAAAGAAAGAAAAGAAACTCTCTCAAAAAAAAAAAAGGGGAGGGAAAGAAAAAAAAAAAAAAAAAAAGAAAAAAAAAAAAAGAGGACTGGCCCACAGGCCACGTGGCCGTACGGCCAGATCCGTACGGATCTGTCCGTACGGCCCACATACAAAAAAAAAAAAAAAAAACAAACATGAAAAAAAAAAAAAAAGAAAAGAAAAAAAAAAAAAAAAAAAAAAAAAAAAAAAAAGAGGCAAACACTTGAAAAAAAAAAGAAAAAAAAAAGAAGAAAAGAAAAGAAAGAAACAAAACAAAAGAGAAGAAAGAACTTTATTTTTTTTCCTACAATGGAGTTTTCTTGAAAAAGAAGAACTTACTTGAAGCCATTGATGGAGAAGAAGAAGAAAACTCTTGAAGATCTTGAAGAAGAAAAGCTCTTGGTCTTGAAGCCCTCTTGAGATTATTGCAAAAGAAAGTAATAAGAGCAAGAGATCCAACCTTCTCCTTGCTTTTATAGAGGAGAGCAAACCAAAGAAGGAAAGAAGAAAGAGGTAAGTGTTACTAATTAGTAACCTTACCAAAAGAAAGAAATTAGAAAGATTCTTTCCCAAAAGAAAGATATCTTGAGGGATTCTCTCCCAAAAAGAAATCAATGAGAGATTTTCTCCCAAAAGATATAATCTATGACGGATTCTTTCCCAAAAGAAAGATATCTTGAGATATTCTATCCCAAAAATAAAGGGATCATGAGAGATTCTCTCCAAGTAAAGATATTCTTAGATATTCTCTATCCAAATGAGATATTTTTGGATATTCTTTACAAAAATGACACCATATGAGATCTAAGCCATTTCAAAAGCTTAAGGTCCCATGGGTTAGCCCATATGAGCCAGGTTTGACCACCTAGGCACACAAAAAAAAAAAAAAAGAAAAAGAAAAATTTTGGGCTTTTAGTCAAAGAGAAATCCCTCTTACCAAGAGCATACAAAAATGGTTCCATGCCTCTTTTGAGTTGATTGGACCATACAAAGAAAATTCCAAGCCCCATGAGCTTCCAAAAATCAAACCATCCAGCCTCATATACCAAATTGAGCCAAATTCTTGAAATTGACATTTCATCAAACCAAAACCTGGTCCCCTAACTTGCCACATACAGCCTGTTAGGTCACAAGACCAAAACCAAAAACCAAAACCTGATCCCCTAACTTGCCACATACAGCCTGTTAGGTCACAAGATCAAAACCAAAATTGATCCCCCAACATTCCACATACAGCTTGTTGGGTCACACGATCAAAACCAAACCCGACCCCCTAACCTGCCATATATAGCCTGTTAGGTCACAAGGTCAAAACCCAAATCCACATCCCTGATGTCATCTTCAAAACTTTGCCTCGAGATGGTACGTGATCCCTTTCACTACCATAAAATTCCCCTGGAAGCTCAAAAGGCTACAAATACCAAAAAGAAAGATTGCTCAAAGACTCTTGGTCAAGTCACAGGCTCTCCTTCAAAAATCTCTTCGAGGCACATCGACTACAAAAGTTAAGCAACTCGCCGCTGTACCTCGAGGGGGCATTTGTTGACACCAAAAATGTCACTTTGCCTCATCAAGATCCAAAGAGCTACATGAAGTCGCAACCTGCCATAAATAGGCAATGCTGCTTCCAAAAATCAAATCTTGTCAGAATCAAACAAAAACTGCAAGATTCTTCCAGACAGCCAAAAGAGGAGTACACAAGAAGTTTCGGGCCATTTCAAAATCATTTGGCCTAACTTCGCTTCTCCGACAGTCAAAAAGGAGCTCTCGGCGACAAAAGCTCTCCGGGACCATGGTTTCCAAGACAGAACCTATGGGTCATCTTAAAATGACTCCAATAGGTTCCCTGTCACATTTCAAGTCAATCGGACATCGGTTGACCACACATCAAACCGCGACATCTTCATCGCGACAAAAAGCAAGTCTGCAGGTGATAGGACCCCAAACGGCTTCGAAACTCAAAGAAAAGCCTATGGTTGGTCTTATTTATTGCTCAGGAGGCTTCACACCAAATTTCAGGCCATTCCGACATCGTTTGGCCCAGTTTCAGCTTCTGACGGAAAATCGGCAGCTCTGCGCGACAAAGTCTTCGGCTTTCTCAGGAAATTGGAAACTTTGCAAAATAAAATGCAAGGATTCTCATCAGGTTTCCTACAAAGAAATCAGGCCAATAAATGGTCAAAATGTCAAGGAAAAGTACAGAAGAAAAAAGAATCAGAAAAAAGCAAAAACGGACGCAAAACGGGGCCCAGGGTCGCAGGCCCCTGCGACCCTGGCCCAAGGTCGCAGGCCCCTACGACCCTGGGCCAGGGTTGCCGGCGACCTTGGACCCCGGGGTCGCCGGAAAAGCCCCGGAAACCCCGGTTTTCGCCGTTTTTTCGCGATTCGAAGGGCCCAGCCTCTGGTACTTTCCAAAATTCATGCTTTTGAGACACCAAGTCCTCTGACATCCGTCCAAAACACGGGTAAATCATCAAGAGTATCAAAGACAGTATTGATCGCCACCCGGTCAACCAAAAAAAGTGTGCTTTCCACCCGACCGATCGAGAAATCGACAGGACAGATGGCACCGACCCGCTGTTGGCAACAAACACCTGAAATTACATGATCATCTGATGTCGATCTACATGAAGATCCATCGATGATCATCAACAGAAGAATCTCAAAAGACGTGGCACGGCCCGCGACTCTTCAGCTGCTCGGCGACCACTTAATGCGATTAATTGACTAGCTTTATTACAGTCATTAATCCATTTCTTTGGACGGCCCAATCAGAAGCAAGCATTCGGGAGTTACAAGTCAAGAGATTCATGGCATTTAACCCATGAAACTCCTCCCATCATGGCGATTAAAGGCGATTAAATGCCCTCAATCTCCTCCGGCCAATCTGAAGCCAAGAAAAAGGAGTTACAAAATAAACAATTCAATTTTGTAACTCCTCCCATTATGCGGCTTAATGACAATAAAAGCCCATAAACCCACCTAAAAGGCTACCTAAAAGCCTATAAATAGGAGGGCTCTCCAAGAAGAAAATAGACACAAACACACAACGAACATCAACAGACAGCAGTCAGAAATCCAGAGAAAAGCAAAAAGAGAGAAAACTCTGCGGAAGTTCTACACCGGCCACCGCAACAAGGTGACAAAAGTCCCTTGGGGGGTACCCCCCCCAAGGTCCTTGCCTTCTCCTCCTGCCTCCAATGGCTTAGATATGGCTTTTCAGCCCGTCTACTCGGCTTTTTATTGGACATAGGACCTTCCTTTGGTCTTTGTCCTCTAAAAACCCGAGGTTATAGCCAAGCCAAGCGAATCAATAGCATCCTCTGTTCTCATCTGCATGGATGATGGCGAAGCCCACATATGGCCTGCGACCGTCAATCTAAACGAGTCCCCCACAATCTCCTGAGAAGTTAGATCCTCCTTTTCTTGCTTTTCATTGTAGTTTGTATTTTTTTTAAAGAGACAAAAATCACAATTCTTGTCTTTCATTGTTGATAAGGATTGTAAATCGGCTATAAATGCCAAAATCGGCTATAAACGCCAAAAATCGGCTATAAACGCCAAAATCGGCTATAAATGCCAAAAAAATCGCCTTTCACGGCAAATCAAGAAAAATGTCTCTTTTCTTAAATATATGTGCAATGGAAAACTTGAAAGAAGTTGATTTCCTTTTTACTTGCGAAGGTTGATCTCCGGATCACCACTTGCAATTCCAAGTAAAAATAGAAAATCTGGCACACCCACAAAAAAAAGAAATGTTGATGCACGCCCTTGCCCCCCGGTTACGAAAGGGTCGGACCCGACGGACTCCCACGTCCGCCGACCTCGGTAGAACCGAGCAGGAGCGCGGTCCAACAATCTTCAAGCTTGCAGTCTAGAGGGCGTTGAAGAGCTCAGGATGCTGAAGACCGAACTGAAGAGTCGGTGAAGATCAGAGCCTCCCAGCCTTCATTTCTTTTTCTGTTTTCAGAGGACTGCAAGCCTCCTTCCTGTACTTTGTTTTCTTCCCTGTAACCCTTGTAATGAAGTAATTACAATGAATAAAAAGAGCAAATTTTGTGATCATACAATTTGTGTACAATACTTCTTTTTTGCTTTTCTGAACATACAATTGTGATACTTTTATTTCTATGCTGCTTTTTTGCACTCTAGTGCTTGCACTGCTCTTTTTCTTTTGAAAAACTGTTATTGGCCGAAATGGACCCGCATTGGCCGAGACGAGCTGTCTTTTGCCGAGATGAAACCAGAGTCTTGATGATCTCGGCTGTGCGAGCCTGAGTTCGGGGACGATCTTGAGGGGTGTATGAACTCGGAATTTAGGAAGTGACTGGATGTATGAATCCGAAGCCTCTCCCAGGGTTAGGAACCCAAACTTTAGGAAACGACTGAGTGCATGAACTCAAAGCCTTTTCCAGGATCAAGGACCCAAACTTTAGGAAACGACTGAGTGTATGAACTCGAAGCCTTTTCCTGGGTCAAGGACCCAAACTTTAGGAGACAGCTGAGTGTATGAACTCGAAGCCTTTTCCAGGGTCAAGGACCCAAACTTTAGGAAGTGACTGGATGTATGAATCCGAAGTCTCTTCCAGGGTCAAGGACCCAGAGCTGCCAAACTTAGATGAGAAGAAATGACACAGACTGATGGCAAAAGCTGCTTTCATTGATTCTGAGACTCATGTTACATCTTTTGAAATAGAATTTCTTTAAGTGGGATGCATTCCACGGTCTTGGCAACGGCTTGCCTTCTAAGTCTTCGAGCTTGTAAGAGGATCATCCTACCAGTGAGACCACCCTGAATGGGCCATGCCAGTTCGGGGCCAGCTTTCCTTCGTTCGGATCTTTGTCAGCTGGCAGGGTCTTCTTCGGGACTAGCTCTCCTAAGGAGAAACTTCTTTCTCTGACTTTTTCATTGTAGCCTCTGGCTAGCCGCTGCTGATAGTCAGTCAATCGTAGGGCTGCTACTTCTCGACGCTCGTCTGCTAGGCCCAGCTCCATTGCCAAGTTTGTCTCATTTCGGCCCTGGTCGACCAACTCTGTCCTCAGGGTGGGGAGGCCAATTTCCAAGGGAATGACCGCCTCCATCCCATAAGCCAGAGAGAAAGGGGTCGCCGAGGTGGATCGCCTTGGAGTTGTTCTGTATGCCCATAACACACTGGGAAGCTCCTCTACTCATCTCCCTTTTGCCTTGTCTAACCGCTTCTTCAGGCCGTCCAGGATTATCTTGTTGGAAATTTCAGCCTGGCCATTGCTCTGTGGATACACCGGAGTGGAGTAATGGTTTCTGATACCATGTTCCTGGCAGAAGTCCTTGAAGGATTTGGAGTCGAACTGAGTCCCGTTGTCCGAAATCAGGGTCCTGGGGATGCCGAACCTCATTATGATGTTCCTCCACATGAAGTTCCTGGAGTCCCTATCAGTGATGGAGGACAGCGGCTCAGCTTCGATCCACTTTGTGAAGTAATCCGTCGTAACGATCAGCCATCTCTTGTTCTCTGGAGCTCGGTGAAGAGGCCCCACAATGTCCAGCCCCCATTGAGCGAAGGGCCATGGACTAGAGAGAGGACTCAAGTCTTGCGCTGACTGATGGAGGGAGTGGGACAATTTCTGGCACTTCTTGCATTTCCTGGCATATACCTTCGCGTCCTTTTGCATGTAGGGCCACCAGTATCCTTGGCTTATAGCCCTGTAAGCCAGTGATCGACCTCCGATGTAACTGCCACAGATTCCTTCATGGATCTCATACAGGAAGTTATCTACGTTGGTCGGGTGGACGCATTGGAGGTGCGGACCCGTGATGGATTTTCTGTAGAGTTTGCCTTCGGGAGATAGCCAAAATCGAGCTGCCTTGAGCCTGATTCGATGGGCTTCAGTCTTGTCCTCAGGGAGCTGGTTGTCCCTCAAGTAGGAGATGATTGGGTCCATCCAGCTCGGGCCGAGATCAACACAAAGGACTTGCCGAGGTGAGTGGTGCTCTAGGCTCGATCTTGATATTGATCCAACTTCGACAGTCCTTTTCTTTCCTGCTTCGACAGCGGAGGCCAGGTTTGCAAGCGCATCAGCGTGCGTGTTGGTATCTCTGGAGATCTGCTTGACCTCGGCTGTCTGGAAATGAGAGAGCAGTTTTTTCACGAGGGCTAAGTAGGCCGCCATCCTGTCGTCCCTGGCCTGGTAGTCCCCAGCGAGCTGGCTAGTTACCAGTTGCGAATCGCTGAAGATCACCAGGTGCTAGGCTCTGAGGATTTGGGCGCTGTTCAACCCTGCTATCACTCTATCAGTGCTTCATACTCTGCTTCATTATTTGTTGCTTTGAAGTCCAAGGTGAAGGCTTGCTCTATGACCAGCCCCTCTGGCGATTGGCGGACTATGCCGGTGCCAGCTCACTTGGAGGTGGACGATCCATCGACAAAGACCTTCCATGCCGAGGCGGGAGCCTGTTCAACCTCGGTGACTTCAGGCTCACGCCCTATGCCCCCCAATTTCGTGCCGGACTGGGGCGGAGCCGAGCTTGGCAAGACGAACTCTACAATGAAGTCTGCCAGAATTTGTGCTTTGATCGCAGTCCGGGGACGGTACTGAATATCATACTGCCCCAGTTCGACTGCCCACTTAGAGATTCGCCCTGAAAAGTCAGCTTTTTTGAATATGGAATGGAGTGGATGCTCCGTTATCACCACAATGGTGTGGGACTGGAAATAATGGGAGAGCTTGCGAGAGGCGCTGACGAGCGCCAGAGTGAGCTTCTCTAATAAGAGGTATCTGGTCTCGGCATCGAGCAAGATTTTGCTTGTATAGTAAATTGGCTTTTGAACTCCTTCGTCCTCTCTTATGAGGACGGAGCTCACCGCATGATCCGAGACCGCAAGATATAGATACAAAATTTCCCCCTGAGTTGGGGTAGAGAGTAAAGGTGGTGAAGACAAATAAGTTTTGAGTGCTGCCAACGCTTGGTCGCACTCAGGGGTCCATTGGAATTTTAAATTTTTTCTCAGAAGCTGAAAGAAAGGCATGCACTTATCTGATGATCGGCTGATGAAGCGATTGAGTGCGGCAGCCATGCCCGTGAGCTTCTGAACTTCTTTTGTAGTAGATGGGCTCTGGACGCCCAAGATTGCAGTGATCTGGTCCGGGTTGGCCTCTATCCCTCTCCGCATTACCAGGCTTCCGAGGAATTTGCTAAAAGCTACGCCGAAGGCGCACTTGGAAGCATTCAGCTTGAGCTTGAACGCGCGAAGGATGCCGAAGACCTGGGCCAGATCCGCCAAATGGTCGCTGGAGTGCTTGGACTTGACGACCATGTCGTTAATGTAGACCTCCACCGTCTTGCCGAGCTGAGCCTGGAACATCTTTGTCACGAGGCGCTGATATGTTGCCCCCGCGTTCTTCAATCCGAAGGGCATGACCCTGTAGCAATAAGTGCTGCGGAGGGTTATGAATGTGGTTTTCTCCTCGTCTGGCTCATACATCAGGATCTGATGGTAGCCTCTGTAGGCGTCAAGGAAGCTCATTCGGTCGTGGCCGGCGGTGGCGTCGATCATCTGATCAATCTTCGGAAGGAGGAAACTATCTTTAGGGCAGGCCCTGTTGAGATCGGTGAAGTCTACGCACACCCTCCATTTGTCTGTTTTCTTCTTAACCACCACCGTATTGGCCAGCCAGGCCGGGTACTAGCTTCAACCACCGCGTCCGTCTGTTGTATCCCCATCCTTCGGGCTTTCTGCACCACCGGCTTGTGGTTGGGATCCACATTGACTTGTGGCACATGACCTCGGGGTCGACCCCAGGCATTTCGCTCGGGGTCCAGGCGAAGACATCCATGTTCTACATTAGAAACCTTGAGAGCGCGGCTCTCTCTTCGTCTGGCAGCTGCGTGCCAATCAGGAAAAATCTATCAGGGTCTGCTGAGTCGAGCCTGACTTCGGCTAGGTCCTCTATACTTTTCTTGTCAGGATCTCGACCGATCTCATCTAGACCCTTTTCGAACTCTGCCAGGTTGACGCGCTCCGGCTCCTTCTCTGCTGGGACTACGGCCAGCATGCACTGCCTAGCTTGTTGCTGATCTCCTTCCACTGTGACCACTTCCATCTTTCCCTCCTTGCCTTCGAGCACGAACTTTAGCTTTTGGTGGAGGGAAGAGGGGACTGCTTCCAACTTGTGGAGCCACGTTCTGCTCAGAATGACGTTGTAGGGAGAAGGGGCGTCCACGACTAGAAAGTCAGCCAACACGGAGGCTCCGTCCACTTGGGTTTCCAGGGTGATTTTACCCTTGGGATAAACTGGCTTGGTGGATAACCCGAGCAAGGGTGCACGGACCTCCGTGAGGTCGGCTTCTGAGAGGTTCATCTTTTTGAAGCACTCATAGTAGAGGACCTCGGAAGAGCTGCCGGAGTCGACGAGGATCCTCTTCACAGTGAAGTCCTTCAGCTTCATAGTCAAGAGCAGAGGGTCATTGTGAGGGAGCTGGATTCCCTTCAGATCTTTGTCTGAGAAAGAGATTGCTGGTCGGTCGTGGCGAGGTCTCTTGGGCGCTGGCCCGAGTTCGGCTCTCATCACTTCCTTCCCGTGCGAGGCCCGCCTGGCTTCGGCACGAGCCCGAGGGCTGTCTGGAGCTGAGGGAGAGGGAGCTGAGGGCACCAGGTGGATCACATTGATGATCTTTTCAGAGTCTTCACTGTCCGGATCCCTGGCCATGCTCTGATGAGCTCGGCTACCGCCGCCGCTGCCGACATCTCCTGCCTTCACGAACTCTGCGAGATGGCCTTCCTTAGCGAGCTTCTCCAAGTGAAACTTCAGACTTCTGCACTCCTCGGTCCTGTGCCCGTTACCCTTATGGTTGGCACAGAACCTGGATTGGTCACGGGTGGAGGGATCGCCTAGCAAGGGACGAGGCCATCTGAAGAACGGCTGGGTCTTGACTTTGTTCATAACCTGGTGGATTGGCTCCTTGAAGACGATGTTCATAGTCTGGTAGGTGTCGGGGGGAGGTCTGGCCCTCCTGCTGCCCCCGGTCCTAGACACTGAAGCTTTTGCCGAACTGGAGGCCCAGGTTTGCTTCGGCTCTTGCCTCTGGTATGGCTTCTTACCCCGCTGCTGGGGCTGACTGTTCCTTTCTTTGGGTTCCGGGCCTGCGATCTCCCGGTCTTCCTCCTCCCGAGCTCGGATTTCGTCCTCCACCTGGGCGATAAAGCGTTTTATCCGGGACATCAAGGCCGGCATAGAGGGAGCGGGATCTCCTGCCAAGTCTTTCCGTAGCTCATGCCCTGGTAACAGGGCATTCTGGAAGGCAAAAGTCGCCACCTCTTCTCTGGTGTCCTCGATTTGGCTGTAAACTGCCCAGAATCGCCGAGCGAACTGGGTGAGGGTCTCGCCCTGCTTCATCTTTAGAGCGAGGATGTCAGCATCGGTCTTGGGGACGACACTGTAGGCTTGGAACTTCTTCAGGAAAGAGAGTTGGAGCTCTTTCCAACTCGAAATAGACTTCTCTGGCAGAGCGCAGAACCACTTCAGAGGGAGGTCGCTCAAACTGGAGGAGAAGATCTTGCAGTTGAGATGGCCCTCGTTCCCCCAGATGGACATCTTTTGGGAGAAGTGACGGAGGTGAGCAGACGGGTCAGACAATCAGTCATAGGGGACGAACCGCGGGACTAAAAATTTCTTAGGCAAAGGAGTTCTCTCGATGTCCCGCGTGAAAGGAGAGGCCCCCAGATCGGCGGGGCCACAGATCTCTTGCTAGTCCCGTATCTCCAGGTTGCGCTGGAGAGCTAGCTTGATGTGCTTGTCGAGCCGCTCCTGCTCGTCGTCCTTCTCTGGCGTCAGCGCTCTTGGCTTCCGCTTTGCATGGCCTCGACCATGGTGGCTATGAGCTCGCCCGTCGCGGCCACGATGGCTACGGGTGTTGCTCGAGCCCTCATCGTAGGCATTGCTGCGCTTCTGATCCAGAAAGGCTCTCAGATCCTCTCAGGATGGTTGGACCACCTTGCTCTCGACAGATCTCTTCTCGCCTTGGGGCTCTGAGGGCTGCCTTTGAGAGGCATTTTGCACCGCCCTTAGCTGCTGCTGGAGCTGGCGGATTAGTCGCTCCTGGTCCTGGAGGAGAGCGTTTTGAGCTGCGATGTCTCCTCTAGCATCAGGGGGTTGCACACGGCGTGGCTCCTCCACTGCTGGAGCTTTGCCTTTGAGAGGGTGCTCACGTCGACGCTCCCCTTATGGGGGAGGCGGGACTTCATCGTCAGAGCACGAGGTCTCGACTCCCTCTCGGAAGGGAGATTTGACGAAGGGTCGCGAGGCTACGCGCTCCTCGCCTGCTGACGCGCCACGGTCCGCTCCGGGCCGTCCCTGGGGAGCGACGCTCGTAGACGGGCCCGGATGCTAGAATATTTCTCTTTGGGACTCCCCGCCCTTCTTAGCTTTCAGAGGCATGGTTTTTGGGAAGATTGGGAAGGTTAGGATAGTACTTCCCCACAGACGGCGCCAATTGTAGGTGCAGAAAAGATATGACCCACAATAATCTGGGTGCCTTACAGGATTTATCCAAATGAAGAAGATAACCAGCTGCTTGAAAGCCTGAAAGGGAAGAGCAAACGGTAAGAGGACCCTGGCCTGAGCGGCTCAAGGCTCTCCGATGCCTAAGTCAGTGAATGAACTGGAACAAAGGAAGGAGAGGGAGAAGAGAGGCAGAGTAACGATTCTTAGATTTGGATTGTGCGTACCTTTGCATGTGAAATGAGGCTCTATTTATAGACGCCTGGATGATATCTTTGGATGATATTTTGGTGTGGGCCCCATGACTTGATAGGGAAGTCATCATCAGCCCACAAAGTAATAAATGCGGTCTAATCCAGCCCACTTTGCATTTAATGCCAGTCGGATCAGCCCATGTCGCATTAAATGCGCGTCATGTTGGGCCAGATTGTGTTGGACGCCTTTTGCGGTAGGGGTACCATCGGATCCACCCTCGGGCCTTCCCCTGATTTGGCCTCAGCCGCTGGATGCCGCCCTGTCAGGGATCTGGCGAAGATTGTGGACGGCTGGATGTCGCATCTGTCCCACTGGCTCGTGCCCCTATTCCTCCACGTGTCCGATGACGTGGGGGGCGAAGGGCGCGAGTGGAGATTCTCTTCTTGCTTCGGCTTTCATCCCGGCACCTTCGGTCGAGGTGAAGCTTTCAGCCGAGGTGGGCACCTGGGTAGCCGAGCTCGGCGCTAGCGGCCCGGACCTGCCTGACTTCGGCTGGGGCCCCTGTCCTGGCAGCCGAAGTGAGAATGCTTAGTCCTATCTAATGGCTGTGATTAGCGTAATCCTGGAGCTCTGGAAATCTCCCCACACAATGATGTTTTGCGAGAAGGAAGGATTTTTATTGTTCGAAGAAGGATTTTTATTGTTCGAGGAAGGATTTTTATTGTGCGAGCAACTTCGACTATCTCTGTTAGCTCCATCTCCGGAAGCAGAAGCAGAAGCAGTAGCAGAAGAGGCGTCTCTATTCCTTAAAAAATCAGACAAGTTGCAAATTCTGATGAACTTAATTTACCATTAGGATGCTGAATTAAAGTTTGAGGAAATGGAGTCAGTTTTCTCCGTGTGCAGTTTATTTGGTAAAGGAAAAGTCTATAGGGCCCGTTGGTAAAAATACTTGTCGGGTGAAGTGAAATGAAGCATTAAATCACACCCCATAAAAAGTGAAAATATAGAACCAAAAGGTTTAAAATCTACAATATTGATCGACAACCAGAAACAGAAATCATCAAAAAATCACAATATAAGTATTACCGTTTTGTAATATATATTTCATATGCAATTTATTTTATTTTATTCTTACCTATGGGCCTAGGTGAGCGCCCCCACCACCCAAGGTCGCATCATGATCTCCAGTGGCTGTGCCATCACCAGCAGAAGTGGTCCCTCTCGTGATGTCGAATAAGCCGGTCGGATCTATCCCTGCTACAGATGCCAACTGCTGCACAAGGGCCTCAAGTTAACGATATTTCTTGTCCTGCTCAGCCACCCTCTTGTCCTGCTCAGACTGCCTCCTAGCCTGCTCAGCTACTTTCTCCCGTAAGGCGATCACCTCAAAATGCGACGCCCGAGACTTTGTGGAGGATGATGAGGACCTCGTATATATTCCATATCCGTTTAAGTATCCAGACCTCTTCCCAAGCACATCAACAGCAATCTCCTCCTCACTCATCGGAGTTGTGATAGAGGACTGCGACTGCTCCTCAATCCGCTACACTAAGGCATCCTGTCATATAAAACATTCATGGATTTAGAATGCTTATGTGGCATTATTATTCGATTTTTAATTTATTTATTTGCAAACGTACATGTCTCTGCTCAGCCACCTCGTTTACCCACTCATTACTCTTTTGTCTGTAGTGGGTGTCGCGGAAGAACTGAGTAATTGAGGGCGCCTGACCGGCATTCTGTGACATCTGTCATTTGAAATAGGTTTGTATTAGTTTTGATCATAGCTACATATTGATAACTTAATAAAATTAATGCAGTTTCGTCATATGAATATAATTAGTACCATCATAGACATTGTCGCGACCCCGGACCGGGATTAGGGGAGAATCTGAATCCGGGATCGGGACACGGGTGATGATGCCGCACCACGTGCATCTTTTTGGCTAAACCGCACACAGAATTAAAAGAGCATTTATCCGTGCACGTGATTTCCCATAGGGTTCCGCGGTGAGGATTATCTTTACACATCATCTCACATACAACCATATCGAACACATTCTCAAGATTGCGAAAGCGTGTAGCAAATCATATCAATGTTATTCTATTCCATAAACAAGACTGATCAACGATTGACATGACAAGATATCAGAATGAGCAATGATCATAAGCAGTTTTCCCCAAAAGTGAAGTTAAGTGTATTTACAAAATATCAGTTATTTAATGCCCCAAAATAACGGTCAACAAAGACCATACAACCAAATGAAACCCAAAATAAAGATATCATAAGATCCCAATATATGTCGTTCTCAAGGCAAGGCCGAATGTCTACATGACATCGTCGGCTTGCCACTCAATCACACGCTGCGGATCACCGACCGCCTCCTCAGGCTCCTCCTCAATGGCAATAAGCTCGGGACCTGAGTACCAAAATAAATGGATCAGACACGACGGTCTGGCAGGTGGGTGAAAGGATTTAACAATAAGTCAAAACAATGATGCCTTTAGAAACATAGTAAAACCTAGATAAATAATGAATTTTCATAAAAGATAATGCATCATTTGTTAAATAGCAATATGAACGATATAAAACAGTAGAGGTACCAAGGATAAGGAACTGTCAAGATGGCAACCACGCAAAGCTACACCTCTGTCACCGAAGTGAAGAGAGCGCATACCCTAACAAGATCATTGACCTCAGTCACACAAGGTGAGGAGGGACAACGATAAATACTACAATATACATATATATATATATATACTCTGCGGGACCACGGTAGCGAACCGGGTAAAAACTCTGCACATTCCAGACTGCAGCTGACTATCAGGAGGGGAAGGAACCCCAAGTCGGTGGATCAAACTGACTAGGTCGTCCAAGCTCAGTGGTGCCGACTCATAGGTCAAATACGATAATCAAATCATATGCACAGTAAGAAACGGGGTGCCAAGTTGCACAAAATACACATTCATCTCAAGTTGGCATATACAGGTTAGCAAAAGCTAAGCACATTTCTTCTAGTACTCTTGGAACAATCTAGTCATATCATGTGGGTTGAAATCCCAAAATAGGAGTTTGGTTGAAAATCGAATACAAATAGTTTTCCACACCTTTACAGGTTAACAATGGGGTTTCTAGAATTGAATCAATGTGAATAGGGTCTCGTATGTCGATCATGATGAAATTTTGGTACTCTTTAAGAGTTAGGGACATTCTGGGTCCTTATGCACATTGGTCAATTTAGAAAATCTCATAGAATCTCCATGATAAGTTTTCCCCTTCCTCCGGACTTCACGCAATGCCTTACAAGTCCTTAAATAACAATGGGGCTCCAAACAATACCTCCCCACTACAACCCATTACAATTTACCCAATTCATTCATGGGTTTAAATGCATCATTACGGGTTCAATGCCTTCAAATAAGAAGAGAAGGGATAGAGTTGAATTGGACTTGAGTATGGGTTCGAATGAATCGGGGAACAGTGCGGTTTATCTCATTTCAATCCGATCGATCGGACTCATTGGCCGATCGATCGGTCCTGAAATGTTCTCAGTTATTTACAGTCCGATCGATCGGACCTGATGGGCGATCGATCGGTCCTGAAAACACTCCCAGTTATTTACAGTCCGATCGATCGGACCTAATGGGCGATCGATCGGTCCTGAAAACACTCCCAGTTATTTACAGTCCGATCGATCGGACCTGATGGGCGATCGATCAGTTTTGGGACGAATCTCAACCCATTTGGTTGAATTCCTCTCTTGTCCAACTCCTATCCATTTCCTTTCTTCCCCTTTCTTCCAAACATAACTTCATGAATATTTGGGCCCTTCCTTAACCTCCTCATCTCATCAAATCATCATTTAAAATCAATAATACCAAACCATCAAGCATGATAAACCATTAAAACTATCAATGAAGATAAATCAAGATTTTTGCATAAAACATGATAAACACATGAGAATCATTTCATCCACTTGCCTTGGGTCCAATGCCAATCAAATTGAGCTCTAATCACCTCTTAAGCCCACAATTAAACACCTATACCAAAAACCCCTAAAATCCAACCCTAGAAAATCAAAATCCAAGCAAAACAAAATGAAATCTTCCAATAAACGAAATGGGGCTTCCCTAGGGCTAAACAAACAAGATTCTAAAAGCTTGGAAGGATCACTTATCTAGAAGTTCTTCAAAAAGCAAGGTGTTGTTCAAAGGAAGTCTTGGAGTGGGCGGTTTTCTTCAAAAATGGTGTCAAAATGAAGCCCTTGAGACGAGGAAGAAGATTGTAACCTCTATTTCTCCATTAGCACTAACTTGGTGAAGGATTGAAGATGAAGAAGCAAGAAAAAGGCAAGGGAAAACCCTAGGGCTGGAGATCTCTTCTCCTTTTAGGGTTTTTGCCAGAAATGGAAAAAAAATAAAGAAGAACCTTTCTATATATAGTAAGTGGGAATGGGGCCCACAACTTAAAAGACTTCTCGGGCTCTAAACATGGTTTTCGGGGCTTCAAATGAATTCAACGAAGAAGACAAAGTTGATCGGCGAAATTTCTAGTTTCCAAAAAGTAAATATTTTGCACATTTTGGTGATATTGAAATCGGTGTCCAGATTTTGGGTAAAAAGACCATTTTGCCCTCAAACTGCGAAAACCTGGTTTAGGGCTCTCGAATGGGAACGATGTCAACATGAAAGTTGTAGGGATTAACAAGATAAGTCCAATGGGGTTAAAAACACGATTTTTGGAAATCATTGGTAAACCCCCAATCTCACATAATACGTAACAAGAACCCCCAAAGGGTCCCATAAGTAAAAAGGCTCTCCAAATTCCCCAAAGCAATTATAAAAGCTATTCTAATCCCCAAACTAATCCAAAAACCACCAGACACACTTAAAACTAAAACACACTTAATAAACTCTAATCGAGGTCTCTCGGGTTGAGGTCTTACAGACATCCTCGATGCGAATGACCTTGAGCCACTAGTGTGATTGTATGGCAACTTGGCTCGACTCTCCTTAGCCTTTTTAGACTTCGCCTACATAGAAAAACATTAATACAATAGCAATCATTTATAAAATATCATTCCTAATAGAATTACGTTGGAATATAATTAATTGTTGTAGATAACATCCCGAACTTACCTTCCAAGCTGGTGATTCCCAGCAATGTGAGATCATAAACTGCCAATCAGCTGGATCACAACCAAGTGCCGGGTGGTCTTGGGGTCGGGGAACCCCATGCTCCAACAACTCGAGGTAGTGCCTATGTAGCTCATACTTCCAACCCTTGTACAAAGTTCCGCATTGGCGGTCAAGTGAACTAGGATCTTGTGTAATTTCTTTTTTTTTCTTATTATTATAAAATAGTTATGAATCATTAAAGTAGGAAAGTTTTATGATTTATTTCGCTTGTATTCTTAGAATCCACCACGGTTTTCCATATTCAGATGATAAGACATTCGCTCAGTCAAACACACCACCAACAACATCATAAATTAATAATACCCAAGTCTTTGAGAGAGAGTTGTGGCCTTTGCTTTTATGGAAATCCAACGCCAGCAGTTCATGAAATCATCAAGATTCAAAAGGGTATGTGTTTTCTGTGGCAGCAGCCCTGGAAAGAAGACCAGCTACCAGCTTGCAGTTATTCAGCTCGGCAAGGATCTGGTACTACTGAAACAATATCAACCCACCCCATCTTGCATTTTCTATTAAGACTTACAAGAAAATACTAGTTCTCTTGTTTTCTGTTAGATTTCTCTGTTGAATTGATATGAACTAATGGTTTTTGATGATGCCAAAATAGGGTTTCGGACACCATCGGTCAAGTAATAAATGCTGTGCAGTAAATGAAGAGAGATGAGAGATTTATAGTGGTTCGGTCAAGATGACCTACGTCCACTTCATAAAGGCAGAGATTGCCTGTGGTGTTTTACTTCCTCAATGATTATTACAAACTAGAGGAATACAAGCGTCGAAGTGAATAGAGAGAGATCCATCCTCCTCCAAGTGCTGGTGGGACTCCTTGATTTATAGTCCTCCCCTAACAGATGGGGACGACTCTTCAGCAACGTTCGTCCTTGGAACCCTCGAACTGCCCTCGCGCTGGAGGAGGCAGGTGAGGAACTGCCCTCGCGCTGGACGAGGCAGGTGCGATATTTCTCCGTAGGACCTGGTAGGAGTAGGATTGCTTCCGAAGCAACGTGGCTGCCTTGACTTGGTCTCTTCGTGGGCTTGGACCTGAGCTTCATCCTCATGGGTTGGGTCATTTGGGCCTGACTCATCATTTGCCCCTTAATGCCCCGTGTCCAAATAATTTTTTGAAAGGGGGGCATTGGTAGATTCAGGTCTCTTCTCCCTCCAAAATCTTTTTCCTCTTTTCCGGTTTTAATCCTGATATGGGCGAGCTTTGGAACCGGCCAGGGGGAGAAGGCCTGGGCGCCCGGGGGACAAGTTCCTGGGCGTAGGCGCGAGTGGCTCCATCCTGGACACTCGCCAGTCGGTGGTCGGACGTGATCTTTGCTGGGCGTCCGTCAGGCCGCGGGCGCCCCTGCAGCGACGCTGGAGCCTCCGGCAATCCCGCAATGGGCGAGGACGAGGCGGGCGCCCCTGCGCTGCTGGGCGAGGAGGAGGTGGGCGCCCGCCGCCAGCGCTGCTGGGCGGCATCACCCTGGGCGAGGGCGACGCGCGCTGGGCGAGGAGGAGGTGTGGGTGATGGGCGTCCCTGCGCTGCTGGGCGAGGAGTCAGTTCTGGGCGCCCGGGGAGTGAGGGTCTGGGCGAGATGGTTTGGGCGACATGCTTGGGCGCCTTGAGGAGGAAGTCCCTGGCGCCATAAGAGGTTTGGGCGCCCAGGGGTTTGGGCGCCCAGGGGATCTTAGTAACAATCTTGGCGCCCTGAGGAGGAAGTCCCTGGGCGCCAAAGAGGTTTGGGCATCCACGGATCTTAGTAAGAGGATGCTGGGCGCCCTGAGGAGGAAGTCCCTGGGCGCCAAAGAGGTTTGGGTACCCAAGGATCTTAGTAATATGCTGGGCGCCCTGAGGAGGATGCTTGGGCGCCCAAGGGCGGGCGCCCTGACTTGAGGAAGTCCCTGGGCGCCCAGAAGAGGTTTGGGCGCCCAGGGGTCTTGGTATTGGGCGCCCTGACTGAGGAGGATGCTTGGGCGCCCAGGGGACCTTGGAATGCCCGGAGAAGAGTAGGTCTGGGCGCCTGGGGGATTTGTCCTGAGGAGGAAGTCCCTTAGCACATGTAAATTCCAAGACTCTGCCCCTCGGTAACTTCTGATGGGTCATCCAAAAAGAAGAAATGAGAGAGCTTCTCAGGCTGAGGAGAGGGCTGCGCCAGCTAGGAGAGGGCTGTGCCAGCTGGAAGAGCTTCCGAGGCTGATCTTTCCACGGCCCGCGAGAGGGCGACCAGGCTTGAGACCAAATTCTTAGTAGCTTAAGAGAGGGCAGCCAGGGCAGAGGCTGAGCTTGTGAAGGACCTTGAGAGGGCTTCGCTCAGTGAGGCTGAGCTTCTGAAGACCCTTGAGAGGGCTCACTGAGCTTCTGAAGACCCTTGCGAGGGCTTCGCTCGGTGAGGTGAGCTTCTGAAGACCCTTGAGAGGGCTCACTGAGCTTCTGAAGACCCTTGAGAGGTGAGCTTCTGAAGACCCTTGAGAGGGCTCACTGAGCTTCTGAAGACCCTTGAGAGGGCTTCGCTCAGTGAGGTGAGCTTCTGAAGACCCGCGAGAGGGCTTCGCTCAATGAGGCTGAGCTTCCGAAGACCCGCGAGAGGGCTTCGCTCAGTGAGGTGAGCTTCTGAAGACCCGCGAGAGGGCTTCGCTCAATGAGGCTGAGCTTGTACAGACCCGTGAGAGGGTGATGCTTAGAGAGACCGTTGTGGAGACAATGACTGGGGCGGTACATGAGAGAACTGCTTTCCCAGATATTATCCTCATAGGCTTCGTGCTGACTGAGGGGCTTGATGATTGTAGTGGCAGCTCTTATATATGATGTCGATGGTGATGTGCTCCTCGACCTTGGGCGCGCCATGATGATGGGCGCCCAAGTGAGGTGCTCCTTTACCCTGGGCGCCATGGTGATGGGCGCCCGGTGAGGTGCTTCTCGCCATGGAGCATGCCTCGGCCAAACTGATGATGTCTATGGTGATGCCGAGGACAACTTTAAGAGTGACAGCACGGGATTGAGCTTCCCAAACTGAGGAGAGGGTTGTCCTGGCTGATAATGACTCATAGGATGGCCTTGCTGATGCTTTTATTGCTGCGGGGTCATCTTGTATCTGGAGCAGAAATGTGCCCAACAACGGCATTGAGAGGATGGGCGCCCTGGGGAACTCCCTGGGCGCCGCCATGAGGATGGGCGCCCAGATGGGGAGCTCCCTGGCGCGCCCAGCTGAGGATGGGCGCCCAGTTGGGGAGGTCCCGGGCGTGGAGCGCTTGATGGGGAGCTCCCTGGCGCGCCCAGCTGAGGATGGGCGCCCAGTTGGGGAGGTCCCGGGCGTGGAGCGCTTGATGGGGAGCTCCCTGGCGCGCCCAGCTGAGGATGGGCGCCCAGATGGGGAGGTCCCTGGCGTGGAGAGCTTGATGGGGAGCTCCCTGGCGCGCCCAGCTGAGGATGGGCGCCCAGATGGGGAGGTCCCTCGCGTGGAGCACTTGATGGGGAGCTCCCTGGCGCGCCCAGCTGAGGATGGGCGCCCAGATGGGGAGGTCCCGGGCGTGGAGCGCTTGATGGGGAGCTCCCTGGCGCGCCCATCCCAGATGGGGAGGTCCCGGGCGTGGAGAGCTTGATGGGGAGCTCCCTGGCGCGCCCAGCTGAGGATGGGCGCCCAGATGGGGAGGTCCCGGGCGTGGAGCGCTTGATGGGGAGCTCCCTGGCGCGCCCAGCTGAGGATGGGCGCCCAGATGGGGAGGTCCTGGGCGTGGAGCGCTTGATGGGTAGCTCCCTGGCGCGCCCAGCTGAGGATGGGCGCCCAGATGGGGAGGTCCCAGGCGTGATGCTCCCTGTGGTGCTCCTCCAAATTGTGCTCCACCTTGCCTTGCCAGCACGAGTTGTAATATCTGCTGGTTTTGGGCGGCTACCAGCTGTTGCATGGTCTCCAACATCTGCTGAGGAGTGGGAGCAAGAGCATTCGGGGTAGGAGTGAGGTTACCCTCGCCCTCTACTCGTCTTGTCGATCTAGTGGTGATCACCATAATTTTGAAAAAAGGATGAGAACTTTTGTTCGTTTCCCACCGACGGCGCCAAACTGATGATGCCAAAATAGGGTTTCGGACACCATCGGTCAAGTAATAAATGCTGTGCAGTAAATGAAGAGAGATGAGAGATTTATAGTGGTTCGGTCAAGATGACCTACGTCCACTTCATAAAGGCAGAGATTGCCTGTGGTGTTTTACTTCCTCAATGATTATTACAAACTAGAGGAATACAAGCGTCGAAGTGAATAGAGAGAGATCCATCCTCCTCCAAGTGCTGGTGGGACTCCTTGATTTATAGTCCTCCCCTAACAGATGGGGACGACTCTTCAGCAATGTTCGTCCTTGGAACCCTCGAACTGCCCTCGCGCTGGAGGAGGCAGGTGAGGAACTGCCCTCGCGCTGGACGAGGCAGGTGCGATATTTCTCCGTAGGACCTGGTAGGAGCGGGATTGCTTCCGAAGCAACGTGGCTGCCTTGACTTGGTCTCTTCGTGGGCTTGGACCTGAGCTTCATCCTCATGGGTTGGGTCATTTGGGCCTGACTCATCAGTTTTAATGAATGGTTGTCTTAGTCAGCATACCCAATCAAAAGAAGAAAACCCAACTGAGAATTAATAGAACAATGATCAATAACAAGTCTTTAATAGGATATACTTCATGGTTACTCTGTCTTGTAGCCCTGTGTTGATGCTTGAATGTTTGCATGCTAGATAAATTAATTGCAGGTAGAAAGGAATATCGACCTTGTTTATGGAGGTGGGAGTGTTGGCTTGATGGGTCTTGTTTCACAAGCTATTTATGATGGCCGAGGTGACAAGGGAACCCTCATTCTTCACTTATATATTTGGTCTGCTGGTAGACAACATACTTTCCTCATGCAGTCCTAATGCTTGTAGGGCTGACTTGGATGCATTTGTATTATTGGAGGAAGGACAAATGAAAGGATGGAATAGAAGTCATGCTAGAAATTGGCCCCATCAAAACAGGTTGGATTTGAGTCATAGTGTATTCCAACTCAACCCAACTTATTAAAATGAGAGGTCAAACTGTACTTTGGTTTGGGCTTGGGGTTAATTTAGCAAGGCTCATAGATTGGTGACATTAGATCTTTTAATTCGACCTAAAAATGAAACTCTCCTCTTTTATATAAACTGCATCAATGAATACCAGTCTCAACCTCTTGTATCTCTTTTACATGAATTCAGGAACCCAAAGGAAATTTTTTTTTTTTTTGTGTAGGAAGATGGGATGAGAAGATAAGGTGATTAAAAAAAAAAACTAGGGATGAGCTAGAGTGTATTAGATTGAAATCAAACCACTCCCCCAATCAAACCACAATCCCCTCAACATAAGTAAACAAACAAAGTCCTAACCGTGGACTTTTCCCCAATCTCTCTAACATAACCCTCTATTTGGCAACAAGGAGCAAAACCCATTTTCCCGATCCCTTACCGTAACCCAAATAAAGTGAATACATATCCAATGGAAATTAGCACCTGACCAAGAGAACCAACCTTGATGCAAGCAAAAAATAACAGAAATCAACAATACCTTTGCCATTTTTTTTATGACAACAAAACCATAGAAGTAGAAAAAAAAAGAGAAAAAAAAAACCCACATGAACAAGAACTAACCTTTAAACAGACTATCAAAACAATTCACAGATCAACGAATTTCAACAAGGAATATGGCAAAATAAGAATGAAAAAAAATATTTTACCTGCAGAGAGGGGAGAGATGCAGAGGCAGCAACGGCAGAGAGGGTTCGAGTGACGATCGGTTTCGGGCAGAGAGAGAGCGAGAGAGAGAAAGGAGAGAGAGAGCGAGCGAGAGAGAGAGAGAGAGAATAGATTGAGAGAGGCATCGAGAGAGAGCAGAGAGATCGAGCCGCAGAGAGATCGAGCGAGAGAGAGCAGATAAATCGAGCCGCATAGAGATCGAGCGAGAGAGAGGGAGCAGAGTGAGCGAGATAGAACGCAGAGAGAGTATGAAAGGAGTAGGAGAAAGAGATAAAAGAGGGCTTGGCGGGAGAGGGAAAAAAAGCGTGGGAAGTTTACAGGATTTTTTTTCGCAAAAAATGGAATTATCACCCGTAATAATTATTTTATTTTTAACATTTGAAAATAAGTAAAAAAGTCAATCAACCTTAAACGTCGATAATAAATTTTCCGCCGCTAATTTTCGTAGAAAAAAAATTTATCAGTAAAGAATCTGATTATTAATTTTCCTAAAAATAAAGTTAATTAAACATTACCGACGTTTTACAAAAAACGTTGCTAAACGTTCATTTTATTGACGTCATATAATTCATCGATAATAGTCTCTAATAGTTTTACCAACATAAAAAAAAAAGGATTTTCCAATACTTAGGCTTGAAAACGGCCTGTCGGGGCTCCGGAAAGAGTAACGGGCGTTGGAAAAATTGAAAACCGACGCGAGCACTTCGCTCAAGTTAAAGTAACTTGACGAAACTGATGGTTTGCAAATAAGACTCCCGGTTAGAGAATTATAAGCGAAACATAGGATTTTCCAACACTTATGCTCGAAAACGGCCCGCGGCGGGTCCGGAATGGGTGACGGCCCCCGAAAAATTCAAAAACTGGCACGAGCACTTCGCTCGATGATGGAGTAACTTGTTAGAACTGACGGTTCGCAAATAAGACTCCCGATTAGAGAATTAGAAATGAAACATAGAATTTTCCAACACTTAGGCTTGAAAACGGGCCCTGGATAAATCGAAAACTAACACGAGCACTTTGCTCGATGGTGGAGTAACTTGTAGGAACTGACGTTTCGCAAATAAGACTCCCGGTTAGAGAATTAGAAGCGAAACATAGAATTTTCGAACACTTAGGCTCGAAAACGGCCCGCCGGGGTTCCGGAATGTGAAACGGGCCCCGAAAAAATCGAAAACTAACACGAGCACTTCGCTTGATGGTAGAGTAACTTGTAGGAACTTACGGTTCGCAAATAGGACTCCCGATTAGAGAATTTTTACACCCCCCACCTTTTTATCCTACACTACAAAATGCGGCAGCTACAAAACGATAGGCTCTTTATGCCTATTTAAATTTTATTTTATTTATATTTAATGTTAACGGATCGGATCGAATCCGTGGATTGAGAATGAAATCTACCACCGATCCGATGCTTACGGATTTAAGGATTTCCAAACCGTCACCAATCCGTTAACCTTCGGATCGGATTAAAATCCTCAGATCGGATCGGATCGGAACGGATCGGATCGAATTCGCGGATTTTTTGTACACGCCTAGTGTAAATCACATGTGCTTTTGCGTGTAAAGTATGTGCAAAAGAGGCAGCACATTTTCACACCTGATGAGTGTGAAACGTTTTACATACCGACCTAGTTTTGGCGGAGCTACAGTGGACACACAACCTGAACGTCTTTTTCATTTCCTACTAATTTGGCACCAAAATTTGTGATCAAACAGATGATCATGTTAGGGGGCTAAAAACGGCTATGATACTAAAAGTCAACCATTGGATCATGATACTAAGAGTGATAGATTCCAATCAGACAAACTCGTCTGAAGCGGATAAATGCTTGTTGCTACAGTGATATTGACATCCTCATTGGACAGTCCGGTTTTTCATTTTTTTGTAATCAACTTATGGAAAATGCTTGATGTATGTGTACAATAGAGATGGGGTTTCAAAACAACATCCACTAGAGGAACTAGAGGTGGAATCTGCAAACTAAATTTTAATTTGCACTTGATAAGCATTATATACATCATTACTGTAATTTGCACTTGATAAGAATTATATACTACTTTCGCTCTTTGTGAGATGGCAATTTCACTCTCCCTTTATAGAATTAACCCCTAAGAGGGAAACTTACTTATATCATTTTCATTAAGTTCATCATACGACTTCAATTTCGGAGAGATAATTATAATGGTAGAATTTCAGTTAGCGAAATACCTCCAGTAGAACTGACTTACAACAAGGAATCATAACTTCTTTCTATTTTATGGAGTAGAGCAAATAGAGTGCATGCCAACAACTTTCCAAGCAAAGTCGCATTTTCCAATTCCATTTCTCTTAGCATAACTGTAACGGATCTGGTAGATGTCTAGGGCTTCATCTCTCAGCACAACTTCCATTCCATTCTCATTGTTGCTCGAAGATCTTATTGACAAAATAAATTAGCAAAATGAAATTTGCCGACGTTTTATTAAAAGACGTCAGTAAAATAAAGGATTTTACCGACTTTTTTTTAATAAAACGTCGGTAAAAGTCTACTTTTACCGACAAAATTAAAAATGTCGAGAAATACCTATCTTTACCGACGAAAATATAAAAAACGTCGCTAAATAACGTCGCTAAAAGTGCAACTTGTTGTAGTGATATATAATGGGGGAAGGAGTCCTTTTCAGTAAAAATGAAAAGGTGTCTTTAAGGATCTCTTTTAAGATCTCGAGTAACTGAGTAAAATCCAGAAGGATTTTTTTTAGGTTACTAGGAATTGCAAGCCTTAGAGGATCCGAACTCCTGTAATGCTAATCTAATTTTTGTGTCCTTTTATTTGGAAAGGAATTTTAAAGCCTCCAGATATGATAATTACAATCTCTTAATCTAGTTTACTTCGATCTAGTTTCCTAATCCATATACCGTCTACAGAATTGTTAACGTCGACCAGATTCTATATTATTTGGCCTAGGAATGTGATGCTATTTTTATTTGGCCTGGGAAAGTAAAGGAGATAGATAGATAAAAAAGGAGTTTCCCTATATTTCTCTAATTCTCGGCATGTTCGTCGTCGTTTGTTGGGAAAATCCCCCTCCAATGCTTTGCTTTCTCTTGTTTGCTCTGGATTTCAAACCCGATCGAACGCAGGAAAAACCTTCTCTCTTCTTTCTTCTTTTCCTCCTCCTTGTCGAATGTCAGCAAGACGCATATATTGCATATATTGTACTACTCTCTAATAAGGGTTCTCTTTTCTTCTATAATTTTCTGAATTTCCTTTTGAGATTCAGAAAACTATACTAGAGAACCACAATAATCAAAGGTAAGCTCGTGCAATTTTATTATTATTATTTTCTCATGAAAAGATTTGGTTTTATTTTAATATTCTTTTATTTTTTTTTAGTTTTTTGTAATTTGTTGTTTGTTGATTATTCTTAATTTGTTGAAATTTCTTATTTTTTTTTGGTTGTTTGTTGAAATTTGTCATGATATTGGAATGATTGAATATAAGAACTTGAGATTCTGTAGCTTGAATTTATGACATTTACAGGGGGCGTATAATTGATTCTTGGACGTAGACTCAACTGAGATTTATTGTTTCGTTTTGTTCGATGGGTCTGATTTTACTAATTTATGTTACTTTGTATCAAAGCCCAAGGATCCTATTAGATTGATTGATTGTTTCCATCATATGTCATTCCTTAGAGGATGTATCCATTATCATATAACAAGCTGAGAATATGATCTATTATAAAAAAAATCAATAAAAATTGAAAAAAAGTTTTACCGACGCTTTTTTCGTCGGTAAATAACCAAAATAAAAGTAAACATCCAATACCGACGTTTTTTCCCGTCGGTCAAATAAAAAGAAAAATAAATAAAAATAAAAAATATGTTACCGACGTTTTCTTTAGTCAGAAAAATAAATAAAATAAAAAATACTATAAAACATTAAACGACGTTCTTGTGCGTCGGTAAGATAAAAAGAAAAATAAATAAAAATTTAAAAAACGTTTCGCCGACGTTTTTTTTCTTCGGTACAATAAAAACAAAAAAATTAAAATTTGAAAAATTGTTTTACCAACGTTTTATTTCGTTGGTAAAATAAAAAGAAAAAAAATAAAATTAGACAAATTGTTTTCCCGCCGTTTTGTTTTCATCGGCAAAATTAATAAAATAAAAATACAAAAAACATTTACCAACGTTTTATTTCGTCGGTAAAATAAAAAGAAAAAACATAAAATTAGAAAAATTATTTTTCCGACGTTTTTATTTCGTCGGGAAAATAAATAAAATAAAAATACATAAAAAACATTTACCGACATTTTTTTCGTCGGTAAAATAAAACAAAAATAAATAAAAATTGAAAAAAATTTTTGCCGACGCTTTTAGTTTCGTCGGTAAAATTAATAAAATAAAAATACTAAAAACATTTACCGACGTTATTTTTTGTCGGTAAAAGAAAAAGAAAAAGAAATAAAAATTGCTAAAATGTTTTGCCAGTGCGTTTTTTGCGTCGGTAAAATAATTAAAATAAAATAAAAAATTTTTTACCGAAGTTTTTTTCGTCGTAAAAGATATATTTTTTTTTTAAAATATTGAATTTGATGGTAAGCTTTGCCGACGTTTTTTTACAAAACGTCGGTAAAAGACAGATATTTACCGACGTTTTATTAAAAAACGTCGGCGAAAGTCTTATTTTTTCCGACAAAACTAAAAACGTCGGGAAAATGCGGTATTTTATTGACAAAATTAGAAAACATTGCGAAAATCAAACTTTTACTGACGAATTTATAAAAACGTGGCTAGAAGTGCAGTTTGTTGTAGTGAGATCATTCACACCTCGGCTATTGCACCAGGAAGCTACCCATGGCGGGGGTTGACAGCTGTCCTCCCATGGACAGTTAAGCACGCTACAGCACGTGCAACAGGACAAAGGCACCACCCATATCCTCTGACAGAGCCATCCCTGCCGCCCATGTCCACTGACAGAACGGCGTCCGCAGACGCCTGGGTATGGCCCGATGCGACAAGATGTGCTACGATGGGACAGCTCCCTGACGGATTCTCCACCTTGTCTCCTCTCCTCTATAAAAGGAGCCAAACCAGAACATTAAAAGGGAGATCTCTCCTTTCCCGGAGAACCACACGCTGGTATCATCTTCTTCCCCAATATCTCTATCCTTAGTCCAGTTCTCATACTGACTTGGGCATCGGAGAGCCCTGCGCTGCCCAAAGCCAGGGTCCTCTTACTGTTATCTTCTTCCTCCCTTCTCCAGGTTTCAGGCAGGCAGTGGTGTTCAACCAGAGAGCTCTCAGCTCCACTTCCTACACCTTGTGAGTCATTTTATGCACTTACAATTGGCACCGTCTGTGGGGAAACTGAGCAAAAAGCCATCTTCCCTAACACCATGCCTCGAAGAACCAGAAAGGGAAAGGAACCACTGACATTGTCAACACAGCTGCCGACGGTCCCCCACCAGGAAAGGTCCACAGCAAGATTTGGTCCAGCGAGCGCCCGACAGTAAGAAACTCGGTCGGGCTCATCCTCTAAAGGGTCAACCTCGACTCCACTTTCCAGAAGGCGCACCCTGGAGAACAGCAGAAGCAACCGAGCTTATGGCGAAAGCTCGGGTGACAGCCACGCCTTCAGAGAACGGCTTGATCGACGCATAGAGCAAGCAGTACGACAGAACATGGAGATGGCCGGTTTCACTCGAGTTCGGCTGAACTCTGACGATTTCGGCACTTCCTTTTTCTCTCCAGAGATAAGAAACTTCCCCCTTCCCGAAGACTTCAGCGTCCCAAAGTTCCTCATTTACGATGGGACGTCGGACTCAGCAGCACACCTCCGGCATTTCACTCAGAGGATGTCAGCGTGGGGCGACGCAGACACCTGAACTGCAGAGTCTTCTCCACCAATCTTGGGGACCTCCCCCTAAGATGGTTCTGCGCACTCCCGCAAGGATCAATCACAAGTTGGCAGCAGCTTCGGAATTCCTTCATGGCGAAGTTCCAAACTCACAGAGTCATCCCTAAGTCAGGCGCCGACCTGATGGCCCTCAGAATGAAGCTTACCGAGAACATCACGCAGTTCACCAGAAGATTCTGGACTATCTACAGCCAGATCGAAGATGCCTCGGACACAATAGCAATCACGTCTTTCCAACAAGCTCTTCCGCCAGGCAACGAGCTTCGGAGAGACTTGGTCCTACACCCTGTGGTCTTAATGAAGGCATTTATCGCCAGGGTGAACCAGTTCGTCAGGCAAGAAGCAGACGAAGCCCAAGCTCAGGAGCACTTCAACCCCTACGAAGGCAACTAGACAACCTCCAGCTCAACAGACGTCCCCAGCTCGGCAGAAGTCTCCTCTAGCTCGGGGGGCTACTAAATCCTCCTATCATGCTTCAACTTCGATCACCCGTCAGCTTTGATCGCACGACCCTCTACCGTCTCCCGGCACGGTCCTCTGTTGTCAGTTTCGACGTTGTGATCCGCCCCTATGGCATTCTCAACTTCGATGGCCCGTCAGCTTTGATCGTACGATCCTCTACCATCATACGGCATGATCCTCTACCGGTGTGATCGTTCACACCTCGGCTATAGCACCAGGAAGCTACCCATGGCTGGGGCTGACAGTTGTCCTCCCATGGACACTTAAGCACGCTATAGCACGTGCGACGGGACAAAGGCACCGCCCATATCCTCTGACAGAGCCATCCCTGCCGCCCATGTCCACTGACAGAACGGCGTCCACAGACTCCTGGGTATAGCCCGATGCGACATGATGTGCTACGATGGGACAGCTCCCTGACAGAGTCTCCACCTTGTCTCCTCTCCTCCTCTATAAAAGGAGCCAAACCAGAACAGTAAAAGGGAGATCTCTCCTTTCCCGGAGAACCACACGCTGGTATCATCTTCTTCCCCAATATCTCTATCCTTAGTCCAGTTCTCATACTGACTTAGGCATCGGAGAGCCCTACGCTGCCCACAGCCAGGGTCCTCTGACTGTTATCTTCTTCCTCCCTTCTCCAGGTTTCAGGCAGGCAGTGGTGTTCAACTAGAGAGCTCTCAGCTCCACTTCCTACACCTTGTGAGTCATTTTATGCACTTACAATTAGGAATGCTACCATAGAAAGTCATCGTTTTCCTGTGAGAGAGAGGAGGGGCTCAAAATTGATTTTCTACGATAGAGACAACAGTAGAAGATAGCAGAAATAGGCCTGTTTTATTTACATGGAATTGGACTCTTATGAATTTACGGTAAAATTGGTACCAACAAAGAAACGGTAATGGTTGGATACTCATTTTTTATAAGTGATCAGATTATTTGATTGCCATTTATGAATTTTCACCTATGTTTCTCCAATTTTCGCCACTCTACAAGGAGTTCATTTTATATAACTCTTAGGGCGTGTTCTTTACGAAGAATTAATCCTAACTGAAATTCACACTACCGTTAATTTTTTGACACGTGGCCAAAAGCTGTCTCTTTGGGATTCCTGGATGCTCGGCGGAATTTTGAAATCCAACCTCTTGAAAGGTCTACTTTAACCTTTGAATTCTTGGGCCTCCAAACATGAATTCTCTTAATCTATGTAAAGAAACAAATTGTTGGACCACATTTGGCAACCAAATCTTTGAGGAAAGATTTTGGCCTTCCACAAACTAGTGAAATCCTTGTGAAATCCTCAGCTATACAGAGCTTCAGTGAAAAATCTCCTTTTCTATGGTCGGTGAGGAATTGTTTGATATGCAGATTCCTTCTAACAAATCTGCTCTTAGGAATTTGATTCATTGAACTCTTAGGATTTAAATTCTATGCTAACAAATGGACCTAACAAGTTAGAACATAAGTCTTACTTGTCACATCGGTAAATATATATAGACACCTCACCGAATATGAGTGGCAACTATCAAAATAGTTTTCATCTTTCCATTTTTCGTTATCCAATCTAAGAGGATGATCATTGACTATTAATTGTCTTTTATTTTGATCATCCAATAAGTATTATTATATAATAAAGGGAAAATTTCATATAAGGCCTTAAGTTTTTACCCTATTTAAAAAAGGACATAAGTTTTAAAAGTTCTCAAATTAGTTCCTAAGTTTTTAAATAAATTTTCAATTAAGGACATAATGCCATTTAAAGGTATTTTTTAACGACTTATTTTTTTAATTTTTTTAAAATACCCAAATTACACTTCATTTAAAGCCATGATATGATTCCGACAGCCATTATATGTAGCCGATCGTGCAGGAACGCTGGTTGTCCTTGATCACAATACGGACCCCTGTGAAAAAAATGAGGAGAATATAGAGAAAGTAAAAAATATATATTTTATTTCAATGAAGCATAATTTGAGTATTTTAAAACAATTTCAGAGAAAAATTGTCAAAGAATAGCTTTAAATGGACAGACGCCCTTAATTGAAAACTTTCGAGAAAACTTAAGGACTAATTTGAAAAGTTTTAAAACTTGTGCCTTTTTTTGAAATAAGACAAAAATTGAGGCCTTATTTGAAATTCTCCCTATAATAAAAGACAACAGGTGACTTCCTTGGAGAGGGACACGTGGCGTATCCTCAAACTTTTTGCAATGCCACATTCCGGAATTGCCCTTCTCATTTAATCTCACCAAACTAACTCAAATTCTCTAATACTCCATCACCTAAAATATTTCAATGCAAATCTAAGATATTCTTGAAATAAGAAACTTATCCCTTCCCTAAAACATAGCATACAATAATAACTTCTCTTTAGTTACCTTTAATGGGCCCCACATATTATTAAATTAACAAAAAAAAATAATACGGTACTTTTTTGCTATTTTTCCTTTCAATATTTGGTATGTAGTTAATCCGTGGGGACCATTGTGGAAGCTAGTTAATTTCAAAACTCACGCTTAATACATAATCATTTATATCTACTAATTTAAACAAATAAGTTTTTTTTTCTCATGAGTCTCCATCTTTATCATGATTTTTTTATTATCATTTATATAAACTAATTTAACCAAATAAATCTATGAGTCCCATTATGAAATCCAAGTCTTCTTTATTTGAAACTCACAATTTATGGGGGCCACTTTTTTCTATACCAACACACGAAGAGCTTTTTTTTATACCTGAGCGGGGGCCACTTTCGTAGGCTGTATTCTGCTACTTTTTTCTCCTTATTTTCCTTTCAATATTTAGTAAGATTAATCCGTGGGCCCATTATGGACATTTTTCTCCTTTTTTTTTTTTGGATATTTGGTAGGATTAATTAATCCGTGGGGCCCATTCTAGAAGACAATTAATTCCAAAATCCACATTTAATTCTGAAATGGCACTCAATTTATGGCTAAGCACAAATATAATCAAAACAAGGTCCTAAAATATTTACTATTTACTTGAACTTTCCCTAAATATTTTCAGCTACCTAAAATTTCTCTAATGAGTTTCCATCTTTATTATGAATTATATATTAATATTAATTTATAATTTATTTAAATATTTAGAAATATTTCTAATCAGATTTTAATGATTTTTTAATTACGGCCTGACGCAGGCCTATTACACTAATTATATAATAAAAGACAGCAGCCTTTTCGCGAGAGTACGACATGTGCCGTATCCTCAAACTTTTTGCAATGCTGCATTCCAGAACTACCCTTCTAATCTCATCTCACCAAACTAACTCAAATTCTTCAATACCCCATCACCTAAAATATCTCAATGCAAATCTAAATATTATTGGAATAAGATATTCATCCCTCCCCTAAAACATAGCAAACAATAATAACACTACAAGAACCTGAACTTTTGGGGATGAAATTTTTCGTCGCCAAAAGTCACATTTTCATCGGCCAGATATCGACAAAAGATGGTCAGCAAAACATTTTCTCGACGAAATTTTTTTTCGTCGGCAAAATCATTTTATTTCTCTTTAATTTTTTAAAAATTTTGCCGATGTTTTTTTTCGTCGGCAAAATCATTTTATTTTTTTTTATTTTGCCGATGCTTTTATTTCGTCGGCAAAATAATTTAATTTTTTTTAAAATTTTTCCGACGTTTTATTTTAGTCGGCAAAATCTTTCTTTATTTTTTTTAATTTTTCTTTTTTAATTTTGCAGACGTTTTTTTTTTTGCGGCAAAATAATTTAATTATTTTTTCTTTTTTAATGTCCCGACATTTTTCTTTCATCGATAAATAATTTGAATTTTTTTTAATTTTTCTTTTTTAATGTTGCCGACGTTTTTTTTTTTTTTTGTCAACGAAAATTTTCGTCGGCAATGGTCTTTTTTTTAATATTATATTTATTTTTTCATTATTATTTTCTTTTAAACCTATTTGTACACCTATATCAGAAATAAACCTATTCATATAACTATATTCAACATAAAAAATGCAATGAAACAAAAGATACTAAATAACCATCTCCATTTTTCATTAAATCATCCATCTCATTAAACAAATATTACAATCAATAATGATACCGTCACATATAAATGTCCAATATACATATATATATACAAATAAACCGAAAAGAAGTCTTACACCCCCACAAGTCTACAATCGACCCCAAAGCGTCCATCAATCTGTAATGACAAAAACAATATTAAATTCTTTTTTATGAATTAAATTATAAATGAAACATAAACATGTATATATATATAAAACTTTTCCTAAGTTTTTCAACAGACTTTTTTCCAACCTAAGTGCTGACAAGGTATCCGTGCTGATTTCTGGGTTGTTCGATGGTCGTTTCCCATTTTCGACCTACGACGGCCAATTTTCGAGTCTAAGTGTTCCAAATCAAACGTTTTTAGGTCCAATTCTCTAACTGGAACTCCTATTTGCGAAACCATCAATTCCTACAACTTACTCTACCCTCGAGCGAAGTTCTCTTGCTGTTTTCCGATTTTTCCTTGGGCCGTTTCCCATTTCGGACCCCGACGGGCCGTTTTCGAGCCTAAGTGTTGGAAAATCCCATGTTTCGCTCGTAATTCTCTAACCAGGAGTCCTATTTTCGAACCGTCAGTTCTTACAAGTTACTTTACCCTCGAGGGAAGTGCTCGTGCCGGTTTTCGATCTATCCGGGGCCATTTCCCATTCTGGACCCTTGGCGGCCCGTCTTCATGCCTAAGTATTGGAAAATCCCATGTTTCGCTCGTAATTCTCTAGCCGGGAGTCCTATTTGCGAACCGTCAGTTCCTACAAGTTACTCTACCTCGAGCGAAGTGCTCGTCTCGGTTTCCAATTTTTTCGGATGCCGTTTCCCGTTCCAAACCCCCTGCGGGCCATTTTCAAGCCTTAAGTGTTGGAAAATCCGATGTTCACTCGTAATTCTCTAACCGGGAGTCTTATTTGCGAACCGTCAGTTCCAACAAGTTACTCTATCCTCGAGGGAAGTGCTCGTGCCGGTTTCCAATTTTTCCATGGGCCGTTTACCGTTCTAGACCCCCGGCAGGCCGTTTCGAGCCGAAGTGTTGGAAAAGCTCATGCTTCACTCAAAATTCTCTAACTAGGAGTCCTATTTGCGAACCGTTAGTTCTGACAAGTTACTCTACCCTCGGGGGAAGTGCTAGTGCCGGTTTTTGATTTTTCCGGGGGCCATTTCCCATTCCAGACCCCCGGCGGGCCATTTTCGAGCTTAAGTGTTTGAAAATCCCATGTTTTGCTCGTAATTCTCTAACCGGGAGTCCTATTTGCGAACCGTCAGTTCCTACAACTTACTCTACCCTCGACTGAAGTGCTCGTGCCGGTTTCCGGATTCTCCTGCAGCCGTTTCCTATTCCGGACCCTCGACAGACCGTTTTCGAGCTTAAAGTGTTGGAAAACCCCATGTTTGCTCGTAAGTCTCTTACTGGGAGTCCTATTTGTGAAACGTCAGTTCCTACAAGTTACTCTACCCTCGAGGGAAGTGCTTGTACTGGTTTTTAATTTTTCCTTGGGACGTTTCCCATTCCGGACCCCCTGCAGGTTGTTTTCGAGCCTAAGTATTGGAAAATCCCTTGTTTCGCTCGTAATTCTCTAACCGGGAGTCCTATTTGAGAACCGTCAGTTCCTACGAGTTACTCTACCTTGAGCAAAGTGCTCGTGCGGTTTTCGAATTTTCCCATGGCCGTTTCCCGTTCCAGGCAACTGGCGGGCCGTTTTCGAGCCTAAATGTTGGAAAATCCCATGTTTCAATCGTAATTCTCTAACCGGGAGTCCTACTTGCGAACCGTCAGTTCCAACAAGTTACTCTACCCTCGAGGAAAAGACTCGTGCCGGTTTTCAATTTTTCCGGCGGCCGTTTTCCATTCTGGACCCCCAGCGGGCCGTTTTCGAGCCTAAGTGTTGGAAAATCCCATGTTTCACTCGTAATTATCTAAACGGGAGTCCTATTTACGAACCGTCAGTTCCTACAAGTTACTCTACCCTCGACCGAAGTGCACGTGCTGCTTTCCGGATTTTCTGGTGGATATTTACCATTCCGGACCCCCGGCGGGATGTTTTCGAGCCTTAAGTGTTGGAAAACTCTATGTTTTGCTCGTAATTCTCTAACCGGGTGTCTTATTAACGAACCGTCAGTTCCTACATCTTACTCTACCCTCGAGGGAAGTGCTCGTACTAGTTTTCAATTTTTCCTTTGGCTGTTTCCCATTCCGGACCCCTGCAGGCCGATTTGAGCCTAAATGTTGGAAAATCCCATGTTTCGCTCGTAATTCTCTAACCTGGAGTCCTATTATAGAACAGTCAGTTCCTACAAGTTACTCTACCCTCGAGTGAAGTGCTCGTGTCGATTTTCGATTTTTCTCATGGCCGTTTCCCATTGCAGGCAACCGGCGGTCCGTTTTCAAGCCTAAGTGTTGGAAAATCCTATGTTTCAGTCATAATTCTCTAACCGAGAGTCCTATTTGCGGACCATCGGTTCCTACAAGTTGCTCCACCCTCGAGTGAAGTGCTTGTGCCGATTTTATATTTTTCCGGGGGCCGTTTCCCATTTTGGATCCCTGGCGAGCCGTTTTCGAGCCTAAGTGTTGGAAAATCACATGTTTCTCTCGTAATTCTCTAACCGGGAGTCCTATTTACGAACCGTCAGCTCCTACAAGTTACTCTACCCTCGAGCTGGTTCCCAATTTTTCCGACTGCCGTTTCTCGTTCCAGACCCCCGGCGGGCCGTTTTCAAGCCTTAAGAGTTGGAAAATCCGATGTTCACACGTAATTCTCCAACAAGGAGTCCAATTTGCGTTCCGTCAGTTCCTACAAGTTACTCTACCCTCGAGCGAAGTGCTCGTGCCAGTTTCTAATTTTTTCTTGGGTCGTTTCCCGCTCCGAACCTCCAGCGGGCCGTTTTCGAGCCCAAGTGTTGGAAAACCCCATGTTTCGCTATTAATTCTCTAATCGGGAGTCCTATTTGCAAACAGTCGCTTCGTATAAGTTACTCTACCCTCGAGGGAAGTGCTCGTGCCGGTTTTCAATTATTTCGGGTGCTGTTTCCCATTCCGGACACCCGGTGGGCCGTTTTCGAGCCTTTAGTGTTGGAAAATCCTATGTTCACTCGTAATTCTCTAACCGGGAGTCCTATTTGTGAACCGTCAGTTCCTACAAGTTACTCTACCCTCGAGGGAAGTGCTCGTGCCAGTTTCCAATTTTTTCTTGGGTCGTTTCCCATTCCGGACCCCCAGCGAGCCGTTTTCGAGCCTAAGTGTTGGAAAACCCCATGTTTCGCTTAAAATTCTCTAATCGGGAGTCCTATTTGCGAGCCGTTAGTTCATACAACTTGCTCTACCCTCGAGGGAAGTGCTCGTGCCGATTTTCTATCTATCCGGGGCCGTTTCCATTTCCGAACCCCCGGCGGACCGCTTTCATGCCTAAGTATTGGAAAATCCCACGTTTCGCTCGTAATTCTCTAACCGGGATTCCTATTTGCGAACCGTCAGTTCCTACAAGTTACTCTACCCTCGATTGAAGTGCTCGTGCCGGTTTCTAATTTTTTCGGTGGCTGTTTCCCATTCCAAACCCCCGGCGGGCCGTTTTCAAGCCTTAAGTGTTGGAAAATCCGATGTTCACTCGTAATTCTCTAACTAGGAGTCTTATTTGTGAACCGTCAGTTCCTACTAGTTACTCTACCCTCGAGGGAAGTGCTTGTGCCGGTTTCCAGTTTTTCCCGGAACCCCGAAGGTCTATTTTCGAGTCTAAGTGCTGGAAAACCCCATTTTTCAGTCAAAATTTTCTAACCGGGAGTCCTATTTTTGAACCATTAGTTCCTACAAGTTATTCTACCCTCTGGGGAAATGCTCGTGCTGGTTTTCGATTTTTCTGCGCACCGTTTCCCATTCCGGACCCCCGGCAGGCCATTTTCAATCTTAAGTGTTGGAAAATCCCACGTTTTGCTCGTAATTCTCTAACGGGGAGTCCTATTTACGAACCGTCGGTTCCTACAGCTTACTCTACCCTCAACCGAAGTGCTCGTGCCAGTTTCTGGATTTTCCTACGGCCGTTTCCCGTTCCAGACCTGTTAAACCCCAACCCACACCAACTCTATTAGTACTAATTAAGTGAGTGTTTAGACTGAAATGAGTCTTAGTGTTAGTTGGGTTAGAACATGATTAGAATTAGTCTTGGTTTAGTTTTGAGGATTTTGAGATCGTTTAATATTAGTTAGTTACACTCAAGGACGCCTTGAGTGCACGCGTGAAATGGGTGTTCATTCTAGTTTTGTGATTTTGATCATGGTTCCTACGTCATTTGAATGATTTTATTATTTATGACAACTTTCGTTTTCAACCCATTTGTATTTGAGGCCCAAAAACTCAAGTTTTGGCCCAAAAGGGTAAATCTGACTTTTCACACCAAATCTGGGCACAAATTTTGAAACCTCAAAACTATGTCAAAAATTATACTTTTTGGAAACTAGATATTTCGATGATCATTTTACTCCTCTTCGTCGATCTCATCTGGGACCCACAAGACCATGTTTGAACCATATTTAGTTTCAGCTGTAATGGGTCCCAGTTTCCACTACTTTAGTCATCTCCCTCCTTTTTCCATTTCACTTTACCAAATCTACAACTTTTCTAAACCTAGACCAAAAGAGAGAAAAGAGCTTCTTCTTCACTTTCTTCCTTGGGAATGATCTAGCAAGAGGGATCCAAATCAATATCTAAGACCATCATCTTCTTCCTCTCTTCACAAGCTTTCCATTTCTCAAACTTTCTTTGGATTTCTAGCCAAGCAAGCACTATCTCCGCACCATTTCTTCTTGTTTAGAAACCTCAAGGTTAGGGATTCTTTTCCCCTCTTTCATATGGTCTTTTTAGCTCTTGAAGAGCTTGTTTTTCCATGCTATTAAAACTCATTTTTCGAAATAAGGGTTTGTGTTGACCAAATGGTGATTTTTGTGTGCTTTCTTTTAGGGCTTTTCCTAGATTTCGTGGGTCTCCTCTTTGGTGAGGATTTTGCTTAGCATTTGGGCTTGAGGCAAGTAATCTTTTTAGGCTTTATGTGCATGTGTGATTATGTTTGGGTTTTAATCCCTAAAATGTTGGATTTGTAATCTATGCATTGTTTTGATCATAAATGGATTTGTAATCTATGTATTATTTTGATTATGAATGGATGATTGAATGATATTTTTGACCCTTAGTGAGCATGGTGGCTCAGGGGTTTTGTTTGGTTCAGAAATGGGAAAGAAAAAGTGCAAAAATTTGACTTGAAATGCACGGTCCGTGCAGTGGCGGTCAGCAATGCAATCAGCTGGCGGCTAGCTGCCATACCCCTATGCGGTTAGCCTCCAGCCAACCGAAACCAGGCAGTTCCTTTTCCCGAGACCTGCAATCGCCTCTGAACCACGCGGTCAGCAGGCGGCTAACTGCGCCCCATTTCGGTCACTTTTCCTGAGAGCTGTTTTTCCCTATTTTTGGTCCAGCGGTCAGCTGCGCAGTCAGTTGGCGGCTAGCCACCATACCCCTATGCGGCTAGCCTCCATGTAACTGAGAAGCTAACCGAAACCCCATTATGTCCTTGACTTTTAACTTGACTTTTGTGCAATTGAAATTCTAAAATACCTTATCAACTTCGGGGGCACCAAATTCGTTTTATCTTTACGGTATTTAGGTTTCAGTTACACATAGATCAATAGATAATCTTGACATATACTTGATGACTTTTGTTTTCGAACATCAGTTTTGATACAAGAGATAATATCCTCATATATCAGTTTTGGAAATTTGTTTTGGAATGCAAGGGGACCACTTCTTAAGCTTGTTATGCATATACCTTATGGTATTTTGCTAGTCAAGTTTCGTTTCGTTTTGATAAGTGATTTCCCCTTTTTGTTCGTCAAGTTTGATAAGCGTTTTGTTGTGTTTTGTGCATTCATGGATTTAGTAAACACCATTGAGCTTAGACTGCCCTTCCAGTCGATCCACTAGTTAGAGGGTCTTTAAACATAAGGACTATCTACAGATTAGTCGTGTAGTCTATGCACATCTTTGCTTTGTTCCGGTTCCGCGGTCGGTTTACCCTCCCACCTTGTGTGGCTTGGGCCTTCGCTTTGTTTAATTCAGCTTTGCTTTGTCTTTGCTTACTCTTGTCATCATGTATGATGGAGAAAGAATGAGCTATTTGTGGATTTATAAGTCATGATATTTTAAGTATGCATGTTAGTTTGTATCTTTGAAAATAAATATTCAGACATGGAAGGTAGAAAACAAATGTATCTTTTAACTATGTTTCTTCAAAATTATATTTTTTTCATGCTCATTTCTAAATTGATTACCTGCCAAACCATCGTGTTTGACTCTTGTTATTTTGGTACCCAGGTGCAGGAGGCTTTGCCAGTGAGGAAGAGTGTCCGGAGTGTTGGGATTGGTGTATGCCCTAAAGCCCACTAGCTGCACTCTCATCTTTTGTTACTGGATATTTACTGGTTATTTAATGGAATGACTCTTTTCTCTTTAAACACATATATATGTATGGTTGTGTAAGGCCCATTGTTTCTAGTAAATGAATTAGGTGTGTAGTATCTACACACAGATAGGTCTAATTCATGGATACTGGAAACAACATATTTGTTCATAACTGAGAGATGGAGCTGGGCACTTCATCTTGGTATAAGTTATAGTGAGAGACTCTCCCGTATTCAGGGTGACTTACCTAAGTCATGGAAGGACATTCCCGGATTTATCTCATTAGTGCATATGCAATGCATTGAACAGGACCATTATAGGTGTGATCTCTAAAATAGTACTATCACTGAGAGAGATCAAGTCACCTCATGCTACCGAGTGACCAGTGCTCTTAATCTTGACCATTTGTGGATGAATTGACGAAGTCAAGTTCTTGAGCTTTAATTCACTATGGGTGAGATTTTTTTCATGGGTCAACAGCTCTGTGTTTTGAGTACTCAGGCTTGATCAGTTGGGATATGCAGATGCAATAAAGAATCTATGCCATCTAATGATGGAAAGATCGTCCCCTTAGAATTATCCGATTAATCATCAAAATCTAAGATCTTAGTATATGGATGTTCCATATGGATATTGAACATGTTGGTCGCTTCCTGGACCAAGAGAATGATATCTGGATGATGATTAAGTTAAGGATATGAAGTTCTAAGGTTTAGATGTAATCGAGAAGGTTGATAGTACATTGGATAACCTGACTTGATTATGGATGTTACATAAAGGGGCATTCAGGTCATTACACTTAGTAGGTCGAAGACAACTGTCATTTTATGATGAGCTTATTATATCAAATATTTGTCCCTGGAGTTCAATCATAACTATTTAGTGGAATGAGTTAAGGTTAAAATGGTCTTAATGTTGCTATGGGTTTAGCATGGACATTTTGGTCATTTTGGGAGCCAAGGGCAAATATGTCTTTTGGTCCCTTCTCTAGTCACTTTCCAAGATTGGCATGGTTTCCTAAGTTGTTTAGATGACATTTGGACGAATTATTTTAGTGGAAAATAATTTTGAGTTTAAATTCAAATAGGCCTTTGATGGCATACATGAATTTAATTCTAGATAAATTATTTGTGGGCCATGGTGTGCATTAGTATGTGGGACGTCCATAATGGGATTTCCATGGGTAAGGTTTCCAATTTTGAGTAGGTCTCTCTACTTGGAAGGTTGGACTCCTCTTTGGATTAGTATTCCTATTAGAAAGTTTCCTTTTTGAATTAGAAACTTAAAATTAGTAAGTGTTGTGCAACTAGGATTACTAATTGCCAAAGTTTGTGGGATGTTCCTTAGTTTCCTTTTCTAATTGGAGTGTTTCTAAAAGGAAATAAATCTTTAGATTATACTTTCTTTTTAGGACAACTATGAGAATTAGAAGAGATAGTTTTTAAGGAAAGTTATTCCATAAGTTTCTATAAAAAGAAGGAGACCTCCCCCCTTGGACGTCCATAAAAAAGAAAGCCACACACCCACACGTCCAGCCCTCCTTCTTCTTCTTTAAAGAGAGCATAAGGTCTGAGAATTTTTTTTCCATAGAAAATAGTTCTCAAAAACCCATCTAGAAATCTAGATTAAGATCCCACCATCTTAGCCAATCAGATTTGGAAGTGAAATAGAGAAGATGATCAAAGGCAATTCTACTGCAGAAAATTCCAGCAAGTTGTTTGGTAATTGCAAGTCTGAGTTCAGCCCTTTGGACCTATTTTTTCAGAGATTTGAAGTCTACAAATCATCAAGGTAATAGTCTTCTTGATTCTCCTTTAATTATACACTTGTTGGTCATGAATTCATGGAGTTATTAAGCGATCAACATGGCTAATTTATGCTGCCAAGATCAGATTTTTCAAAAACTTGTTTTGATACAAATCAGCCATGGATGTCCTTCCTTAGGGATGTTCAGATCTGAATCGCAGTTTCTTTTAGTGGTATCAGAGCTACTCCATGTGAAATCATGATCCCATGTTGTGTATAATTAATCCTAGATTGATTATGGGCATGGTGGCACCCTATTAAAGTTATTAAGATGCATGTTGTGTGCAAGTTTCATTAACAATGCTGGAATTTATTTTCCAGATTTGTTTAATGATGCACATAGTGTTTTGCATGCATAACCTCTTTATTTACAGCCATATATTGCATCCTTGATGGTTCGCATGATTGTTATGTGAATTTGGATGTTTTTTCATTAGTTGGAAAGTGTACGATTGCGCGTTTAGCAATCATAGGAAGTTGTAATTCTTTCTTTACTTTTATTCCAACTAGTCTTGATGTAAGCTTTCTTAAAAAGCATAGGCATCTCCAATGTAATTTGGGGTTTTGTTTTTTATGGGTTTGCTTGTATAAATTTAATTTGTTGGAACAAGCAAGAAGAAGAAAGTTTCAAGCAAGATAGTTTGCAAGTAATCGGATTCCTTAATGGTGGAGGAGGCAAGACTTCTTGGTGTAAGATGAGATCTATTTTTGATGTTGTAGTTTGATAAGGATTAGAAGTCCGAAGAGCAGGGAGCCATCAAGGATTGCATACTTTTATTTGCTCTTATATATGGAATGCATGGATGAATGCTTTATATAATTGCTATAATTGTCACCTAGAAACATGGCCACCATTAGGTTCTAAAATTGGCATCTTTTTATATTGGATTGTTTTAAGTTTGGCTAATTGTTTTAAACAGAACTTAGACCAGCACCTTCTACTTTGTCTAAGGTTTAAAATTGGATATGGTTTAGTTTATCTTAGTACCCTTGGTTTCCAAAAGAGGCTAAACTAAAATCTAATTAGATGCTACCTATGGGTTTCCATAACCCAAGTTAGGTCTTTGATTCTTTAAAGGGATTTGCTCAAATATTTTAAAGCAAAGGTTATTTATTTTTAAGATGACTTAAGTCATTGAGTCATAAATTTAATTAACCAAGTTTGCTAGATTTAAAAGAGCTTTTGAGTAAACAATGTAAAGTCAAATAGTATAAACCCCAGTGATAAATAATCAAGTGGGAGAGGGGTTTTTGGAAAGACCCCACGGCCTTCCATTTTCGGTTCATGTTATCTCATTAAGGTGTTAATAGGAGCGGCCACCCCTTCGGTTGAGTTCTTTACTAAAGACCGCTTTGATGGGTTAATGGATGAACTAATGTGAATATTCGTAATGAGGTGTTAGTAGGAGCAGCCATCCCTTCGGTGGAGTTCTTTACTAAAGATCACTTCTATAGAATGTCAATGAAGTGTTGGTGGGAGCGGCCATCCCTTCGGTGGAGCTCTTTACTAAAGTTCACTTCTAGAATGGATAAAAGTCATTTCCCTTCGGAGGACTTAAGTCATAGACATTCTGGGAAATTTCATAAGAGATGGTAAAACACTTGACATAAGACGGTAATGACCTCTTCCTGGGAGTTAAGAGTTATTTGTCATATGAGGCCAAACCAATCAGTGATTGGACTACCACTGGATATGTGTATCCATAAAGTGATAATCCAAATAAGCATGCCTTAATTCAACGTGACTGTAGGCTCGGCCATACCTTCGATGGAGGGTCTATGAGGAGGTTGAAACACTGATACATTATGATTGGGGTTAAATAATGTAAAAAGTTTTATGCTTTGTTTTTCCATTTATAACAAGCACCATATGCATGTTACATATATACTGCCTATCTAATTATAAACCGTTTCATATCCAGAGAAAGATGGGTAAAGATTTTTTTAGTCCGTTGATGTGCATTCTTCATGACAACAAACTGACTGGACCTACCTAAGTAGATTGGAAGAGAAATCTTGACATAGTACTCACTGCTGAGGAGTACAAGTATGTCTTGCTGGAAACCTGTCCTAATATTGATGCTAATTCTACTGATAACCAGTTAGAGGCTGAGAGGAAATGGAAGAAAGCGAATAGCATGGCCAAATGCTACATGCTTGCTTCCATGTCCAACGTGCTGCAAACACAGCACGAGCAAATGGACACAACCTATGAAATCATGATGTCCTTGTCTGAGATGTTCGTCGACATGAGCAGGCTAGCTAGGCAAGCTGCTATGAGGACTATCATGAATACTAGGATGGCTGAGGGAACACCTGTCAGAGAGCATATGCTCAAGCTGATGGATTGTTTCAATGTAGCTGAGATTCTAGGGGCTGAGATTGATGCAGAGAGTCAAACTGATATGATTCTCAAAACTCTGCAGTACTCTTTCAATCAGTTCAAGCTCAATTTCAATATGAGCAAGATGGACATGACTCTACCTGAGTTAATGAAATAACTCCAGGCGGCGGAGGCCATCATGAAGCCCAAAGCCCAAGCTCACTTTTTCCAGTCTTATTCTAAACTAAACCCGAAAGGGAAGAAGTTCAAGAAGAAGCAGAATAAGGGAAAAGGACAGAAAAAGGATAATACTAGCAAAAAGAAGGACAAGGGCACAGATGGAAAGCCCAAAGGGAAATGCTTCAAATGTGGCCTCAAAGGTCATTGGAAGAAAGATTATCCCAAGTTGCTAGCCTCAGTTAAGAAATGTACATCTTTTTCATACTACATTGAAACTTGTCTAGTGGTTGATTCTTCTGATTCATGGATAGTAGACTCAGGAGCCACTAATCATATCTGCAATTCATTGTAGGGGTTTCAGATAATGCAAAAGATTGAGAAAGGAAAGTTTGCCTTTAGAGTTGGAACTGGAGCTAAAGTTTGGGCAGTTGTAGTAGGAGTTGTTACCTTACATTTTCCATGTGATAGGATATTAGTTTTAAATAATGTTTTCTATATTCCAGACACGAGGAAGAATTTAATTTCAGTTTCCAGACTCATTGAATTTACTTATTCAGTTTCTTTCCATTCTGGTGTTGATATCAGTAGAGATGGAAATATTATATGTTCCGGTAGAATGCATGACAACTTATTTTATATATATCCTATTGCTCCCACACTGCATAATGTACAACAAGAAAGCTCAACTTCCCTTAAAAGGAAGGTATCTTCAATCAATGACACATATCTTTGGCACTTACATTTGGGTCACATTAACCTAAAACGGATTCAGAGGTTGGTAGAAGATGGGCCTTTGAGCTCATTAGATTTCGAACCTTTTCCTCAGTGTGAATCTTGTCTCAAGGGAATGATGACCAAAAGGTCATTCTCTGGAAAGGGACTAATATCTTCTCAACATATGAAGATTGGGATAAGGCCAACATCTTATTCTTGCGATCACGCAAAAGCTTGATCCCTAAGATATAGCTGGCCTCACCCAAATCCTTCATCTGAGATTGAGAGGATAACCAAACCTTTGTGGATGACAATATACCTACATCATTTCCAATGAGCAATATGTCATCTACATACAGAACCAAAAATGCAATTGCTTTTCCACTTCCTTTCTTATACACACATGGTTTATCAATGTTTTGATCAAAGCCAAAGGATTTGACTGCCTGATTAAACTTAATGTTCTATGCTCTAGATGCTTGCTTAAGTCCATAAACCAAGTTATCTTGGCCACTAGCAATGAAACCCTCTGGTTGCATCATATAGATGCATTCGTCAAGACTTCCATTAAGAAAAGTTGTCTTGACATCCATTTGCCATATCTCGTAGTCATAATGACATGCAATGGCCAAGAGAATCCTTATGGACTTAAGCATAGCCACTGGTGAAAAAGGTTTCCTCATAATCGATACCCTCTTTCGGAGTATATCCTTTCTCCACCAGTCTTGCTTTGAAGGTTTCCACCTTCGCATCCACTCCTCTCTTCCTCTTGTAGAACGACTTGCACCCTATGGGTTTAATCCCTTCAGGTGCATCTACAAGTTCCCAGACTTGATTGGAATACAAAGAATCCATTTCAGATTTCATCGCTTGCTGCCACATGTCAGCATCTATATCCGTTACTGCTTCATCATAACTAGTAGGATCCTTAACCAGATCTTCAGAGTTTGTCTTAAAAGACACTCCTAGATATCTTTCTGGCTGTCTAGAAATTCTCCCACTACGATGAGGCTCCGGAGTGTTAAAAGGAATATCTTGTTCATCTACTGTTTCAGGATCTGGTACAGATGTTATAGGAGATCCCGGAAGAATCTCCTGAAGGGTTTCTTTACAACTAAGCTCTTGGTGCATCATACAATCATCCTCCAAGTACCTAGCATGAGTGCTGATAAGCACTTTTTGCTCCTTTGGATGATAAAAGATGCCACCTCTCATTCCCTTAGGATACCCAATGAAGTAGCACAATTCTGATCTGGGTTCCAGATTGGAGCTTTATCATTCAGTACATAGGCTGGACAACCCCAAATGTGGATATGTCTTAAACTAGGTTTTCGACTTATACATATTTCTTGGGGTGTCCTAGGTACTGATTTAGAAGGTACCAGATTTAAAATGTATGCTGCTGCTTCTAGGGCATATCCCCAAAAAGATATAGGTAGGGTTGCATGACTCATCATGGACCTTACCATATCAAGAAGGGTAACGTTTCTTCTCTCCGCTACACCATTTTGCTGAGGTATACCCGGTGCAGACAACTGAGACATAATCCCATGTTGTGTAAGGTACTCTTTGAACTCACCCAGGAGGTACTCGCCACCTCGATCAGATCGAAGGGCTTTGATATGTTTCCCTAGTTGTAACGCCGCCTCAGCCTTGAATTGTTTGAATTTATCAAACGCCTCAGACTTGCGTCGCATTAAGTATACATATCCATACCTAGAGTAATCATCAGTGAAGGTGATGTAATACTCAAACCCTCCTCAAGCCGGTTTGTTCATAGGACCACACACATCAGTGTGAATCAATTCTAAGAACTCCTTTGACCTTAGTCCCTTTCCAGAGAATGACCCTTATGTCATCTTTCCCTTGAGACAAGATTCGCACTGAGGAAAAGGTTCGAAATCTAATGAGCTCAAAGGCCCATCTTCTACCAACCTCTGAATCCATTTTAGGTTAATGTGACCCAAACGTAAGTGCCAAAGATATGTGTCATTGATTGAAGATACCTTCCTTTTAAGGGAAGTTGAGTTTTCTTGTTGTACATTATGCAGTGTGGGAGCAATAGGATATATATATAATAAGTTGTCATGTATTCTACCGGAACATTTAATATTTCCATCTCTACTGATATCAATACCAGAATGGAAAGAAACTGAATAATTAAATTCAATTAGTCTGGAAACTGAAATTAAATTCTTGCTCATGTCCGGAACATAGAAAACATTATTTAAAACTAATATCCTATCATAGGGAAAATGCAAGGTAACAACTCCTACTGCAACTGCCCAAACTTTAGCTCCAGTTCAAACTCTCCTTTCTCAATCCTCTGCATTATCTGAAACCCCTGCAATGAATTGCAGATATGATTAGTGGCTCCAGAGTCTACTATCCATGAGTTAGTAGAATCAACCACCAGACAAGTTTCAATGTAGTATGAAAAAGATGTACCTTTCTTAACTGAGGCCAGAAACTTGGGACAATCTTTCTTCCAATGACCTTTGAGGCCACACTTGAAGCATTTCCCTTTGGGCTTTCCATCTGTACCCTTGTCATTCTTATTACCAGTATTGTCCTTTTTCTGCCCTTTTCCCTTATTGTGCTTCTTCTTGAACTTCTTCCCTTTCGGGTTTAGTTTAGAGGAAGACTGGAAAAAGTGAGCTTGGGCTTTGGGCTTCATGATGGCCTCCGCCGCCTGGAGTTCTTTCATTAACTTAGGTAGAGTCATGTCCATCTTGCTCATATTGAAATTGAGCTTGAACTGATTGAAAGAGTCCGGCAGAGTTTCGAGAATCATATCAGTTTGACTCTCTGTATCAACCTCAGCCCCTAGAATCTCAGCTACATTGAAACAATCCATCAGCTTGAGCATATGCTCTCTGACAGGTGTTCCCTCAGCCATCCTAGTATTCATAATAGTCCTCATAGCAGCTTGCCTAGCTGGCCTGCTCTTGTCAGCGAACATCTCAGACAAGGACATCATGATTTCATAGGCTGTGTCCATTTGCTCGTGCTGTGTTTGCAACACGTTGGACATGGAAGCAAGCATGTAGCATTTGGCCATGCTATTTGCTTTCTTCCATTTCCTCTCAGCCTCTAACTGGTCATCAATAGAATTAGCATCAATATCAGGACAGGTTTCCAGCACGACATACTTGTACTCCTCAGCAGTGAGTATTATGTCAAGATTTCTCTTCCAATCTACGTAGTTAGGTCCAGTCAGTTTGTTCTCACGAAGAATGCACATCAACGGACTAAAAGAATCTTTACCCATCTTTCTCTGGATATGAAACGATTTATAATTAGACAGGCAGTATATATGTAACATGCATATGGTGCTTGTTATAAACGGAAAAACAAAGCACAAAACTTTTTACATTATTTAACCCCAATCATAATGTATCAGTGTTTCAACCTCCTCACAGACCCTCCATCGAATGGATGGCCGAGCCTACAGTCACGTTGAATTAAGATATGTTCATTTGGATTATCATTATCTGGATACACATATCCAGTGGTAGTCCAATCACCGATTGGTTTGGTCTCATATGACTAATAACCCTTAACTCCCAGGGAGAGGTCATTACCGTCTTATGTCAAGTGTTTTACCATCTCTTATGAAATTTCCCAGAATGTCTATGACTTAAGTCCTCCGAAGGGAAGTGACTTTTATCCATTCTAGAAGTGAACTTTAGTAAAGAGCTCCACCGAAGGGATGGTCGCTCCCACCAACACTTCATTGACATTCTATAGAAGTGATCTTTAATAAAGAACTCCACCGAAGGGATGGCCGCTCCTACTAACACCTCATTACGAATATTCACATTAGTTCACCCATTAACCCATCAAAGCGGTCTTTAGTAAAGAACTCCACCGAAGGGGTGGCCGCTCCTACTAACACCATAAGGAGATAACATGAACCAAAAATGGAAGGCCGTGGGGTCTTTCCAAAAACCCCTCTCCCACTTGATTATTTATCACTAGGGTTTATACTTTTTGACCTTTACATTGTTTTACTCAAAAGCTCTTTTAAATCTAGCAAACTTGGTTAATTAAATTTATGACTCAATGAATTAAGTCATCTTAAAAGTAAATAACCTTTGCTTTAAAATATTTGAGCAAATCCCTTTAAAGAATCAAAGACCTAACTTGGGTTATGGAAACCCATAGGTAGCATCTAATTAGATTTTAGTTTAGCCTCTTTTGGAAACCAAGGGTACTAAGATAAACTAAACCCTATCCAATTTTAAACCTTAGACAAAATAGAAGGTGCTGGTCTAAGTTCCGTTTAAAATAATTTGCCAAACTAAAAAACAATCTAATATAAAAAGATGCCAATTTTAGAACCTAATGGTGGCCATGTTTCTAGGTGACAATTATAGCAATTATATAAAGCATTCATCCATGCATTCCATATATAAGAGCAAATAAAAGTATGCAATCCTTGATGGCTCCCTGCTCTTCGGACTTCTAATCCTTATCGAACTAGGACATCAAAAATAGATCTCATCTTGCACCAAGAAGTCTTGTCTCCTGCACCACTAGGGAGTCCGGTTACATGCAACCTTTCTTGCTTGAAACTTTCTTCTTCTTGCTTGTTCCAATAAATTAAATTTATACAAGCAAACCAATAAAAAACAAAACCCCAAATTACATTGGAGATACCTATGCTTTTTAAGAAAGCTTACATCAAGACTAGTTGGAATAAAAGTAAGGAAAGAATTACAACTTCCTATGATTGCTAAACGCGCAATCGTACACTTTCCAACTATTGAAAAAATATCCAAATCCACATAACAATCATGCGAACCATCAAGGATGCAATACATGGCTGCAAACAAAGAGGTTAGTGCATGCATACACACTATGTACATCATTAAGCAAATCTGGAAAATAAATTCCAGCATTGTTAATGAAACTTGTACACAACATGCATCTAAATATAACTTTAGTAGGGTGCCACCATGCCCATAATCAATCTAGGATTAATTAAACACAACATGGGATCATGATTTCACATGGAGTGGCTCCGATACCACTGAAAGAAACTGCGATTCAGATCTGAACATCATTAGGAGAAGACATTCATGGCTGATTTGTAACATGACAGATTTAAAAAAATCTGATTTGGGCAGCATAAATCAGCCATAGTGATCGCAAAAGAACTCCATGAATTCATAACCAACAAGTGTAGAATTAAAGGAGAATCAAGAAAACTATTACCTTGAAGATTGTAGACTTCAAATCTCTGAAATAATAGATCCAAAGGGCCGAACTCAGACTAGCAATTGGCAAACAAATTGCTGGAATTTTCTGCAGTAGTATTGCCTTTGATCTTCTTCTCTATCTCACTTCCAAATTTGATTGGCTAAGATGGTGGGATCTTAATCTAGGTTTCTAGATGAGTTGAGAACTATTTTCTAAGGAAAAACCCAGACCTTAAACTTTCTTCAATGAAGAAGAAAGAACCAAAGGCTGGACGTGTGGGACACTTTGTAGCAAAGGGGATGGACGTCCAAAGGGGGAGGCTTCCTCTATTATAGAAAACTTTTGGAATGCTTTCCTAAAAAGTTATCTCTTCTAATTCTCATAGATGTCCTAAAAGGAATCTAAAGATTTATTTCCTTTTAGAAACACTCCAATTAGAAAAGGAAACTAAAGAAACTTCCCACAAACTTTGGCAATTAGTAATCCTAGTTGTACAACACTTACTAATTTAAGTTTCTAATTCAAAAAGGAAACTTTCTTATGAGAATACTAATCCAAAGAGGAGTCCAACCTTCCAAGTAGAGAGACCTACTCAAAATTAGAAACCTTACCCATGGAAATCCCAATATGGACGTCCCACATACTAATGCACACCATGGCCCACAAACAATTTATCTAGAATTAAATTCATGTATGCCATCAAAGGCCTATTTGAATTTAAACTAAAAATTATTTTTCCACTAAAATAATTCATCCAAATGTCATCTAAACAACTTAGGAAACCATGCCAATCTTGGAAAGTGACTAGAGAAGGGACCAAAAGACATATTTGCCATTGGGTCCCAAAATGACCAAAATGTCCATGCTAAACCCATAGCAACATAAAGACCATTTTAACCTTAACTCATTCCACTAAAGAGTATGGTTGAACTCTAGGGACAAATATATAATATAGTAAGCTCGTCATAAAATGACAGTTGTCTTCGACCTACTAAGTGTAATGACCTGAATGCCCCTCTATGTAAGATCCATAATCGAGCCAGGTTATCACATGTACTATCAACCTTCTCGATTACATCTAAACCTTAGAACTTCATATCCTTAACTTAATCATCATCCGGATATCATTCTCTTGGTCTAGGGAGCGACCCACAAGTTCAATATCCATATGGAACTTCCATATACTAAGGTCTTAGATTTTGATGATTAATCGGATAATTCTAAGGGGATGATCATTCCATCATTAGATGGCATAGATTCTTTATTACATTTGCATGTCCCAACTGATCAAGTCTGAGTACCCAAAACATAGAGCTATTGACCCATGAAAAGAATCTCACCCATAGTGAATTAAAGCACAAAAACTTGACTTCGTCAGTTCATCCACAAATGCTCAAGATTAAGAGCAGTGGTCACTCAGTAGCATAAGGTGACTTGATCTCTCTCAGTGATAGTACTATTTTAGAGATCACACCTACCATGGTCCTGTTCAATGCATTGCATATGCACTAATGAGATAAATCCGGGAAAGTCCTCACATGACTTAAGTAAGTCACCTTGAATACAGGAGAGTCTCTCATTATAACTTATACCAAGATGAAGTGCCCAGCTCCATCTCTCAGTTATGAACAAATATGTTGTTTCCAGTGTCCATGAATTAGACCTATCTGTGTGTAAACACTACACACCTAATTCATTTACTAGAAACAATGGGCCTTACACAACCATAGATATATACATGTTTAAGAAGAAAAGAGTCATTCTATTAAATAACCAGTAAATATCCAGTAACAAAAGATGAGAGTGCAGCTGGTGGGCTTTAGGGCATACACCAATCCCAACACTATATGCGAACCGTCGGTTCCTACAAGTTAGTCTACCCTCGAGGGAAGTGCTCGTGCCGGTTTTCAATTTTTCTGTGAGCCGTTTTCCGTTCCAGACCCCCGGCGGGCCGTTTTCGAGCCTATGTGTTGGAAATCCCATGTTTTGCTCGTAATTCTCTAACCGGGAGTCCAATTTTCGAACCTGTCAGTTTCTACAAGTTACTCTACCCTCGAGGGAAGTTCTCATGCCAATTCTTGATCTATCCGGGGCCGTTTTCCCTTCCGGACCCCCAGTAGGTGGTTTTCATGCCAAAGTATTGAGAAATCCCATGTTTCGCTCGTAATTCTCTAACCGGGAGTCCTATTTGTCAACCATCAATTCCTACAAGTTACTCTACCCTTGATCGAATTGCTCGTGGCGATTTCTAATTTTTCCGGTGTCACGTCCCCCGAACCCGATTAAAGAATAAGCCGGATCCGGAGAGTGAAATTTAGGACTAATTAAAATTCTTTTCCTTTGGGCCCACGGATCGTAAGTCCGTGGTGAGGATATAATATTTCAGGCCTCATGTGGTACAATAATTGTAGAGTTCATATAACTCTAGGCAAATGGAACATCAACAGTGAATCATAACTCTCATTAAATTTAAAGTTGCATAGGAAGAAATGAACAAAACTAAATAAAGAGTTAATTTATTACATTGGCCATCCCAATAAACAAGGCCAACAAAAGAAATGAGTCAATGAAGTAAAGGTCCTTCGTGAAAATAATAAAAGAATAATCTAAATAAAGACCCATGTGAATCTCTCTCGTGCCCGAAGTGATGACGCTACTCTACGTCATCGGCATGCCACTCTTGTACCTCCTATGCAGAGGATCTCCTCACCAGATTGATCCTCATAATAGTAGAAGTCACCTGATGTGTCTGCACACCAAGGAACAGAGTCAACGACTTATTGAGCAATAGATGAACAAAGTATAATAAACATGACATGCATCAAGTATAAAGTAATAACAAGTATGATAATCATGTGAATACAAGGATCGAAGCTAGGCATAAAGCAAGAATATTAATCCATAGAAACAATAACAGGAATCCTAGCAATCATCTAACAATAACCACTATTCATGCAAAGCAAGTCAAGAACAAGAACAAGAGGGAGACTCCGAGGATGTCCAAAGCCACCTCCTGGGGTACCAGTAACAACCCAAGTAAGACTACTGATACCAAAGTCCGGCTCCAGTAGGATCCAAGCTCCCGGTCCTGGGAATAGTAGGACGGTCCAAACCCGCTCCCAACTATTCAACGCCATGGACGCCGTCCAAAGCCGACTGCCCACCCCAACAACCGAGTAACCAGTTCGTCATTAAAACCCCAAACTACAGATGGCCATGATATGCAAACAATAATAAAGTGGTTCTGACACAAGGACAAACAAGACAACCAAGTCTGGCTAGTTCCATGTACAAGACAAGATCATAGGGATTATCTTATTCGAGACAATACAAGACTAGTGAAACACGTAATAATCCCTTTCATTCTAGCCAGTCATGTTCATCAATACAAGACACAGGTTCCTAAGGTACACTCCAAGTTAGTTCCAAGTCCTAAATTCTATAAGAATTTATGTTTCATATATAATTAAGTATTTTATGTCAAGAGAATGTATAAGGAATAGTAACAACGGATACAAGTCACAAGTCAAGGAAGAATTACAATCCAAACCTAGGCAAATGGTGTCATCCCTGTACCCCACATGTTCAAACAGATTACATGTGGAAATTGGATCAACGATGCTCTTAGGGAAATCCCTTGGTGTACAATCATGTTGAGCATCTATTGGTTCAGTTCCATACGCATTCGATTATAACATATGTTATACACGAATACTTAGACAACCCATCGAATTCACACCAAGCCACGTGATTCGATTTCAAACCCATTTATGGTCATATAATAGTAGGTTAGAGGTTTCCAGCATCTAAGTCCCAATTCCTAGCTTTCAATCTTAGTCTGGAAGAAAAACATGGCAATATGGCAATTTCGGTTAACCCTCATGATGGTGTCGGTTGATCGACACGAACCGAGGGCTAACCGACGGAACAGAAGCCAATTTCTGCTCTCTGGTTTTGGAACCGAGGTTAGTGTCGGCTGACCGACATTCAATAGGCCAAAATATGGCTCTCTGGTTTTCTGACCGACACGCGGCTCGGCTGACAGACACAGAGTTCTGACCGATAGCTGATCGACATCGCGGAATTAGTGCAGTTTCAGGCCATTTCTGAAACTCTTCTGCCCCCAGTCATTCTCCTCCATTTCCAAGCCTTTCCAAAGGCTACAACCTGCATAAAAATAGAGCCTCCTACTCTCCCCGACAATCTATTCCATCCATTCATTCCATTCCATCCATTGAGTCAAATAAACAAATCTAAACAACCTAACATCATTAATTTATCCATTTTCCCAAACATCTAACCTAACATGTATTTCCTCAAATCAATATGTACATGCTTGGAATTAAAGGGGGATCTACAAGATACATAGCCAATCAAATGGAACAAACATACATGCTTATAAATGAAATGCATATCTACTTGCCTCAACCAAGAAGAAGATTGGAATTGGGCAAAACTTAAGGGGAAGCCTTTCTACCCCGAAATCCACGATCTAACCCGATAAAACGAAATCTAGGAAACCAAGAAGAAGAAAGGAAGGAAAAGAATCGAGATTAGACATAATCTAACCAAAGGAAAGATAATATGAAAATATGAGATTGTGAGAAGTCTTACCAAATTGGTACCGGAAGAAAAAGGGGATCGTAAGGATGAAGATAAGATGTTCGGATCGCGGAGTTGATCTCTCCAGGCTAGAGTTTCGGGCTTGAAAAGAGAAGAGAAATAAGAAAGGGCTGTGGTTCTCTCTTTTGTTGCAGAGAAAGAATAAGAGATTAGGGTTAATCTCATTTAAGAATAAGGGAATAAGGAAAAGACTAGTTTGCCCTTAAGTGGGTCCGGTGAAGAATGGACCACTTGAATGGTTTCTGATCGTCGGATCGCGACGAGTCAAGAGACAAAAATGATCAGCACGACGAGAACTTTCCAACGAATCCAAAAATCACGGCGTTTGAAATATTTTAGAAAACACTCAATTTTCCTAAATTGCAAACTACCCCCTTGCTATGATCAAACGAACTCGGAATTGAACGAAACTTTGCAGACACTATTCTAATACTAAAAGAAACCCGCTCATGATCTAAACCCACTTAAATATCTAAAATATAATTATTTATAATAATAACAAATTAAACGGGTCAGGACCTGATATTGGGCCCAGCTGACCTGGTAAGGTCACGGACCTTACAACTCTCACAAATAAAAAGAACATTTGGTCCCCCAAATGCTTAAACATACCTCATCTAGGAAAAAGATAAGGGTACGCCTTCAGAATCTGATCCTTCAACTCCCACGTAGCTTCCTTCGGGCTGTGGTTCTCCCATTGTACCTTGACCCATTGAGTGGTCTTAGTTCGCAACACTATCTCCTTAGTGTCAATGATCTGCGCTGGCCGGTCCACATAGGTGACATCTGCTTGAAGCTGAAGTGGCTGTTGCTGCAACACGTGAGTGGTGTCACACCCCGAAACCGGGCCCTGCAGTGATCCGACCCCGGGGTGCAAAATTTTAGGATTAATTAAAATTTTTGCTATATTTCCCAAGATCCGCATGTGTGAAGATAACAAAATTTCATCACTATCAGAATATATTTTTGCAGAAGCTAATCATGGCATTGCGACCCGGAGTCCGTGGCCATCGGATTCTGTGTCGCACTCAACCAATATCATAAAGCTATCAAATAAGCAGACCGGTACAAATCATAAACGATAAGGTACTAAGCTGGTAATAACAGGACTATTTATTTCCCATATATTCAAGTTACAATACACAAGTGTCTTAATTACAAATCCCAGTGAAAAAGGCTAACAAAACCATACGAAAATAAACAACTAAATAAAATGCTACCCCAAATGATATTACGAACTCCGGTGCCAAACTTGACATCTATATGACATCATAAAAGCCTCTCGCGTCAGACCGACGGCTCAACCGCCTCCTCCGATCAAACACCTAAAAAGGGGAAGAGAAAGAGTACTGACACCAAACAAAGGGAGTCAGACACGACGGTCTGGCAAGCAAATTTCATATAATAGGAAAAACATTATGAAAACATTCAAAATACACTCTTGAGTTCTAAACATAAATAATGTTGAAATAAAGGAACGATTCCTAAATCATCGACAATATCGAAGAATATAATGCATTTAAGAACTGAACATAAGAACCAATGAAATAAGTACCCTTTTTTATTCTTTTTCGATTTCAAATAATAGAACAGTACAAATAAAAGCAATGACAAATCCCAATAAAATATAATGAAGTGAATAAATCAATAATGTCCAAATAAATCAATGACATTCAAACGAATCAAGAAAAAATGAATAAATCAATAGAAATCGAACAGAAAACATTGGCAAACCACATAAAGCTACATTCTCCTATTATCGAGATAATAGGAGCAAACAGAACCGTAGCCACTACTCGTGGGACCGGAATGAACAAAGTCGCGGAACAGAACCATAGACACTACGCGTGGGACTGGAACAAAACCGTTGCCATGGTCGGTACAGATAGAAACCAAGCTGTAGCTGGCAGACAAATTAAAGATCCCAAGCCGGGTGATCAGCCCGACAAGGGGACCTAAGCCTAGTGGTGCCTTTAGTTTTCATAACCTGAACCAATACAAATCAAAATAACAATCCCTTTGGCTCATGGGCTCACACTACAAAGCTCTAGCCCCATCTTGCCTCGAGGTTTTATTCTCAAAATAATAGTCCCTTTGGCTCATGGGCTCGCACTACAAAGCTCTGGCCCCATCTTGCCTCGAGGTTTTATTTTCAAAATAATAGTCTTATCAATATATTTTTGAATGTGGCGAACCACTCAAATCCCCTTCAAATCTATTCGTAGAAAACATACGAATTTCCATGGTAAACCACTCAAATACACATCAAAGTAATTTGTATAAAAATCATACAATCGATCCTTTCGAACGTGGAAAGCCACTAGATTCCATTTCAAATCACCGATGCTTTCAAATGTAATGAATCACTTAAATCCTTTCACAATAGTTTACCGAAGAATACACATACATTTTCTAACTTGGAATGGAATGGAATAGTGTATAATGATTTAATGGTTCACCGTGGGATATCTCAATGCACTCTTAAATCCTTAAATGTTGATTTATAATTATATGTTTGGTGCCAATGAAAATCCACAACTATTTAAGTTATAAAGTATGCATTAAGACTAATAAAATTCCCGGGTAAAATTCCTATCAATTCTTTCTCTCATCTTCTCAATAAAGTTTCACTATTCATACTAGTTCAAAACAAACTATCCCTTACGGGCTTTCATATGTCAAATGGGCATTGAATTGGGCTCCAAGCTAAGGGGAGACCAGGGCCAAAGAGGGGCTGCAAATGGGCCTAAAACAGGTAGGAAATTGGCCTTAAAACAAGCTAAAAATAGGGCCTTAGACAGGCTGAAAACAGGCCTTAAAACAGGGCCTTAAACAGCCCAGAAAATGGGCTAAAACAACCCATTCCAGAAGCCTGGCTCGCTATAGCGAGCTGGGCTTCTGTCCAGCCCGTGCAGGGGAGTGTTTCTCTCCTGATTTCTGCACTTCTTCCTCTCCATTTGATTTTTCTTTCCCTCCCACTTCTTCTACATCAAATCTAACATAATTTGGGCTTCTCCTTGCCACACCAAATCCATTAAGTCATCCACATACTAAATCATCATTTCCAAATTTTTTAACATGAACAAAGTATTCTCCATTCATCAAAGACAATAATTTCTGAAATATAAAGAACTAATCCAAAGATAATCATTTGAAGAACAAAGATTCTGGATTGTTGCAAAACAACAACTTAAAGGAGAATATGTAGAAAACATTACTCAAGCATTTCAAAGATAAATCCATAAATTGTAAAGAGAAAACAACATAGAGTAGAGATCCATAAAAATCATTCACATTAATCAACAAACATCATGTTAGATGTAGTATTTACTTGCCTTGATCAAAAGATCCACAAAATCACTCCAAACACAACTCCCTAGGGTCCAAGGTCTTCCATCTACAAAAGCCCCAAAATAAACCAAGAGCAACCCTAGAAATCAATCATTCTCAAATCTCCATGAAAACTCTTTGTAAAAATGAGGAAAACATTCTAAAGACCTAGGAAAGCAAGATTTTTAAGAATAGAAAACCATTGCTAACCTTTTGGTGTTCCAAACAAGGAGAAAAGCTTGAAGAAGAAGGTTTCCTTGGCTCAAATCCTTTGAAAAATGCATCCTTGGAAAGCTTGGAAGGTGGGGAAGAAAGTTTGGAGATCATTCCCCCATTTAGCACCCAAGAAGAAAGCATAAATGAGGAGAGAGAGTGGCTGGAAAAAGGTTCCTGCCACAACTGGAATAGTTGCAGAGAATGGAAGAAGAAGAAGAGGGTTCAGCCGCTTTTATAAAGTGGGCAAGTGGGTCCCAATGGGCCCCGAGGTTCAAGAGGCTGAAACTAACACTTGTGGGTCCCGGACGAAAACGACGAAGAAGATAAAATCGATCATCGAAATATCTAGTTTCCAAGAAGTATATTTTCACCAAATTCTGAAAATTTTGAAATTCAAGTACAGATTTAGTGTGAAAGGTCAATTTTGCCCTTTTTCTCGAAAAACGTATTTTTTGATCATCAAATCAAAATGGTCAAAACATGAAAGTTGTTAAACTTAGTAAAATGAGTTAAAAGTAGTAAAAATTGTAATTTTTTCAAAATAAGAATAATCTCTCACAAAAATACAAATCATATGGCCCGGATCAAACCAAAGTCAACGGTCCTCAAAATCTCCAAGGCTATGAAAAATATAGTCAAACTCAAAGATGAAGTCAAACCAACTCTAATCTCGCTTAAAAAGCTAAACCATGATTAAAAAAATAATAAACAAAAGAACTGGGGGTCGGGGTCTTACAAGTGGGATCTTCCTAAGCATTGAGACATGAAATACGTCGTGCGCGCCCGCTAATTCTAGCGGTAGCATTAAACGATAAGCCACGTCTCCAATCCTGCTCTTGATCTCAAACGGTCCCACAAACCTTTTGGCAAGCTTCCCTTTCTGCCTGAATCTAACAACACCTCTCATCGGAGACACTTTCAGGAAAACCATATCCCCCACTTGGAATTTTAAAGGTCTCCGTCTCTTATCTGCATAGCTCTTCTGACGATCATGGGACTCCTTCATTCTCATCTGAACAACCCTGACCTTCTCACTGGAATCAGCAATCTCTGAAGGGCCACTGAAAACTCCGAACTCCAACTTCCTCCCATCATGCCGGGGTCCTGCATCTCCTTCCATACAATGCCTCAAATGGTGTCATACCAATACTTGAATGATAACTGTTATTGTAGGCAAACTCACATAGTAGGCAAACTCTCATCCCAACTCTATTTGAAATCCAAAACACATGCTCTAAGGAGATCTTCCAGTGTCTGAATGGTACACTCCGACTGTCCATCTGTCTGAGGGTCGTAAGCTGTACTGAACTTCAACTGGGTACCCATAGATGACTGGAAAGTAGACCAAAATTGAGAGATAAATTTAGTGTCTCGATCGGACACTATGGACTTAGGCACTCCATGTAGCTTGACTATATTGTCTCTATACATCTTAATCATCTTAACCACAAACTGTCCAGTCTTGAATCGTAGGAAATGTGCTGATTTAGTCAATCTATCCACAATCACCCAAATAACATCATTGCCTTTCTTGGTGTTCGGCAACCCTGACATGAAATCCATGGTGATTTTCTCCCATTTCCACTGAGGAATCTCCAACGGGTGAAGCAAGCCAGGAGGCTTCTTGTGCTTTGCCTTAATCTGCTGACAAGTCATACACCTGGAAACGAATTCTGCAATCTCTTTCTTCATTTTCACCTACCAATAGTGACTCTTCAAATTTTGATACATCTTGGTACTCCCTGGGTGAATAGAATATCTGGTACGGTGCGCATCTATCATCAACTCTGACTTGATGTCTTGAACATCCGGCACACACAACCTATCCTTGCAGTAGAGAACTCCATCAATCAATCTGAACTCTGGCTTGTCATCCATATGCGCAATGATTCTTTGCAACTCTAGATCATCCTTCTAGCATTCCTTGATCCTATTAACTATCTCTGGTTCCCAAACTCCCATAGTAGCAACTAGAACTTTCTCATTGACTGGCTAGACTTCCACATCCATGTCTCTGAACTGCTCCATCCATCTCCATTCAGGCATTTTGCATCCACTGAATGCTGCCTTCCTACTGAGAGCATCTACTACAGCATTCACCCTTCCAGGATGGTACTTAATCGGAAAATCATAATCCTTTATGTACTCCATCCATCTCCTCTGCCTGTTATTCAGATCACCTTGTGTAAACAGGTATTACAGGCTCTTGTGATCTGTATGCACCTCAAATCTCTCTCCATACAAATAATGCCTCTACAACTTCATTGTAAACACCACTCCTGCTAGCTCTAAGTCATGTGTGTCATACTTCTTCTCATGATCCTTCAATTGCCTCGACCCATAAGCTATCACCTTCTCATGCTGCATGAGAACACATCCCAAACATTCCCTGATGCATCTGTGAAAATCACAAATCCTCCACTTCCAGCGGGTAAGGCAAGTATGGGTGCTATAGTCAATCTGGTTTTCAGCTCTTGGAAACTCTTTTCACACCCTTCCGTCCACACAAACGGAATATCCTTCCTCGTCAACTTAGTTAACGGAGATGCTATGGTTGAGAATCCTTTCACGAACTTCCTGTAGTAACCTGCAAGTCTAAGGAAACTACGAATCTCCGCTACATTCTGCGGGCTACTCCAATTGACGAATGTTGCAATCTTCTTAGGATCCACTGTCAGTCCTTCCTTAGAGATAATGTGACCCAAAAATGCCACTTGCTCAAACCAAAACTCACATTTGCTTAACTTAGCATACAGTTGGTTCTCCCTCAAAAGCTGCAAAGATGTTCTCAACTGATGCTCATGCTCCTCCTTAGTCTTTGAGCACACCAACACCTCATCTATGAAGACAACTACAAATTGATCAAAGAAAGGAGCAAATGCCTTATTCATCATGCCATAAAAACTGCTGGAGCGTTCGTCAATCCGAAAGGCATCACTAGAAACTCAAAATGTCCATATCTCATCCGGAATGCAGTCTTAGGAACATCCTCCTTTCTGACTCGTAATTGATGATAACCGGAACGTAGATCTATCTTCGAAAAGAATTGGGCTCCCTGCAACTGATCGAATAGCTCATCAATCCTAAATAACAGGTACTTATTCTTAACAGTCACCTGATTCAATTGTCTGTAATCAATACACATTCTCATAGTCCCATCCTTTTTCTTCACAAATATCACCGGAGCTCCCCACGGTGAAACACTGGGCCTGATAAAACCATTATCCAACAGATCTCCAATCTGAGTCTTCAACTCTTTCAATTATGTTGGCGCCATCCTATAAGGGGCCTTCGAAATAGGTGTTGTCCCTGGCTGCAATTCCATCGTGAAATCCAACTCACAAATAGGTGGCAAATCAGGAATCTCACCCGAAAATACATCCGGGAATTCTCGCACCACTGGAATCTCATCAACAGTCTTGGACTCCTTGTCTTCTGTAATAAATGCGATAAAGCCTTCGCAACTGCTCCTCATCAACCGCTCTACCTTCAATGCAGAAATCATTTGAGTGGAGATAGGCTTTTTAGCTCCAATAAACTCAACACTACGGTCTACACTCTGTAACTTCACGGTCTTGTTAAAATAATCTAACACCGCTCGGTTCGCTGCTAACCAATCCATACCTAGTATCACATCAAACTCCGGCATTGGTAAGATGATCAAACTGACGATCAGCATAACTTCTCCAATCTGAATACTACACCTAGGGTAGATAACATTACAAGCTACGTGTCTAACTACAGGGGTGGCTACTATCAAATCGTACAGTAATATCTCCTTATCCTCCCCCAAACGAAGTGCAAAAGCTGGTGCAACAAACGAGTGTTTGGATCCAGGATCAAACAAACTTTAGCATCAAATCCACAAACTAAAAGTGTACCTTCTATGACATTCCCTGCAGCCTCTGCTTCCTCATGCGTCAGAGCATAAGCTCTCCCAGCCTGTTGGGGACGCTGCTAATGATATTGCTGCGGTGGTCTCTGACAACGACCTTGGAATCTGGGTGCTGGGGGTCTCTACTAATATCGTTGCTGAGGTACTAGAGGGCGCTGCTGCGGTGGCTGAGGTGGTCGAACAATCATCTGCTGCTGCTGTGGCCTAGCCTATGCAGGAGGCATATGTCTCAACGGCTGCGCATGATGTGGTGGCCTGGGCGCTGGTGCTGAGAATGCTGGTGGTGCCACTCCTGTCTTCCCTGGGCAATTGCAAACCTTATGCCCTGGGTCTCCACAATGGAAACATGCACCGGACTGCTTCCTGCAATCACGGCCAAAATGATTCCCTCCACAATGTATGCAAGAGACTCACTGTGGCAGCTGTCGGAGTGTAGGCTCTCACCGTAGCCTCTTGAGTGCTGGCTGCTGATAGTACTGAGAAGAAGAAGAAGAACCCTGTGACTTGGGCTGAGGTATCAAGGCTAAGATCCTTTGCTGCTCCAACACAATCACCTCTTTCAAGGACTCCTCTGCCCAATATGCTTCCTTGACCACATCATCATAATTGGTCAACCTGCAGCGCTGAACCTGCATCTTGATGTCTAGCTTGCAGTCCCATAATAAACCTCCGAACTCTCTATGATTCGGGCTTAATCAGACTCTCAGCAAACCTAGATAGATGGGTGAAGGCGATCTCATAATCTTGCACTGGTAGATCACTCTGCACCAGTCTCTAAAACTCCTCCATCTTTTGGTCTCTATAGTGCTCTAGGATGAATTTCTTCTGAAATTGCTCGGTGAAAGTCTTCCAAGCTACCTCTTCTTCAATTGTCTCATATGGGTGCTTGACGGTTTTCTACCATCTCTCCGCTGCGCCACGGAACATGTGGGCTGCTAGCTGCACCTGCTGGATCCCCGTGCACCAAAACACCTCATAAGTCTTCTCCATCTGAACTACCCACTCATCTGCTACAGCAGGGTCCTCAATGCCATGGAACTCAGGTGGAAATTGTTAGTTTTATGGTCTCAATACCAGCATATGATGTAATAAATTGATTCATTTCTTTATTAATCAATATATTCATGCTTTCCATTTCATGAGATGAATGATGTTTAATTATATACTTGCACATAACTAATAGAATGACATAATGGTTCATGAGATGAACCGGAGTCCATAAGTATACTAGATATAATACATGTGTATGGATGAGATCCACATACAGGAGACATGTATAATAAATCTTATACTTGAATATCTTCATAACCAGTGATGAGATCGGACATCTCATACTGACAAGGTTGCAGCATTTTGATCACTATGAGATAGTGTGATTTGTCTTGATCATCAGAACGAAAGATTCTGGATCATAGTGCTGGTACATTGGATGTATTGAAGGACCATGAGAAGCACCTTATAAACACTGTCTTTATATTAAGGTTTACTCTCATAATTCCCTAGCAGTAAGCTCTCAATCCTGAGACATTAATGAACTCATGTTTCTATCTATTCATTTGCTTTGAATCACCAATGAGTGAGGCCAACTGTAGGTCAACACCTCGGTGATTTGGGTACGTGGTAGTAAAGCTGTGGGAACCTTCAATGGTCAAGATGGAATCTATCTCTAATATCCCCTTGTGCCAATTAATGGATTTAATCACTGGTAAGTGTACACCTATTCAGATTAAGAGTTAATTGGAAAGGCACCATTGATCATTATAATTAATTGGGGCTCAAGGACAATAAGATATGAATCTAATTTGGAAGACATGTCCAATTGATCCATAGATATTGATGGAGGGGCCTACTTGTGGTAATAGGGAAGTTTAGGGTCTTCTATGTAATTTCCTAAGACTGGAGTTCAAATGCATTTATATAGTGGAATTATTTGCAATTAACTGTGGGCCCGGATTGCACATGAGATGTGGGGTCGCGTGTTCCAGTTGGAGCCAGCTTTCTAAGGAATCCCTAGTGGTCCCCACGCTAGCCCAATCATCAGACGGATACTAATTCTAGTTGAACTCTAAAAGGAAAGTTACTATTTCTATTTGAAGTGAGACTTCTAATAGTGGTAATAGTATGTTTCTAATTATTAATGGAAGTGAGACTTCTATTGTAATTAAGAAAGAGAAGAAAGTTACTAATTAATTTGAAAGTGAGACTTCTAATTAAATTAGTAAAGAGTAGTTTGCAAAAGCTATAAATAGGGACCAAAGGGGGCTTGGACGTCCATCCTTGGAATTCACGCCCAGCCCCCTTTGTGCAAGAGTTGCACTTCTCTTCTCTCCCTCTTCTAGTTCCTTTAAGTTCCTAGTTGTCTTTTCTTAAAGATCCCACCCATCTTCTTGAGAAAGAGGTTTTGATCGGGTAATAGCGTGGAAGGCCATTGGGTTTTGGAGAAACCTATTTGATTCGCGAAAGAGTTCGTCATCAAAGAAAGTAGCAAATTCTCCATTAGAGCACAACCGAGCTCCAAAGTTATAATCTATTTTCTTGTATGATATAGATCTTTGTTGCATGTTTGTTATTATTTTCTATCTCCTAGATAGATTATATTACTGATCGTGATAGATGAGATAGAGGGTTTGCATCCTGGAAACATTGATAGCCTTATGGATAGTTGATCCCTGTATCAAGTGGTTCAAAAGTTTTTGAAACCTATCCTAGAGGCCCACCTAATTTCCAACAATTGGTATCAGAGCCTTACCTCATCTCTTATCATGTTAGATCAGTAAGCTTGATCTAATCTTTACATGAGATGCGAAGAGGATAGATCAAGGGCTATGTACGGATCAGTTTTGATGGTTTTGCTTGGATAATTAGTAGACTTATGTTTGGAGAGTCACATAAGGGTCTAACAATGATGGAATGATGGTAGGAAGCCATTGGGAGTCTTCAGAAGAGTTTTGGAGATGTTTGGACACGAAATAGAAAAACCCAACTTGTAGATTTCCGTCAGGCAGGTCGACCGAGCCCTCTGGTAGGTCGACCGAAGACACTGAGGCCGGTCGACCGAATCCTCTAGTAGGTCGACCGAACAGGGGACACCCCCGGACCCCCTCTGCGTAGGGGGCATGAATCATAGTAGTGGCAATATTTGGCATCCTGTCTTTCCATTATTGTTTGGTAACCCGGCTTTGTGAGTTGCTTTGCTAGTATGAGATACTAACATGCAGGTTATCATGTCCTCTTCATATGGCCCACAAGTTTTTTACTTTCTTTTATGGTTGAATGTTTATTTTTGGCAAGTTGTAAAGGGCATCATGGTTTCCTTGGTTTCCCGGTTCAGGGCAAGGCATGGTGAAACTCCCTATGTGCCTTTTTATTTCCATTAATAGATTACCATGTAAGTCTCATCGTAGAGACATAGGAATTTATGTAATTTTCTTAATTTGTAAGTTCTGGCGATGTCCGAGACTAAGAAGGAAAGTGAAGTTGGACTCCTAATCAAAGAGTTTGAAGATTACCAAAGGTGTTTTGGAGTTTCCCAAAGAGTTTGAGGAATTCCAAGTTTTTGGAAAGTCTAGAAGTCCAAGAAGTCTATTCCGCTTGGGCCATGTGGAGGAGAGGACTAGTTTCTAATTTTAGTATTTTCTATTTATAGTTGAATGCTTTATTTAGAATGTTTCCAAATCTGATCTAAACATAGCAAGTTACTAAAATTGGTCAAATCAAATTATTTTTGGAAAGAGTTCTAATTAGTGTTGATGACTCATGAGATGGACACATTGGTAACACTAATTTTAGAAACTAGACTTTCCTTATAATAACTTGACTTGGAACCAATCTTAGATCATATCATGAGATGATTTGATGTTCATATTTATATGTGGGCCTTAATATCTTAAAAAGGAAATCCTCAATTCTAAAATATTAAGTGGGAGCGGGGCATTTAATTTTAGAAATCCCCATGGTTTTCCACCATAGGTCCATTGTAAGGAAAGTATTAGCCTCGCGCCACCAAGAGTGTGGCCGTTCCTTCGGAGGGCTTTTATTTGTCTGGTTACTAGATATGGATCTCCAATGGATAGTATTGGTGAGACGTGGTGGGGGTTCACTCCCCTAGGAGGAGCTGCCCATGACGGTTGTCATTCAATATTAGTTGGTGGGTCACACTTAACTAAAATAGTGATGTAGTATCCCCTAGGATTTGCATCATGTATTTTAGAAACCAAAGCTAATCGGGAGTCATACATTATTTGGTATGAGATACCTAGATAATAATGAATGATGGGGATCATGGATAGTTAGTCTTAATTCTAATTTTGACGAACATTGATCCGCACCAATCCAAGGACATTCGCACTCCCCTAGGAGGCATGCCCTAAGGGATTGGGATTCCGATGTATTCTAAATTTAGTGGTTATGAGGATTCCCATATAAATTTGGTAGAATACTAAATCTTAATGTCATTCATATTCTTTTATTGAATATCTGGTTATGTGCTTTAATTTATTCAGCATGAATTCGAATACTTTCAATCCGCTTGCGACCATCCTCAACCAGAACAAATTGGTGGGATCCAACTACGTTGACTGGAAAAGAAATCTGGATATTGTCCTGACTGCTTCAGGATACAAATATGTCCTTACCAGAACCCCCCTTGATGAGCCTATGCCAGATGCATCACAGGAACAGAAAGACCTTTATGCTAAGTGGATCAAAGATGACGAGATGGCCAGATGTTATATTCAGGCATCCATGTCTAGTGTTTTGCAACACCAACATCAATCCTTTAAGACTGCATACGATATGATATCGAACTTAAAGGAGATGTTTGCGGAACAGGGCAGGCCTGCTAGGCAGGCAGCTATGAGGGTGCTTATAAGCACCAAGATGGCTGAGGGTACACCAGTACAGGACCACATGCTTAAGATGATGGACTCATTGAATGAGTTGGATATACTGGGTGCCGCGATTGATGCAGAATCGCAGATTGACATAATCCTTGAGTCGCTACCAGATTCATTCAACAATTTTAAGGTCAATTATAATATGAACAAAATGAATATGACTCTAGCTGAGCTGTCTAGCCAGCTAGTAGCAACTGAAGGGATCATGAAAAAGCCAACTGCCCTGATGACAGAAAAGTCACATGCCAAGTCCAAGCCGAAAGGCAAAGGGCGGAAAGGCAAGAAGAAATCAGTTCCCAAAGGTCCTAAAGCAGAGAATGGTGCTACTGGTGGTGTGGCAAAGGCTAAGGGTGCAGGTACAAAAGGAAAGTGTTTCCATTGTGGTTATCTGTCTAAGAAGAAGACCCCAGGTATGATTGAGTCACTTGTTTCTGAAGTTAGTTTTGCAACTAGTACTTCAGAATCCTGGTGTGTTGACTCCGGTGCAACTAATCACATATGTAACTCGTTGCAGGGGTTCAAGGAAACCAGGAGGCTAAGTGATGGGGAAATCATTGTCAACCTAGGATCTGATGCTAAGGCAGGAGCGGTTTCAGTAGGAGTAATTACTTTATGTTTTTCAGATAATAAATTGGTTTTGTCAGACACTCTATATGTACCATCTTTATGACGGAATTTAATTTCAGTTTCTAGTTTGGTGAATAAAAGTTATTCTATTACTTTTGGTACTGAAGTTGTCATAAAGAGGAACGGTACTTTTATTTGTTCTGGCAAGGTAATCAATGGACTTTATCTGTTAACTCCCACAATGTATGAGATACATGATACCGAAACAATTAATAGACCATCATTAAAGAGGAAATCACCTTCATCTAATCCAACAAAACTTTGGCACCTGAGGCTAGGTCATATAAACCTAAACAGGATTGACAGGCTAGTGAAAGATGGTATCTTGCCTTCATTGGTGGTAGAACCAATGCCTGTCTGCGAGTCCTGTTTAGAAGGCAAAATGACCAAAAGACTTTTTTCATCTAAGGGCAATAGGGCCAAAGATTTATTGGAATTAGTGCATACTGATGTGTGTGGACCCATAAACGTTAGAGCCAGAGGAGGATATGAGTACTTTATCACTTTCACCAATGATTACTCAAGATATGGATACATATACCTTATGCACCGCAAGTCCGAGGCTTTTGAAAAGTTCAAAGAGTTTCGAGCGGAAGCGGAAAAGCAATTAGGTAAAAGTATCAAGACTCTTCGATCAGATTTAGGAGGAGAATATCTCTCTGCTAAATTTATGGGATACTTATCAGAGAATGGGATTCTATCCCAGTTGTCTGCTCTTGGTATGCCTCAACAGAATGGAGTAGCAGAAAGAAGGAACCGGACTCTTTTAGATATGATCAGGTCTATGATGAGTTTCTCAGGATTACCTATATTCTTTTGGGGACATGCCTTGGACACTGCAATGTACATACTAAACCACGTACCATCTAAGTCTATACCTAAGACTCCCCGGGAGTTGTGGTCTGGACGAAAGCCTAGTTTACAACATTTACACATTTGGGGTTGTCCAGCACACGTGCTGAAGGTTAAGACGGATAAGTTGGAAACGAGGTCGGAAGTATGCACTTTTATAGGATATCCCAAAGGAACTAAAGGTTGGTTATTTTATAATCCCAGAGAGCAAAAGGTGCTTGTCAGCACCAATGCAGTTTTTCTAGAGGAAGATTATATGAATGACCGAAAATCTTTAGAAAAGGTTATCTTGGAAGAAATTCAAGAGCAATCGATTCCAAATCCAAATATAACCAAACTTCAAGAGAATCAGCCCTTTCCTGACCCAGTAGTTACACCAGTGCCTCGTCGTAGTGGGAGAATTATCAGACCCCCTATGAGGTTCTCGCTTTTGGGAGAGTCTTACGAGGCAATCCCGGAAGAGCAAGAACAAGATCCCTATAACTATGATGAAGCAATCAATGACGCAAACTCGGGACGTTGGCAGGAAGCTATGAAAGCTGAGATGGAGTCGATGTACTCTAATCAGGTCTGGACACTTGTGGACTTGCTTGCCAATAGTAAACCTATTGGGTGCAAGTGGGTCTACAAGAGAAAGAGAGGACCGGATGGAAGAGTGGAGACCTTTAAGGCCAGGCCTGTTGCAAAAGGTTATACTTAGAAAGAAGGCATCGATTATGAGGAAACCTTCTCGCCGGTAGCCATGCTCAAGTCCATCCGGATACTCTTATCCATTGCAGCTTATCTTGATTACAAGATTTGGCAAATGGATGTCAAGACGGTGCTTCTCAACGGCCATCTTGAGGAAGACATCTATATGATGCAACCAGACGGTTTTGTAGCTAAAAACCAAGCGTAAAGAGTTTGCAAGCTGCAGAAGTCCATTTATGGACTGAAGCAGGCATCCTGGAGTTGGAACATCCATTTTGACGAGGCAATCAAGTCATTTGGTTTTTGTCAAAATCCGGATGAGTCATGTGTGTACATGAAAACTGAAGGAGGCAGGGTAGTTTTTCTGGTATTATATGTCGATGACATCCTACTCCTAGGGAGTGACATAGGACTGTTGTCAACCGTGAAAGTTTGGTTGGCTAAGACTTTTGATATGAAGGACTTGGGAGAAGCAAGCCACATCCTAGGGATTAAACTCCATCGAGACCGGAAAAATAGGATGATAGGCTTATCCCAAGCTGCATACATAGATAAGGTACTGGTACGGTTTGCTATGCAAGATTCCAAGAAGTGTATCATACCTTTCAGGCATGGAATGAACCTTTCCAAGGATCAGTGTCCCAAGACACCTGATGAAAAGGAACAAATGAGAGTAATACCATATGCTTCGGCTGTGGGTAGTCTCATGTATGCTATGCTATGTACTAGACCGGATATCTGTCATGTAGTGGGCCTAGTCAGCAGATATCAGTCTAACCCAGGGCCTGATCATTAGACTGCTGTAAAATGTATTCTCAAATACTTGAGAAGGACTAGAGATTACATGTTGATTTATGGCAGTGATGAGTTGATTCCAGTCGGATACACGGATTCTGACTTTATGTCAGATAAGGATTCCAGAAAATCAACTTCTGGATATGTGTTTATGCTTGGTGGGGGAGCTATCAGCTAGAGGAGTATTAAACAGGAATGTACCGCTGATTCTACCTCGGAGGCTGAATATGTAGCCGCTTGTGAAGCAGCTAAAGAAGCAGTATGGCTCAAAAGATTCCTTCTGGAACTTGGAGTGGTACCTTTGGCACGACAGCCGCTCACAGTTTACTGTGACAGCAGCGGGGCAGTCGCACAGTCCAAGGAACCCAGGAGCCATAAGAGCCAAAAACATGTACAGAGGAAGTATCACTTGGTCAGAGAGATTGTGCAGGGAGGTGATATTGCTATCACCAAGATAGCCTCTGCAGACAATCTGGCAGATCCCTTTACTAAGCCTTTGACCACCAAAGTCTTTGAGCAGCATGTAGACGGGATGGGCATGAGATGTCACCCAGACTGGCATTGAGCCCAAGTGGGAGATTGTTAGTTTTGTGGTCTCAATACCAGCATATGATGTAATAAATTGATTCATTTCTTTATTAATCAATATATTCATGCTTTCCATTTCATGAGATGAATGATGTTTAATTATATACTTGCACATAACTATTACAAATGACATAATGGTTCATGAGATGAACCGGAGTCCATAAGTATACTAGATATAATACATGTGTATGGATGAGATCCACATACAGGAGACATGTATAATAAATCTTATACTTGAATATCTTCACAACCAGTGATGAGATCGGACATCTCATACTGACAAGGTTGCAGCATTTTGATCACTATGAGATAGTGTGATTTGTCTCGATCATCAGAATGAAAGATTCTGGATCATAGTGCTGGTACATTGGATGTATTGAAGGACCATGAGAAGCACCTTATAAACACTATCTTTATATTAAGGTTTGCTCTCATAATTCCCTAGCAGTAAGCTCTCAATCCTGAGACATTAATGAACTCAAGTTTCTATCTATTCATTTGCTTTGAATCACCAATGAGTGAGGCCAACTGTAGGTCAACACCTCGGTGATTTGGGTACGTGGTAGTAAAGCTGTGGGAACATTCAATGGTCAAGATGGAATCTATCTCTAATATCCCCTTATACCAATTAATGGATTTAATCATTGGTAAGTGTACACCCATTCCGATTAAGAGTTAATTGGAAAGGTACCATTGATCATTATAATTAATTGGGGCTCAAGGACAATAAGATATGAATCTAATTTGGAAGACATGTCCAATTGATCCATGGATATTGATGGAGGGGCCTACTTATGGTAATAGGGAAGTTTAGGGTCTTCTATGTAATTTCCTAAGACTGGAGTTCAATTGCATTTATATAGTGGAATTATTTGCAATTAACTGTGGGCCCGGATTGCACATGAGATGTGGGGTCGCGTGTTCCAGTTGGAGCCAGCTTTCTAAGGAATCCCTAGTGGTCCCCACGCTAGCCCAATCATCAGACGGATACTAATTCTAGTTGAACTCTAAAAGGAAAGTTACTATTTCTATTTGAAGTGAGACTTCTAATAGTGGTAATAGTATGTTTCTAATTATTAATGGAAGTGAGACTTCTATTGTAATTAAGAAAGAGAAGAAAGTTACTAATTAATTTGGAAGTGAGACTTCTAATTAAATTAGTAAAGAGTAGTTTGCAAAAGCTATAAATAGGGACCAAAGGGGGCTTGGACATCCATCCTTGGAATTCACGCCCAGCCCCCTTTGTGCAAGAGTTGCACTTCTCTTCTCTCCCTCTTCTAGTTCCTTTAAGTTCCTAGTTGTCTTTTCTTGAAGATCCCACCCATCTTCTTGAAAAATAGATTCTGATTTGGGTAATAGCATGGAAGGCCATTGGGTTTTGGAGAAACCTATTTGATTCGCGAAAGAGTTCGTCATCAAAGAAAGTAGCAAATTCTCCATTAGAGCACAACCGAGCTCCAAAGGTATAATCTATTTTCTTGTATGATATAGATCTTTGTTGCATGTTTGTTACTATTTTCTATCTCCTAGATAGATTATATTACTGATCGTGATAGATGAGATAGAGGGTTTGCATCCTGGAAACATTTATAGCCTTATGGATAGTTGATCCCTGTATCAGGTGGTTCAAAAGTTTTTGAAACCTATCCTAGAGGCCCACCTAATTTCCAACAGAAATCTCTTTCTGAATTTCTCAACTAGCTCGTTGAGATCATACTCTTTGGCCTGTGGCTGGCCCACCTTCTGTACTACCTCAAGCATTTGTGCTTGGAACACAGCCTGGTCCTCATTCTGCTTTTGGCTCTGCTCAGCCATATCTTTCTGGGATTGAATAAAAGCCGCCATGAACTGGTGGAACTGATTCCCAGCGCCATTCTGAGAGGAACTACCCTCACCTCAGGTATTATGTCTACAAGCCATGATCCTGTAAAATATTTCAGGTTAGTTTCTATATGCCCCAAGCTTATCAAACAATACTAGAAAATAAAACTAAGAGATCAACCTACTGACTAACGGAATCTTCACACGCGTCCTATGGTTTCTAAAATTTTTACCATAATAAACCATCCACTGCTCTGATACCATCATGTCACGTACCTCGAACCCGATTAAAGAATAAATCGGATCCGGAGAATGAAATTTAGGACTAATTAAAATTTTTATCCTTTGGGCCCACGGATGGTAAGTCTGCGGTGAGGATATAATATTTCAAGTCTCATGTGGTACAATAAATGTAGAGTTCATATAACTCTAGGCAAATGGAGCATCAACAGTGAATCATAATTCTCATTAAATTTAAAGTTGCATAGGAAGAAATGAACAAAACTAAATAAAGAGTTAATTTATTACATTGGCCATCCCAATAAACAAGGCCAATAAAAGAAATGAGTCAATGAAGCAAAGGTCCAACGAGATAAATAATAAAAGAATAATCTAAATAAAGACCCATGTGAATCTCTCTCGTGCCGGAAGTGATGACGCTACTCTACGTCATCAGCACGCCACTCTCGTGCCTCCTCTGTTGGTTGGAGATCCTCTGGGATCTCCTCACCGGCTTGCTCCTTATAATAGTAGAAGTCACTTGATGTGTCTGCACACCAAGGAACATAGTCAACGACATGTTGAGCAATAGATAAACAAAGAATAATAAACATGACATGCATCAAGTATAGAGTAATAACAGGTATGATAATCATGTGAATACAAGGATTGAAGCTAGGCATAAAAAGAATATTAATCCATAGAAACGATAACAGGAATCCTAGCAATCATCTAACAATAACCACTATTCATGCAATGCAAGACAAGAACAAGAGGGAGACTCCGAGGATGTCCAAAGCCACCTCTCGGGGTACCAATAACAATCCAAGCAAGACTACTGATACCAAAGTCCGGCTCTAGTAGGATCCAAGCTCCTGGTCCTGGGAATAGTAGCACGGTCCAAGCCCGTTCCCAACTATTCAACGCCATGGACGCCGTCCAAAGCCGACTGCCCACCCCGACAACCGAGTAACCGGTTCGTCATTAAAACCCCAAACTGCAGATGGCCATGATATGCAAACAATAATAAAGTAGTTCTAACACAAGGACAAACAAGACAACCAAGTCTGGCTAGTTCCATGTACAAGACAAGATCATAGGGATTATCTTATTCGAGACAATACAAGACCAATGAAACACGTAATAATCCCTTTCATTCTAGCCAGTCATGTTCATCAATACAAGACACAGGTTCCTAAGGTACACTCCAAGTTAGTTTTAAGTCCTAAATTCTATAAGAATTTATGTTTTATATATAATTAAGTATTTTATGCCAAGAGAATGTACAAGGAATAGTAACAACAGATACAAGTCACAAGTCAAGGAAGAATTACAAACCAAACCTAGGCAAATGGTGTCATCCCTGTATCCCACGTGTTCTAACAGAGTACGTGTGGAAATTTGATCAACGATGCTCTTAGGGAAATCCCTTGGTGTACAATCATGTTGAGCATCTATTGGTTCAGTTCCATACGCATTCGGTTATAGCATATGTTATACAGGAATACTTAGACAACCCATCGAATTCACACCAAGCCACGTGATTCGATTTCAAACCCATTTATGGTCATGTGATAGTAGGTTAGAGGTTTCCAGCATCGAAGTCCCAATTCCTAGCTTTCAGTCTTAGTCTGGAAGAAAAACAAGGCAATATGGCAATTTCGGTTAACCCTCATGACGGTGTCGGTTGACCGACGTGATGGTGTCGGTTGACCGACACGAACCGAGGGCAAACCAACGGAACAGAAGCCAATTTACGCTCTCTGGTTTTGGAACCGAGGTCAGTGTCGGCTGACCGACATGGTGATTTCGGCTGACCGACGTTCAACAGGCCAAAATATGGCTCTCTGGTTATCTGACCGACATGATGCTCGGCTGACCGACACAGAGTTCGGCTAACCGAACCCTGACCGACAGCTGACAGACACTACGGAATCAGTGTAGTTTCTGGCCATTTCTGAAACTCTTCCACCCCCAGTCATTCTCCTCCATTTCCAAGCCTTTCCAAAGGCTACAACCTGCATAAAAATAGAGCCTCCTACTCTCCCCAACAATCTATTCCATCCATTCATTCCATTCCATCCATTGAATCAAATAAACAAATCTAACCAACCTAACATCATTAATTTATCCATTTTCCCAAACATCTAGCCTAACATGTATTTCCTCAAATCAATATGTACATGCTTGGAATTAAAGGGGGATTTACAAGATACATAGCCAATCAAATGGAACAAACATACATGCTTATAAATGAAATGCATATCTACTTGCCTCAACCAAGAAGAAGATTGGAATTGGGAAAAACCTTGAGGAGAAGCCTTTCAACCCCGAAATCCACGATCTAACCCGATAAAACGAAATCTAGGAAGCCAAGAAGAGGAAAGGAAGGAAAAGAATCAAGATCAGACATAATCTAACCAAAGGAAAGATAATATGAAAATATGAGATTGTGAGAAGTCTTACCAAATTGGTACTGGAAGAAAAAGGGGATCGCAAGGATGAAGATAAGCAGTTCGGATCGTAGGGTTGATCTCTCCAGGCTAGAGTTTCGGGCTTGAAAAGAGAAGAGGAAGAAGAAAGGGCTGCAGTTCTCTCTTTAGTTGCAGAGAAAGAATAAGAGATTAGGGTTAATCTCGTTTAAGAAGAAGGGAATAAGGAAAAGACTAGTTTGCCCTTAAGTGGGTCCGGTGAAGAATGAACCACTTGAATGGTTTCTGATCGTCGGATCGCGACGAGTCAAGAGACAAAAATGATCAGCACGACAAGACCTTTCCAACGAACTAAAAAATCACAGCGTTTGAAATATTTCAGAAAACACTTAATTTTTCCTAAATTGCAAACTAACCCCTGCTATGATGAAATGAACTCGGAATCGAACGAAACTTTGCAGACACTATTCTAATACTAAAAGAAACTCGTTGATGATCTAAACCCACTTAAATATCTAAAATACAATTAATTATAATAATAACAAATTAAACGGGTCAGGGCCTGATATTGGGCTCAACTGACCCAGCATGGTCACGAACCTTACATCCGGCGGCCGTTTCCCGTTCCAAACCCTTGGCGGGCTGTTTTCAAGCCTTAAGTGTTGGAAAATCCGATGTTCACTCGTAATTCTCTAACCGGGAGTCTTATTTGCGAACCGTCAGTTCCTACAAGTTACTCTACAATTGAGGGAAGTGCTCGTGCCGGTTTCCAATTTTTCCATGGGCTGTTTCCCATTCCGAACCCCCGAAGGGCCGTTTTCGAGCCTAAGTGTTGAAAAATCCCCTGTTTTGCTCAAAATTCTCTAACCGGGAGTCCTATTTGCGAACTGTCAGTTCCTATAAGTTACTCTACCCTCGGGGGAAGTGCTCGTGCAAGTTTTCGATTTTTCCGTGAGCCGTTTCCCATTCCGGACCCCCGGCGGGCCATTTTCGAGTTTAAGCATTGGAAAATCCCATATTTCGCTCGTAATTCTCTAACCGGGAGTCCTATTTGCGAACCGTCAGTTCCTACAAGTTACTCTACCCTCGGGGGAAGTGCTCGTTCTGGTTTTCGAGTTTTCTGGATCCCCGGCGGGCCGTTTTTGAGCCTTAAGTGTTGGAAAATCCCATGTTTCGATCGTAATTCCTTTATCTTGAGTCCTATTTGCGAACCGTCAGCTCCTACAACTTACACTACCCTCGGGGAAGTGCTAATGCCGATTTCTGATTTTTCCTTGGGCCGTTTCCAGTTACGGACCCTCTGCAGGTTGTTTTCGAGCCTTAGTGTTGGAAAATCTAATGTTTCGCTCGTAATTCTCTAACCGGGAGTCCTATTTGAGAACCATCAGTTCCTAAAAGTTACTCTACCCTCGAGCAAAGTGCTCGTGCCGGTTTCCGATTTTTCGCGTGGCCGTTTCCCATTCCAGGCAACCGGCGGGCCGTTTTCGAGCCTAAGTGTTGGAAAATCCCATGTTTCAGTCGTAATTCTCTAACCGGAAGTCCTATTTGCGAACCGTCAGTTCCTACAAGTTACTCTACCCTCGAGGGAAGTGTTTGTGCCGATTTTTTCTTTTTTTCAGGGGTCGTTTCCTATTCCGGAGCCCCGACAGGCCGTTTTCGAGCATAAGTATTGGAAAATCCCATGTTTCAGTCGTAATTCTCTAACCGAAAGTCCTATTTGCGAACCGTGAGTTCCTATAAGTTTCTCTACCCTCTAGCGAAGTGCTCATGCTAGTTTCCTAATTTTCCGACAGCCGTTTCCCATTCCAAACCCCTGGCAGGCCGTTTTCGAGCCTTAAGTGTTGGAAAATCCTATGTTCGCTCGTAATTCTCCAACCGGGAGTCCTATTTACGAATCGTCAGTTCCTACAAGTTACTCTACCCTCGAGGGAAGTGCTCGTGTAGGTTTTTTATTTTTCCTTGGGCCGTTTCCCCTTCCGGACCCACTGCAGGCCGTTTTCGAGCTTAAGTGTTGGAAAATCTTATGTTTCGCTCGTAATTCTCTAACCGGGAGTCTTATTAGCGAAACGTCAGTTCCTACAAGTTACTCTACCCCCGAGCGAAGTGCTCGTGCCGATTTTCGAATTTTCGGCGGCCGTTTCCCGTTTCGGACCCCTGGCGGGCCATTTTCGTATCTTAAGTATTGGAAAATCCTATGTTCGCTCGTAATTTTCTAACCGGGATCCTATTTGCGAACCGTCAGTTCCTACTAGTTACTCTACCCTCGAGGAAAGTGCTCGTGCCGGTTTTCAATTTTTCCTTGGGCTGTTTCCCATTTCGGGCCCCCGGCAGGCCGTTTTCGAGCTTAAGTGTTGGAAAATCACATGTTTCGCTCGTAATTCTCTAAACGGGAGTCCTATTTGCGAACCATCAGTTTCAGTTCCTACAAGTTACTCTACTCTCGAGCGAAGTGCTTGCGTTGGTTTCCAATTTTTCCCGCAGTTGTTTACCGTTCTCGGCCCCCAGTGGGCCGTTTTCGAACCTAAGTGTTGGAAAATCACCAATAGTCGAGAGTGTCTTCCCCTGACCACCATCTTGGATTCCAAACCGTAAATGAATTATCTGCCTCTCTCTAGGGCTGAGAACACAGGAGGTTTCGTACGTGTCACCTCATCAACTACTTAGTTGCACTGATTTCAGGAATTTCAGCCTCAGGGTATGCCGTAATCTCATGTTAGCATTAAATGAAAATGATGAATCTAAACCCAATGTCATGAAAGATGTGAATGAAGATGCAATGGTTTTTGAATGTGGATCCGACTATACATAGTGTAGCATGGCTTTTAAATGTGTCCGTGGATATGCACGAGTTCAGAAGGCACATGCTTCGCAGTTAGCACAGCAAACCATACATGCGAGGTGACTGCTGGCATCCAATCAATCACGTGTTGAGAATCATGGCAGATACAAAATACTGCAGAATTCTCTTCCATTGGACGAACCGAAGCATCCATCAAAATTGTGTACTACTTGCTATAATTTATGATGCGCTACTCTGGCTAGGGAGGCAAGGAGCAGAGACATGACTACATATTTTTGAAATCCATGATATAAATATGGACAACTAGTACTCCAACCATATCATGCTATTTATATATCATATAAGACTTCCATGATAAGAAAAGGTTCAAACCATAGGTAGCAAGATTCTCTAAGAAGAATATTTCATTTTTTAGATAAATTTCTATTTATAAAGGAATAATTACTATTTACATACCTCTCTATTTAATATCCAAAAGAAAAGAAAATAAATCAAACTTAAGAAAAAAATGAACATAGTATTAGTAATATGCAAGGATATGGTGTATGATCCCGGTCCCACCTATTATATATTTATTATATTTTTATTAGATATTATTATTATTATTTTAATTGAAATGTATTTTAGTTATTTAAGTGGTTAGGATTAAGTGGGGCACACGTTAGATTAGATGCGTGGATTGGTGAGTTGGGTTAATGGGTAGATGACCTGACCTGCAGTTTGACCCGACCCAATGACTTAAGCCCAATATTCTCTTAACCTCATCCCCCTTATTACGAACGCACGAACGCTCGTCCTTATCTCTTCCCATTTATCTCTGTAACTCCTTCCGTTCCATGTTTATCTTCTTCCTCTTTCAACTTTCCAAGCCTCTGCAACTTTAGGATCCAGCCATCAAAATCAAGATCTGAAGATACCATCATTCTTGGTTCGACTTTCTTATCTCAGGTAACCATCTCCTCAAACCATTAGGAGTAAATCTGTACTCTTGGGTTACATTCTTAATGTTTTCAATATTTGGTTTTGGGTAGGAATACCATAGATCTGATCATCTAAACATCCTTATCCTATTTTCCATGTCAGATTGGTATTAGGATTGTGATCAAGAGCCCCCATAATCTCGGATTGGGTATTGGTTAGGATCTATTGCTTTTTCTATCAACCCCGGTGAAAGGCAAGTACCTAAACATAATTTGTGAATTTAATGCTTGTGTTTCTCGTTGATTCAAGTGTTAATGCATGTTGGAACCCCTTTTTATGCATTTTCTTGTGATATTATTGTGATGCTATTTTGCTTTGCGATGAGATCGGAGATTTGGGGGTAATTTGGTTTAATTTATTGATTCTGCATTACTGTTGCAGTAACCTCGACCTTCGGTTGACCATAGCACACTTTGTTTGGATTCTAAAACCCCTCTTCAACAATTGAAATTATGTAACATAAGAATCACCGTAGACGATAAAACATGGAAGTTGGATGCAACTCAAGCTCTCCAGACCTGTGCGCATCATTCCTGAACCGGAATCATCACACAGATATTTTGGGGCTGTTCCGTGATTTTGACCATGGGACCCAGGTGGGCCACCACTTGCAGATCAGGTCCCCACATCTGATAGGGGACCCAGGGGTGAATCTAACAGTGGTAGACCCGTGGGGATTGGTTCCTATATGACCAGTCATCTAAGGGTTTACACAGTTTGAGGCTTCAATCATCAAAGGGGGTTTTATTTTGGATATCAGGCAGTGGTGGGGTCCACTGGCTTATTTGATCACAAATCTAGTCCACACATTCGTCCGTAAATGGTTGGGCGACCATTGTTGTGAGGGTGATCTTGGGATTGGAGATGGTGGGCCCCACTATCATAGTATCCATGCTACATCAGGCGTGAAGTTCAACCTCTGGCCGGGACTGGCTGGGTTCTGCCATGTACAAAGAGAGTGGTTTGGCTCTCTGGATATACATGAGGAGAGAGATACCACTTGGTGTTAATCTATTATAATATGAGTGTTGACCTGGACATGTCTTGGAAAAAGAAGTCCAACTTTATATAGCTTTCCATACACCCCATTAGTTTTAAGAATTTGAAGAAAGGGCCTTAGTTGATTTATAAATACAAATTAATTTTTAAATGGTATCTTTGATTTTTCATGGGTTAATATTATATTTTTATACCTTATTAATTACATCTTCGGACCTGAGTAAATACCGACTAGGCACGCAGTATCCTACTAACATGGGGTTTAGTGCTTCATATAACCTCGGGGAAATCCTAATGGATCCGAGCTCAACCCATCTCTATTAGAAAACCCTTAATTGGATCTATGCACCATTGATTGAGAAGGGATGCGTTGATCTTCTATCTATTAGAGATTCATGTGGTTGTTGGATACGAAACCTTATGTTTGACCTTAGGTGTAAGACCCCGACCCGAGAGACCTCGATTAGAGTTAATTAAGTTGTGTCTTAGTTATAAGTGTGCTTAGTGGATTTGGACTTAGCTTTGGGTTAGAATAGCTTTTATAATAGCTTTGGGGAATTTTGAGAGCCTTCTTTATTTGTGGGACCCTTTGGGGGTTCTTGTTATGAATTGCGTGAGCTTGGGCAGGGTTTATTCATGATCTTCTAAATTGTGTTTTAACCCCATTTGACTTATCTTGTTAATCCCTACAACTTTCGTGTTGACATTGGTCCCATTCGAGAAACCTAAACCCGACTTTTCACGATTTGAGGGCAAGACGGTCTTTTTACCCAAAATCTGGACATTAATTTCAATGTCACCAAAACTTGCAAAACATATACTTTTTGGAAACTAGAAATTTCGTCGAGCAACTTTGCCTTCTTCATCGAATTCATTTGAGGCCCCGAAAGCCATGTTTTTAGCCCGAGAAGTCTTTTAAGTTGTGGGCCCCATCCCCACTTGCTATATAAGGAGAACCCTCTTTTCCATTTTCCTCATTCTTGCTAAACCCTTGAAGAAGAAGAAGTTCCAGCCCTAGGGTTTCTCCCTTGTCCCTCTTGCTTCCTTTCTCATTAATCACCCCAAGAACTCTTCTAATCAAGGAATGGACTCCATGATCATCTTCGTCACCTCAAGAACTTGCTATTGGTACCATTTGTGAAGACATTCATCACCATTGGAGCCCCTTTTGAGCTCTTTCTACCTATTTGAAGCACTTCTAGGTAAGTGATCCTTCCAAACTTCTAGATTCATGCTCTCCTAGTCCTAGAGAGGCTTAACCTTGGTTATTGCAAACTTCCTCTTTCTATTGTTTGGTTTTGATGGTTTTAGGATTTGTATTTGGGGGTTTTGTGTAGATTTGGTGTCTTGACTTGGAGAGGTGTTAGTGGCTTGATTTTTCTTAGCTTGGACCCAAGGCAAGTGGATGAATGAATGGGTTGATTTCATGATTTCTTGCTTATAAAATTGGAACTCTTATTACTTGCTTTCACCTATTTTGTTTCATGAGTGTTAATGGTTTTGGAAATTTGCATATTGATAGGCTAATCTTTATTAATTGTTTTCTTGAAAACATATGCATTATTGTCTTGTTAAAAGATCATTTATGGAATTTCATTAATGGAGTTTGCCTTGCATTGATTGGAGTGGAAGTGATTGAGGAGTTAATGTTTTGATGGTGTGGTTGTTGGGGGAGTGAATGATGGATTGAATGGGGTTTAAATGTGGCATTGAGACCCTCAAATGTATGTATAAAAGGATGCCCAAAAGAGGATGGTAGGAGGAGAAGAAGAAGAGTCGAACTGTACATCGAAAACAGGTTTCTGGACAGTTTGCGCGAGCGACCTTGACACATCGCTCGAGCGAACCCGTCACAGAACCTCATTCGCTCGAGCCAATCTCCTGATCGCTCGAGTCAACCTGATCCGAACGAACCCCAAACAGAGAGCAGTTCGTCCGAGCGAACTTCCCAGTCAGCTCGAGCGAACTGCCTGTCATGCCCGGGTCGATACTTGAAGACTCGAAACATTGTTGTTGTCACACCCCGAAACCGGGCCCTGCAGTGATCCGACCTCGGGGTGCGAAATTTTGGGATAAATTGAAACTTTTTGTTATCTTTCCCAAGATCCGCGTGAATGAGGATAAACAAATTCCATCACAATCAGAGTACATTTTTCGCGAAAGCTAAACATGGTGTTACGACCCGGAATCCGTGGCCATCGGGTTCCGTGTCGCACGCAACCAATTCCATAAAGCCATCATATAAGCAGACTGGCATAAATCATATATCAGAACACACTGAGCTGGTAGTAACAAGACTAATTAATTCCCACATGTTCAAATTACAATTAACAAGTGTCTTAATTACAACCCAAAGAAAAAGGCTAACATAGCCATACAAAAATATCCAACTAGACAGAATACTACCCTCAATATTAGATACGAACTCCGGTGCCAAACTTGACATCTAAATGATATCAAAGAGCAGCCTCTCACGTCAGACCGGCGGTCCCACCGCCTCCTCTGATCAATCACCTAAAATCAGAAAGAGAAGAAACTGGCACCAAACAAAAAGGGTCAGACACGACGGTCTGGCAAGCAAATAAACAAATAATATGAAACAAAAGAACATACATAAAACCTGGCGAAATCATCGTAAAACTGAATAGAGAGTCTAACCAATAATAACAATAAATCACGATAAAACGATCGAAAGACCGAATATAAATATCAAAGCAATGCAAGAACAATCTCAGAAGTACGAATGTCTCGAAAGATAGTAGCCCGCATAAAGCATTTAATGGTTGGAAATACCTTTCAAATCCTGAATAATAGCGACAATATGATAAATGATTGATACCGTATACATTAACCAAATCAAAACATAAAAAGCATAACCCACAAGAATCATAAAATAAAGTTATATGCAGATAAAACCTTGGCGACCACAAATAGCTAAATCCTCCTATTACCGAAGTAATAAGAGCAGACAGAACGTAGCCACTGAACGTGGTACTAGAAATAGGATCAGAACCGTAGCCATACAAATTGGACCGGCAGATCAAAAATCAGAACCGTAGCCATACAAATCGGACCGGCAGATAAAACCGTTGCCATGGTCGGTACAGACAGAATCCAAGCTACAGCTGGCGAACAAATTAAAGATCCCAAGCCGGGTGATCAGCCCGACAAGGTGACCTAAGCCTAGTGGTGCCTTTAGTTTTCAAAACTCGAACCGATACGAATCAAATCATAATACTAATCCCTTTGGCTCAGGGGCTCACACCACATAGCTCTGGCCCCGTCTTGCCTCGAGGTTTTATTTTCGAAATCATAGCCTCTTTGGCTCATGGGCTCGCACTACAAAGCTCTGGCCCCGTCTTGCCTCGAGGTTTTTACTTTCAAATACTAGCCTTATCAAAACAATAGTCTCATCGAAGAAATCCCGAATGTGACGAACATACTCCAATCTCTTTTCAAATCGAATCCGAGAAAACATACGAATATCCATGGTAAACCGTTCAAATACACATCAAAGTGATTTGTATAAAATCATACGATCAACCCTTTCGAACATGGGAACCCACATGATTTTATAACAAATCACCGATGCTATTTGAATTAGTTTACCAAAGGATACAAATACAAGTACAAATACATTCTCTAACTTGAAATGGAATGGAAATTATGTATAATGACTTAATGACTTACCAAGGAACCATCTCAATGCACAACTATCCTTTAAACATTGATCATTAAGGAGTGAGTTTGATGCCAATGAAAATCCCCAACATTTAAATGATAAAGTGCGCATTGAGACTCAAACGATTCCCGGATAATTTTACATACGTTCATTCTCTCATTGGTCCCATTCCCATTTCACAAATTCCAAGCATTACAAGTAAATCCAAACTCTTTAAAACAGGCCTATAGTTGGCCTTAAACCGAGCCCACAACAGTCCTTAATAACAGTCCAAAACTGACCTTGAATAGCCCACAAACAAGTTTTTAACACAGCCCAAAACTAATCTTTTAATGGCCCACAAAACAAACTTTAAAATAGCCCCAAAACTGAACCTTTAATGGTCCAAGAAACAAGTTTTGAAACAAGCCCAACTAACCATGAAACAGGCCCACCAACAAGTTTTAAAACAGCCCCAAAACCAAACTTGAATGGCCCACAAAACAAACTTTAAAAGCAGCCCAAAACTAATCTCAACCAGGCCCACAAAATAAGTTTTAAATCTGTCCAATATCAGGCCCAAAGATGACCCAAAAATCAGGTTTTGGAATGGCCCAACAACTGACTTGAATCTGGCCCAAGGAAGCCCCAACAATCAGGCCCACAAAATATGCAAACTCGGGCCCGAACCAGACCCCAGGCTGAGCTGGGCCTCGCTCGAGCGAACCCAGGTCCGCTCGAGCGGAGCCCAGACAGTAGCTGGGTCGCTCGAGCGAGGGCCAGGCAGAGCCTGGTCCGCTCGAGCGACCCAGTGGGTCGCTCGAGCGGACTGGGCCTGCCCAGTCCAGCTCGGCAGTGCACATTTCCATTTCTTTGCATTTTTTTTCTTCCTTCTTTTTGATTCTTTTGATTCTTTTTCTTTCATGCTAATTTCCAAGAATTGTTGGGCCCTTCCTTGACCTTCCAAACTCATCAAATCACCATTCCATATCAACCCAATTAACCAAACAATCACTTTTTAGAACAAAGTTTCTCCCCATTTCTTTGAACCCAACTCTTAACACAAGGAAATCAAATTTTCTACATGACCAAGATGAAAGAAACTTCCAATACATTGTAAGACCATATATAAATGGAAATCCACACAACATTGGTTCATTTAATCAAAGTAAAACCATAAATCAAAGGGATTAAATCATAAGAAGGAGAAGCCATGAAATGAAACCTAATGAGATAAATCATCATATTAGTTGTAAAATTCACTTGCCTTGATCAAGAGAAGATGCAAATCACTCCAAGATGGTGCTCTTAAAGCCCCAAGCTCCAAAATTACAAAACCCCCAAAATAGCTCAAAAGAAGCCCTAGGAAACAACCATTTTCCAAACTCCATGAAAACCCATTGCATAAAAGATGAAAACACTCAAAATGAATAGGAGAACCAAGATCTAAAGTTTGGAAAGCCATTGCAAACCTTGAAAAGCCCAAACGAAGAAGAGAAGCTTGGATGAGGGATCTCTCCTAGCTCAAAATCCTTGAAAAAGATATCTTTGGGATGCTTGAGAGATGAGGAAGAAGAAGGTAAGATCAAACCTTCCCTTAGCACACAAGAAGGAAGCTTGCAAAAAGGAGAGAGATGGCTGGAAAGGGGAAAGAAGGAGCCCTCTCCCTCAGCCAAAGTTGCTGGAAACGAAAATGAAGGAGAAGAGATGGGTTCCCCTTCTTATAAGGTGGGTTTTGTGGGCCCCAATCTTCACAAGGCTGAAACTCACATTTGCGGGCCCCAAATGAAAATGACGAAGAAGACAAAAATGATCAGAGAAATATCTACTTTCCAAAAAGTATATTTTCCCCAATTTCTGGAATTTTCGAAATTCATGGACAGATTTAGGGTGAAAAGTCAGTTTTGCCCCTTTTCCTCGAAAAACGCATTTTCTGATCATCAAATCAAAATGGTCAAAACATGAAAGTTGTTAAACTTCATAAAATGAGTCGAAATACACCAAAATCAGAATTTTTAGAAATCAAAAGTAATTTCTCATAAAAATACATATCCTATGGGCCGGGTCAAACCAAAGTCAACGGTCTCAAAATCTCCAAGGTTATGGAAAAGTCTAGTCACACTCAAAATCAAGGTCAAATTAAATCAAATCTCACTTAAAAAGCTAAACCACGATTAAAATAATACTAAACAAAAGAACTGGGGGTCGGGGTCTTACATCCTCCCCCCCTTAGAACCCATTTGGTCCTCCAAATGGCCTAAACCAAATCAAAATAAAAAAACCCAAAGGACAAATGAAAACACTGACACGCTACGCTGAACCTCGGTAACTGAGACACTCTCTGATCAAACCTGACGGGAAGATGCATGGTCAACAACACTCTGATTCGGTTGAAGGCTTCACACTACTCCACATATCTGCTCGGAAACAAACTTCTCTGACCAAACTGGTGTGCAACAATTCTTCTAAGCATCCTTGGTGTCATCTGTAGTTCTCATACTGGATCATTTCTTTTGCTTATCTCGTCGGTCACTGTCGGTCTAAGAAACTGCAAATTCTGCCTCTTTCTAATACTTTGGAATCATGTGCCTTAAATCCTTCAAAGCTGTACACGGTGCTTCCGATGCTTGCATGAAGGTGTGATCGTAGACATGTTTTCACTGAAAAAAACCCCATCCCGAAAAATTCTGGAATTCATATGTTTGCTCTACTGTGTTCCTCAAATGCATCATCAGTTTCTGGCCTCCAAGTATACCGTCAATCCTTCTTCATTCCGAAATCACAACTCCAAATTCTAATCTTTCTGTGATGTACTCTGAATTCTTGCCCACATCTGATTCTATCTACTTGCTGCTCTTGATCTCTTACCTGATACTGTGTTATCAACAAAAACATATCTGCCAAATCTGATGTTAATTCCCGAAGAACTGAAACTTCCAATCCCTGTCTTGAATGATGTTTACTCTCTCATAAATCCAGCTTTGTTTTCCAACTGAACCGGTACACATCCTGACATCCATCCACCCTTCAATCCATACACCTCCTAACTCCAACCATAAGCTATTACCACTCATTCCATTCGATGCAAAACAAATCTTAAAATCTTAAACATAAGGACTAAAATAATTACTTAGCTAAATTTCATCATTTTAAAACATAGTAGAAACCGAACCTCCAAATTATCAAATAAAGCTTAATAAATAAAGTTCATCAAAATCTGAATATGAAACAGCGGTATTTGTTTTGAAATTTATGTTTTCATAACCCAACAATTCATTGAAACACTCAACCATTTCAAATTAGGATTTCAAAAATAAATTAAATTCATGTAGTATGACCATACCTTAAGTTTTATTGAAATCCATTTCCAACCAAACATATACAAAATCTTGAAATCATTAAGGTTTGGAAAAGTAGATATCAACATTTAAGAAAATTAATACAAGAGCAAAATTCTAAGGTCATTGTAAGATAATATCTTGTGAAGATTAAACAAAAATTCGAAACACAAATCCTTATGAAAACAAAATCATGTGACTTATGAAAAGAGTATAATGACATAGTTTATTTCAAAATAAGCTTTAAAGAAGAAACATAAATCCATTGTTTAAACTCTACAAAGATAGATCATAGACATTAAGGAAAAACTAAATAAAAGATGAAACCATCGCGAAAATCATTCTCACTAAGAAAAGGGACATCCAAACCACTGAGGTATACACTTGCATCTGCATGCTGTCCAATCCCATATCCTATAAGTCGGTAAAATCCACAAAGTTTCTTCTGCTGCCAAACACTATCTTGACCACAACGGACCATCCACTTGGTATTGCCTCTGAAAATTACACTGGCTAAGCTACAAGTCCTGAAAATTCTCAACCAAAACCATGACCAGGCTCGCCGAATCCGGGAAATCCCTGAGTTTCTTGTACCAACTTCTAATCTTACTAACTAAGAGTCACTTCTCACTTCATAAAATCAATAGCCAATATGCCTCTTGCAGTCCTTCATCTTGGAAAGGTGGTTTGAGTTCACCCAAAATCTACATTCACTCACCTTGGTACGCTGCATGACGATCTTTGATTAACTGAGAGGGGATCTTCGAAAGCTGCTCAAGTCCTACTTTGGCGAGCAAATGCACATGTCTTCTCTCATTAACCACAACGGAGATGCTGAAGGCTGAAAGTCTGCCGATGTTCTCCGAAAACAACATACTAAGTCCACGAGGTTCTCAGTCTCCGACACAAACACAGACAAAAGACACTAGACAAGAGTATGGAGATTTTAAATTCTCCACCACTAAGGAGGAAATTTGGTCATCCAAATCTCCTAACAACAAAACTACAAGAAAAGACAAACAAAGTCTCCCGAACTGAAAGAAAAGCCGACTCAAATCCAAAGAAACAAGGACACGAGAAAACAAATCGACACAATCTAACGAATCCTCACCACACGTCTTAATGTCTCTAGAGTATTTTATTTCCTAGAAACTAACCAGCTCTGATACCAAACCTGTCACACCCCGAAACCGGGCCCTGCAGTGATCCGACCTCGGGGTGCGAAATTTTGGGATAAATTGAAACTTTTTGTTATCTTTCCCAAGATCCGCGTGAATGAGGATAAACAAATTCCATCACAATCAGAGTACATTTTTCGCGGAAGCTAAACATGGTGTTACGACCCGGAATCCGTGGCCATCGGGTTCCGTGTCGCACGCAACCAATTCCATAAAGCCATCATATAAGCAGACTGGCATAAATCATATATCAGAACACACTGAGCTGGTAGTAACAAGACTAATTAATTCCCACATGTTCAAATTACAATTAACAAGTGTCTTAATTACAACCCAAAGAAAAAGGCTAACATAGCCATACAAAAATATCCAACTAGACAGAATACTACCCTCAATATTAGATACGAACTCCGGTGCCAAACTTGACATCTAAATGATATCAAAGAGCAGCCTCTCACGTCAGACCGGCGGTCCCACCGCCTCCTCTGATCAATCACCTAAAATCAGAAAGAGAAGAAACTGGCACCAAACAAAAAGGGTCAGACACGACGGTCTGGCAAGCAAATAAACAAATAATATGAAACAAAAGAACATACATAAAACCTGGCGAAATCATCGTAAAACTGAATAGAGAGTCTAACCAATAATAACAATAAATCACGATAAAACGATCGAAAGACCGAATATAAATATCAAAGCAATGCAAGAACAATCTCAGAAGTACGAATGTCTCGAAAGATAGTAGCCCGCATAAAGCATTTAATGGTTGGAAATACCTTTCAAATCCTGAATAATAGCGACAATATGATAAATGATTGATACCGTATACATTAACCAAATCAAAACATAAAAAGCATAACCCACAAGAATCATAAAATAAAGTTATATGCAGATAAAACCTTGGCGACCACAAATAGCTAAATCCTCCTATTACCGAAGTAATAAGAGCAGACAGAACGTAGCCACTGAACGTGGTACTAGAAATAGGATCAGAACCGTAGCCATACAATTGGACCGGCAGATCAAAAATCAGAACCGTAGCCATACAAATGGGACCGGCAGATAAAACCGTTGCCATGGTCGGTACAGACAGAATCCAAGCTACAGCTGGCGAACAAATTAAAGATCCCAAGCCGGGTGATCAGCCCGACAAGGTGACCTAAGCCTAGTGGTGCCTTTAGTTTTCAAAACTCGAACCGATACGAATCAAATCATAATACTAATCCCTTTGGCTCAGGGGCTCACACCACATAGCTCTGGCCCCGTCTTGCCTTGAGGTTTTATTTTCGAAATCATAGCCTTCTTGGCTCATGGGCTCGCACTACAAAGCTCTGGCCCCGTCTTGCCTCGAGGTTTTTATTTTCAAATACTAGCCTTATCAAAACAATAGTCTCATCGAAGAAATCCCGAATGTGACGAACATACTCCAATCTCTTTTCAAATCGAATCGGAGAAAACATACGAATATCCATGGTAAACCGTTCAAATACACATCAAAGTGATTTGTATAAAATCATACGATCAACCCTTTCGAACATGGGAACCCACATGATTTTATAACAAATCACCGATGCTATTTGAATTAGTTTACCAAAGGATACAAATACAAGTACAAATACATTCTCTAACTTGAAATGGAATGGAAATTATGTAGAATGACTTAATGACTTACCAAGGAACCATCTCAATGCACAACTATCCTTTAAACATTGATCATTAAGGAGTGAGTTTGATGCCAATGAAAATCCCCAACATTTAAATGATAAAGTGCGCATTGAGACTCAAACGATTCCCGGATAATTTTACATACGTTCATTCTCTCATTGGTCCCATTCCCATTTCACAAATTCCAAGCATTACAAGTAAATCCAAACTCTTTAAAACAGGCCTATAGTTGGCCTTAAACCGAGCCCACAACAGTCCTTAATAACAGTCCAAAACTGACCTTGAATAGCCCACAAACAAGTTTTTAACACAGCCCAAAACTAATCTTCTAATGGCCCACAAAACAAACTTTAAAACAGCCCCAAAACTGAACCTTTAATGGTCCAAGAAACAAGTTTTGAAACAAGCCCAACTAACCATGAAACAGGCCCACCAACAAGTTTTAAAACAGCCCCAAAACCAAACTTGAATGGCCCACAAAACAAACTTTAAAAGCAGCCCAAAACTAATCTCAACCAGGCCCACAAAATAAGTTTTAAATCTGTCCAATATCAGGCCCAAAGATGACCCAAAAATCAGGTTTTGGAATGGCCCAACAACTGACTTGAATCTGGCCCAAGGAAGCCCCAACAATCAGGCCCACAAAATATGCAAACTCGGGCCCGAACCAGACCCCAGGCTGAGCTGGGCCTCGCTCGAGCGAACCCAGGTCCGCTCGAGCGGAGCCCATACAGTAGCTGGGTCGCTCGAGCGGACTGGGCCTGCCCAGTCCAGCTCGGCAGTGCACATTTCCATTTCTTTGCATTTTTTTTCTTCCTTCTTTTTGATTCTTTTGATTCTTTTTCTTTCATGCTAATTTCCAAGAATTGTTGGGCCGTTCCTTGACCTTCCAAACTCATCAAATCACCATTCCATATCAACCCAATTAACCAAACAATCACTTTTTAGAACAAAGTTTCTCCCCATTTCTTTGAACCCAACTCTTAACACAAGGAAATCAAATTTTCTACATGACCAAGATGAAAGCAACTTCCAATACATTGTAAGACCATATATAAATGGAAATCCACACAACATTGGTTCATTTAATCAAAGTAAAACCATAAATCAAAGGGATTAAATCATAAGAAGGAGAAGCCATGAAATGAAACCAAATGAGATAAATCATCATATTAGTTGTAAAATTCACTTGCCTTGATCAAGAGAAGATGCAAATCACTCCAAGATGGTGCTCTTAAAGCCCCAAGCTCCAAAATTACAAAACCCCCAAAATAGCTCAAAAGAAGCCCTAGGAAACAACCATTTTCCAAACTCCATGAAAACCCATTGCATAAAAGATGAAAACACTCAAAATGAAGAGGAGAACCAAGATCTAAAGTTTGGAAAGCCATTGCAAACCTTGAAAAGCCCAAACGAAGAAGAGAAGCTTGGATGAGGGATCTCTCCTAGCTCAAAATCCTTGAAAAAGATATCTTTGGGATGCTTGAGAGATGAGGAAGAAGAAGGTAAGATCAAACCTTCCCTTAGCACACAAGAAGGAAGCTTGCAAAAAGGAGAGAGATGGCTGGAAAGGGGAAAGAAGGAGCCCTCTCCCTCAGCCAAAGTTGCTGGAAACGAAAATGAAGGAGAAGAGATGGGTTCCCCTTCTTATAAGGTGGGTTTTGTGGGCCCCAATCTTCACAAGGCTGAAACTCACATTTGCGGGCCCCGAATGAAAATGACGAAGAAGACAAAAATGATCAGCGAAATATCTACTTCCCAAAAAGTATATTTTCCCCAATTTCTGGAATTTTCGAAATTGATGGACAGATTTAGGGTGAAAAGTCAGTTTTGCCCCTTTTCCTCGAAAAACGCATTTTCTGATCATCAAATCAAAATGGTCAAAACATGAAAGTTGTTAAACTTCATACGATGAGTCGAAATACACCAAAATCAGAATTTTTAGAAATCAAAAGTAATTTCTCATAAAAATACATATCCTATGGGCCGGGTCAAACCAAAGTCAACGGTCTCAAAATCTCCAAGGTTATGGAAAAGTCTAGTCACACTCAAAATCAAGGTCAAATTAAATCAAATCTCACTTAAAAAGCTAAACCACGATTAAAACAATACTAAATAAAAGAACTGGGGGTCGGGGTCTTACAGTTGTTAGGCTTGGGGAGGTATTGATTGGAGCCCCAACGCAATGTAAGGACTTGTAGGGCGTCATATGAAGTCCGAAGGAAGGAGAAACCCCATTATGGAGATTCATTGAGGATTTTCTAGGTTGGTCAATGTGTATAAGGACCCGGGATGTCCCTAAATCTTAAGAGTACCAATTTATATCATAACCGACATACGGAACCCTATTCACATTGGCCCAATTTTGAAACCTCAATGCCTAGCCCGAAAATGTATGAGGATCCACCCGTAATTGATTTTTAACTAAACTTTTACACATGGATTTCAAACCCACAATGGGTGATTATACTTGTCCTGAGAGCATTGTTTTAGCATATTGTTGATCCGTTTAGACCCTTCCCGATACTAATGTGTTTTGTACCCATGGGTACCCCGCCCCGTTATGTGTATTCAATTGTTTCGATTTTTCGCATGTTACCTATAAGTCGGCACCACTAAGCTTGGATAACCTTATTGGTTTGATCCACCGGTTTGGAGATCCCCCTTCTGTTTTACCAGCTGTAGCATGGTTCCCGCCTCGCCCCGATATAACCGGTTCGCTACCGTGGTCCTATTGAGTATTGTATGTATTTATTATATAAAATCGTTGACTCTCCTCACTTAGTGTGACTGAGGTCAACGTCGTTGATTCTCCTCACCTTGAGTGACTGAGGTCAATGTCCTGATGTGCTCTCATCACTTCTGTGAGAGAGAATTTAGCTTCGTGTGGTTGTCATCTTGTTAGTTTCCAAATCTTTGCTACGTTACATGTTTAATTGCATATGTACCTCTTTTAAATGTTGTATTCTTCTTTTATGAAATTCATTATTTATCCAAGTCCCATCATATTTCAAAAGGCATCATTGTTTTAAATTATTGTTATATCTTTTCATCCACTTGCCAGACCATCGTGTGTGATCCATTTATTTTGGTACTCAGGTCCCGAACCCATTGCCATTGAGGAGGAGCCTGAGGAGGCGGTTGGTGAACCGCAATGAGTAATCGAGTGGCAAGCCGACGATGTCATGTAGACATCCGATCTAGCCTTGAGAACGACACTTTTGGGTTATATCTATTATCTTTTGGGTTTATTCTTGTGGATGTATTGGCCTTGTTGGCCTTTATTTTGGGGAAGTCTATAGAATTGATCTTTTGTATAAACTTTAACTTTACCTTTGGGAATTATGCTAATGATCATTGCTCATTCTGATATCTAGTCATATTTATTATGAATCAGTCTTTCCTAAGGAATAGAATGGCACTAATATGATTTACTACACGCTTCCGCATATTTCAAATGTGAATGTGATATGTCTATGGGTAAATGATTGGGATGTGTAATCCTCACCGCAGAACCCTGTGGGAAATCACGTGCACGAATAAATGTATTTCATATTCCATGTGCGGCATCCTCAGTCCCGATCCCAGATTTGGTTCCCTAACCCGGTCCGGGGTCGCGATAGGACTGGTATCAGAGCGGGACATGTTTCAGGCAATTAAAAGAAACTAGAAATCATAAGGACGTGGCGAGGACTCGTTAGACTCTCGTTAGAATAGCATCGCGTGAGCAATGTGTGACCACCCTATGTTTAAATTTATATGTGCTAACAAATTGTTTTGCAAAGTTAAGCCACCTCGCAAAAGAGCAGCAAACAGTAACCACGTTGCTAGTAACAGTGAGAATACAAGGCCTATTGTAGAGGATACACATGACAACAATATGGAGAACCAATTTCAATAAATGATGCAAGCCATGTTAGACCAGCAACGTCAAGCCAATGAGAACCAGGCGAGGTTATAGGCTCAAGCACATGAGACACAGGCCTGATTGCAAGAGCAGATGGCTAAGAAGGACGAAGATCATGCAAGGGAAATGGCTCGAATGCAGGCACAGTTATTGGGTGTATTAGAAAGGAGGCCTGGGCAGATTCCAGTTGCACCACCGGGTGTGGTCAACAATAGGGCAAATGACTGCAATGTGTTGTACGAACGGTTCAGGAAGAGAGGCCCGAAGGAGTTCATGGGAACGGACGATCCAATGACAGCAGATGACTGGCTTGAGCATACGGAGAACATCTTTGAGATCTTCACATGTACGTGCATAGAACGACTACAACTTGCAACTTCTATCTTCACGGGCTTAGCAGATATATGGTGGAAGACCATTAAGGCAGAGTACAGGGCAATGGCTGATGCAGAAGCTTGGACTAACTTCGAGAGGCAGTTTGGAGAAAAATATGTACCTGCACATGTCAAGAGACAGAAGGCAGTAGAATTTCAGTAACTTATGCAAAGGAATATGACAGTTCTCGAATGCTTAACCATGTTCAAGAGACTGTCAAGGTATGCACCAGAGTTAGTGGACACCGTGGAAAAGAAGATAACTAAGTTCCTTGAGGGACTTCACCCAATCATTGATAGAAATGCTACCGGGGTTGTACCACCCGTCACCTTTGAAGAAGCTGTTAAAATGGCATACAAGTTTGAAAACTTTCATAACAAGGTCATCAAGAATCAAGGAAGAAGCCAAGGTCAGCAGTAAAACTATCAGCACAGGAACAACCAGAACTAAAGGCCAAGGCAAGAGCAGAATGCGCAGAATCCAGTGGTTTGTATCCACTATGGGAAAAACCATGAGAGTACCAATTGCCGTTTTGTTACGGGAGCATGCTTTAGATGTGGTTCTATGAACCACCAAATGAAGGATTGCCCAAGGCCAGATAGATATAATCGATAGCAGCAGGCAGCGCACCGCCAGGCACCACCTCAGAATGCACTAGTGGTCCAAAATCAGGCTAGGCCACTGTAGCAACAGGCACCTCAGTAACAGTTCAGACTACAACAACAACAGGCCCGTCAGCAAGGGCAGAATCAAAATCAAAGTCAGTGACCTCAGCAGTAGAATAGGAACGCACAAAAGGGCAGGCAAAAACAAGGACAAAACAGGCCACAATAGAGGGCACATCTCTATGCTGTCAATAGAGCTGATGCAGAGGCAGAAGGCAATGTAGTGGAAGGTACACTTCTTATCTGTCGTTTTGATGCTAGGGTTTTGTTTGATCCTGGCTCTACTCACTCTTTCCTATCTCCAAAATTTGCTGAGTTGATTGATATGCATGCTAGAGAATTGGATTTTATTTTGACTGTGACTACCCCTTTAGGTAAGGAAGTTATATGTAGGACCTTTTATTCTAGTTGTCCAGTCAGAATAGGAGAAGTAGTGTTGCCAGCAGATCTCATTTTACTGGAGATGTAGGATTTTGATGTCATCCTAGGGATGGATTGGTCAGCAGGATACCATGCTACCATGGATTGTTTCCATAAGACCCTAACTTTTAAGTTAGAGGAGACCCAAGCAGGGGTGTTGTTTTAGGGAGAGAGGAGTAGTCTTAGTGCAGGGTTTATTTCAGCGTTGAAGGCTAGTAGACTTCTAAGAAGCGGTTGTGAGGCCTATTTGGCGTTTATCACGGAGGATAAATGGTCCCAAGGGGTGGAAGAGATCCCAATTGTTTACGAATTTCCGGATGTTTTCCCGGAGGAGATACCAAGATTGCCACCCATTAGAGAGATAGACTTCACTATCGAGTTGTTACCAGGGACCGCTCCGATTTCTATTGCACCTTACAGAATGGCTCCGGCAGAATTGGGAGAATTGAAGATGCAATTACAAGAACTTTTGGACAAAGGTTTTGTGAGGCCTAGTGTTTCACCGTGGGGAGCACCAGTTTTGTTTGTGAAGAAGAAAGATGGTTCTATGAGAATGTGTATTGACTACCGGAGATTGAACCAAGTGACCATCAAGAACAAGTATCCATTGCCAAGGATAGATGAATTATTTGATCAGTTGCAAGGAGCTGCTTACTTTTTGAAAATTGACTTGAGGTTCGGCTAGCATCAGTTGAGAGTCAGAGATTCGGATGTACCAAAAACAGCTTTTCGGACAAGATATGGACACTACGAATTTCTAGTGATGCCATTTGGATTGACTAATGCACCGGCGGTTTTTATGGCATTGATGAACAAGATATTTACAGAATATTTGGATCAGTTCACAGTGGTGTTTATTGATGATATCTTAGTGTATTCCAAGACCAAAGAAGAGCATGAAGAACATTTGAGATTTCAACTTCTGAGAGAGAATCAGTTGTTTGCAAAGCTTAGTAAGTGTGAATTTTGGTTGGACCAAGTCACATTTTTGGGTCATATTATCTCCAAAAAAGGATTATCAGTGGACCCGTCCAAGATTGAAGCGATTATGAATTGGGAAAGACCGAAGAATGCCTCAGAGATTAGGAGTTTTCTTGGATTGGCAGGGTATTACCGGAGATTTGTGCGAGGATTTTTGACAATTGCATCACCTTTGACGAAGTTGACCAGGAAGAATGCACCGTATGTATGGACAGACAAGTGTGAAGCTAGTTTCCAAGAACTAAAGAAGAGATTGACTACATCTGCAGTCCTTACTTTGCCATCCGGAAGCGGCGGTTTCACCATTTTTACCGATGCTTCCAATGTTGGACTTGGATGTGTTCTAATGCAAGATGGGAAGGTAGTTGCATACGGATCCCAGCAGTTGAAAGATCATGAGAAGAACTATGCGACACATGATCTCGAGTTGGCAGCAGTTGTTTTAGCATTGAAAATGTGGAGGCACCACTCTATGGAGAGAAGTTTGAGGTTCACTCCGACCACCGTAGTCTACAGTACTTGTTTTCTCATAAGGAGTTGAACATGAGGCAGAGAAGATGGATGGAATATACCAAGGACTATGATTTTCCAATCAAGTATCACCCGGGGAAAGCAAATGTAGTTGCAGATGCCTTGAGCAGGAAGTCAGTTAGCATGGCCAGTCTTCGGGGGACTTATGTTGTACAGCAGTTAGAAGAGTTGGGAGTAGATTTTCAGCCACTAAGGAAGGGGGTAATGTTAGCAAACATGTCAGTGTCAGAACCTTCTTTCATTCAGAAGATCAAAGGTAATCAGTTACAAGACCAAGAGTTGGCAAAGATTTCAGAGCATATAGCAGATCGTCCGGATTTTTGTATTGTGGATGGAGTTTTGTACTACCGAGACCGTCTATGCGTGCCTAACTTCGAGGACTTGAGAAATGATATCATGACAGAAGCTCACAATACTAAGTATTCTATTCATCCGGGTAGTACGAAGATGTACCAGAACTTGAAGGGCAGATTTTGGTGGAACAACATGAAGAGAGAGATAACAACTTTCGTCTCTCGATGCATGACATGTCAGTTGATCAAGGCAGAACATCAGAAGCCTCCAGGGTTGCTACGGCCATTAGAGATTCCAGAATGGAAATGGGAGCACATTACCATGGACTTCATCTCAGGATTACCGAAGACTAGCAGGGACAATGATGTTATTTGGGTCATAGTGGACCGCCTCACTAAGTCACTCATTTCCTACCGATGAAGATTGGAAAGAAGATGCATATGTTACCTTCGGCACAGTTGTTTGTCACAGAGATCGTCAGTCGGCATGGACAACCAGTTTCCATCTCGTCCGATAGAGACAGCAGATTCGTCTCGAGATTTTGGAAGACATTGCATGACTCTATGGGTACGAAGTTACAATTCAGCACAGCCTATCACCCACAGACTAATGGTCAGTCAGAGAGGACAATTCAGACACTTGAGGATATGCTCTGAGCTTGTGTGTTAGATTTCAAGACTCAGTGGGATGAAGCCTTACCGTTGTGTGAGTTCGCTTACAACAATAGTTTCCACTCGAGTATCGGAATGGCGCCTTTTGAGGCTTTGTATGGCAGAAGGTGTAGGACACCTGTTTGTTGGGAAGAAGTTGGCACTCGCAGTTTCCGTGGTCCGACTATTGTTAGTGAGACAAGTGACAAGGTCAAGTTGATCCAAGAACGTCTGAAAGTGGCCCAAAGTAGACAGAAGAGTTATGCAAACTCTTATCGAAGAGACTTACAGTTCAAAGAAGGGGAAAAGGTTTTCTTGAAAGTGTCACCTACTCGTGGGACTTTGAGGTTTGGACAAAAGGGTAAATTATCTCGGAGATACATTGGACCATATGACATTGTGAGTAAGATTGGTGATGTGGCTTATAGATTAGCCTTACCACCTGAACTCTCTGGCGTACACAATGTTTTTCATGTGTCTATGTTGAAGAAGTACGTCCGGATTTCCGTTGGAAATCCGAGAAGATGTGACTTACGTGGAAAAGCCTAAGCAGATTATTGACACCAAGGAACAAGAGTTGAGAACACGCACTATTTAGTGGGTCAAAGTGCTTTGGGAGAATCATGGGCCGGAAGAAGCAACATGGGAATTACGGGATCAAGTTCAGAAGAAGTATCCACATCTTCTACCGGAGGTGAGTTTTAATTTCCATTTGGAGGACCAAATGTCCTAAGGGGTGGAGGATGTAAGACCCCGACCCGAGAGACCTCTATTAGAGTTAATTAAGTTATGTCTTAGTTATAAGTGTGCTTAGTGGATTTGGACTTAGCTTTGGGTTAGAATAGCTTTTATAATAGCTTTGGGGAATTTTGAGAGCCTTCTTGATTTGTGGGACCCTTTGGGGGTTCTTGTTATGAATTGCGTGAGCTTGGGGAGGGTTTATTCTTGATTTTCTAAATTGTGTTTTAACCCCATTTGACTTATCTTGTTAATCCCTACAACTTTCGTGTTGACATTGTTCCCATTCGAGAAACCTAAACCCGACTTTTCACGATTTGAGGGCAGGACGGTCTTTTTACCCAAAATCTGGACACTAATTTCAATGTCACCAAAACTTGCAAAACATATACTTTTTGGAAACTAGAAATTTCGTCGAGCAACTTTGCCTTCTTCGTCGAATTCATTTCAGGCCCCGAAAGCCATGCTTTAAGCCCGAGAAGTCTTTTAAGTTGTGGACCCCATCCCCACTTGCTATATAAGGAGAACCCTCTTTTCCATTTTCCTCATTCTTGCTAAACCCTTGAAGAAGAAGAAGTTCCAGCCCTAGGGTTTCTCCCTTGTCCCTCTTGCTTCCTTTCTCATTAATCACCCCAAGAACTCTTCTAATCAAAGAATGGACTCCATGATCATCTTCCTCACCTCAAGAACTTCCTATTGGTACCATTTGTGAAGACATTCATCACCATTGGAGCCCCTTTTGAGCTCTTTCTACCTATTTGAAGCACTTCAAGGTAAGTGATCTTTCTAAACTTCTAGATTCATGCTATCCTAGTCCTAGAGAGGCTTAATCTTGGTTATTGCAAACTTCCTCTTTCTATTGTTTGGTTTTGATGGTTTTAGTGTTTGTATTTGGGGGTTTTGTGTAGATTTGGTGTCTTGGCTTAGAAAGGTGTTAGTGGCTTGATTTTTCTTAGCTTGGACCCAAGGCAAGTGGATGAATGTGTTGATTTCATGATTTCTTGCTTATAAAATTGGAACTCTTATTAATTGCTTTCACCTATTTTGTTTTATGACTGTTAATGGTTTTGGAAATATGCATATTGATAGGCTAATCTCTATTAATTGTTTTCTTGAAAACATATGCATTATTGTCTTGTTAAAAGATCATTTATGATCATTTATGGATTTTCATTAATGGAGTTTGCCTTGCATTGAATGAAGTGGAAGTGATTGAGGAGTTAATGTTTTGATGGTGTGGTTGTTGGGGGAGTGAATGGATTGAATGGGGGTTTAAATGAGGCTTTGAGACCCTCAAATGTATGTATAAAAGGATGCCCAAAAGAGGATGGTAGGAGGAGAAGAAAAAGAGTCAAACTGTACATCGAAAATAGGTTTCTGGACAGTTCGCTTGAGCGACCTTGACACATCGCTCGAGCGAACCCGTCACAGAACGTCATTCGCTCGAGCAATCTCCTGATCGCTCGAGTCAACCTGATCCGAACGAACCCCAAACAGAGAGCAGTTCGCCCGAGCGGACTGCCTCTCATGCTCGGGTCGATACTTGAAGACTTGAAATATTGTTGTTAGGCTTGGGGAGGTATTGATTGGAGCCCCAATGCAATGTAAGGACTTGTAGGGCGTCATATGAAATCCGAAGGAAGGAGAAACCCCATTATGGAGATTCATTGAGGATTTTCTAGGTTGGTCAGTGTGTATAAGGACCCGGGATGTCCCTAAATCTTAAGAGTACCAATTTATATCATAACCGACTTACGGAACCCTATTCACATTGGCCCAATCTTGAAACCTCAATGCCTGGCCTGGAAATGTATGAGGATCCACCCGTAATTGATTTTTAACTAAACTTTTACCCATGGATTTCAAACCCACGATGGGTGATTATACTTGTCCCGATAGCATTGTTTTAGCATATTGTTGATCCGTTTAGACCCGTCCCGATACTAATGTGTTTTGTACCTATGGGTACCCCGCCCCGTTATGTGTATTCAATTGTTTCGATTTTTCGCATGTTACCTATGAGTCGGCACCACTAAGCTTGGATAACCTTATCGGTTTGATCCACCGGTTTGGAGATCCCCCTTCTGTTTTACCAGCTGCAGCATGGTTCCCGCCTCGCCCCGATATACCCGGTTTGCTACCATGGTCCTGCAGAGTATTGTATGTATTTATTATATAAAATCGTTGACTCTCCTCACCTCGTGTGACTGAGGTCAACGTCGTTGATTCTCCTCACCTTGAGTGACTGAGGTCAATGTCCCGATGTGCTCTCATCACTTCTATGAGAGAGGATTTAGCTTCGTGTGGTTGCCATCTTGTTAGTTTCCAAATCTTTGCCACATTACATGTTTTATTGCATATGTACCTTTTTTAAATGTTGTATTCTTCTTTTATGAAATTCATTATTTATCCAAGTCCCATCATATTTCTAAAGGCATCGTTGTTTTAAATTATTGTTATATCTTTTCATCCACCTGCCAGACCATCGTGTCTGATCCATTTATTTTGGTACTCAGGTCCCGAACCCATTGCCATTGAGGAGGAGCCTGAGGAGGCGGTTGGTGAACCGCAATGAGTAATCGAGTGGCAAGCCGACGATGTCATGTAGACATCCGATCTAGCTTTGAGAACGACACTTTTGGGTTATATCTATTATCTTTTGGGTTTATTCTTAGTGGATGTATTGGCCTTGTTGGCCTTATTTTGGGGAAGTCTATAGAATTGATCTTTTGCATAAACTTTAACTTTACCTTTGGGAATTATGCTAATGATCATTGCTCATTTTGATATCTAGTCATATTTATTATAAATCAGTCTTGTCTAAAGAATAGAATGACACTAATTTGATTTACTACACGCTTCCGCATATTTCGAATGTGAATGTGATATGTCTATGGGTAAATGATTGGGATGTGTAATCCTCACCGCGGAACCCTGTGGGAAATCACGTGCACGAATAAATGTATTTCATATTCCGTGTGTGGATTAGCCAACCAAGTAATGCACGTGGCGCGGCATCATCAGTCCCGATCCCAGATTTGGTTCCCTAACCCGGTCTGGGGTCGCGACATTAGGATTGGCTTGTGATTATTCTTTAACCTTTGCATGCACATATATATGTTGGTTTAGGATATGTATTCCTTTAGATGCATACCCTATTATGTTACGGACTATAAAGTGGCTTGGCAAATTTTGTATAACGATTTGATTATGATATGGAATGTGGAATGGCCAGCACTTTACTTTGACTTAGGGCTCTTGTGTTGGAGCATTATTATTCGGGTCTATTATGCATATATGTTTTCCTTTATGTGGTCATTTATGAACGACTGCAGATCGTATGTGGACGGTTGATCACCGATGTGTCCAGATCACTTATAATCCGCTATGAATGTGAATAGGTTATCCTTATATTTGTTTATCGATCGGTTTATGACCACCGACGTTATGGACGGGCTTTCCGGATTATGTAGGGTTCACCTCCCATAATGGATCAAACAACTCAGATGAACATTTCAATCAACACTTGCAAGCTTTTATGCAATCGTAGACCACGCAAAATGAGCAGCAAAAAGCAGCTGAGTCAGAAGGAGCTATAGACACGCAACAAGAAACAGAAGATAGAGCTGCTGAGAGGGCACAAGCAGATCATGATAGAGCAGCATTCCAAGCTCAGATCATAGCATTGACTGACAGAGCAGCCCAGCCAGAATAAGTGGTCATGCCTCCTCTGGAAGTGGATCCAAATGACATCTACGAGAAATTTAGGAAGATGGTTCCTCCTGAATTTCACGGGTCAGAAGATCCAATGGCAGTAGATGACTTCATCGAGTAGTTGGAGCAGATCTTTGCAGTTTTCCGCTGTACTAAAAAACAGCGAGTTAACTTGGCAGCCGACATGTTTAGAGGGATAGCTCTTCAATGGTGGAATTCTGTGAAGATGGTAGTGCAAGCAGATGCAGTGACTGAAGAACATTCATGGGAAACATTCACCAAGGAGTTCATGGATAAATTTATTCCCAAATATGCCAAGGATCAGTGGAAGAAAGATTTTCAGAACTTGGTGCAAGGTGACATATCAGTGCAACAGTATGAGCAGAGTTCACCAGATTGGCTAAGTTTGCTCCTGCACTAGTAGTTCCTGAAGAAGAAAAAAGCAGGCGTTTTCTTGATGGTTTATCAGCTGATATTTACATGATGATTGGAGACAATCAACGCCCGTCATTCCAGGAGACTGTGAAAAGTGCATATTGGGCTGAAGGTACACTAAGGAAGAAATCAGCAGAACGGCAGGCCAAATTTCAACAACATCAGTCAAGGCAGTCTTCTAGCCAAGCCAACCCGAAGAAACTGAAGTTTCAAGGACAACCCTCAAGTGGCCAGAGACAAATGTGTGGATGGTGTGGGAAGAATCATCCTACTGAGCAGTGCTACAAGGAGACTGGGGCATGTTTTCATTGTGGACAAATCGGACATCAAGTTCGTGATGGTCCCAATGGCAGTAATCAGTTGCCAAAATCCCAGCAAGTAGCTCCTCGTGCTCCTACGCAGTAGACTTGGAGGACAGCGCCTTTGCAGGGACCACAGCAGATTTATCGGGCCCCACAACAGTAGCTGTACAGGTCACCAGCTCCTCAGTATAAACAGTATAGTGTTGTAGCACCATGTTGGATACCGCGATCACTGAGAGGGGGGGGGGGTGAATCAGTGATTTCTAAAAACAGGTCCAATTCAACAACAAAACAAGTCAAATCACACAATGACACCAGATTTAACGTGGTTCACCGAAAGGCTACGTCCACGGTTCAAAGACTGTCCGAACACCAATCCGGGACAGATCTGAATCTTATTTAGTCGCACCAACGACAAAGAGCACCAACCCTTAGTTTCAGATAGCACCAACTATCTAGGAAGCACCTACTCCCTTGAGTTTCAGATAGCACCAACTATCTAGGAAGCACCGACTCCCTTTACAATTTATCTGCACCCACAGATGGGATCACCAAACCCCAAACACCAAGCACCAACTTGATGTTAAAAACAGAGTAGAAGATTAATTCTGTCTACAGCCCTTCCCCTCTACAATTCTCTCTCTCTCAATCCCTTACAAATTGAAATCTAAAGCATAAAGAGAGACACTTAACTCATGGACGAATCACCATCTTCTAGAGCATAATCTCGTCCACAATTGCTGTAGAAAACGTCTGATAATGCAGCAACACAGCAACACAGCACCAGCACTCTTCTTCTCTCCAAAACTCTCTCTATAACTCTCTAAAACTCTTCCCTTCTGGTGTCTCTTCTTGGTGTGTTTATGAACGACCCAAGCATGCCTTTATATAGGTTTTAATAACCCTTAATTGTATTCAAAACGGGCTACAATTCGTTTAGAAAGATTCCCAAACGAAATAGATAACTGTGCTGAATTTTCGTGCAAAACTTCTAATTCTGCGCAACTCTGATTCCCGTGCTCGGTCGACATCCTGGCTTGCCCGGTCGACCGAAGACACTGACTGGGAAAACAGACAATTTCGAGCTCGGTCGACATCCTGAGGGCTCGGTCGACCGAAGACACACTGTGTCACGAAAATAACTGAGAGGTGCCTTTTTCTGTTTTCTGCAGGTTTCTTCTTGCTCGGTCGACCGCATGAAGAGCCCGGTCGACCGCGTGCTCTGCATCAGGAATTCTTAATTCCTGGCTGTTTCAATTCTGTTTCCAATTCTGATTTCTTCTTTTAAGCTCTATCAATACCAATCTATTAACATCACGTTTGTGACAATGTGTTGACAAGAATTCCAACTCAAAACCATACTTGAGATACTAATTACTTTAATTCTTCAAAGACTAATCATGTCATCTCAAATTCCAACAATCTCCCCCTTTGGAATTGTTGGCAACACTATTGGAACTTCAACACTTTCAACTCCAGCTTGCAGCTCTTCCAAGTTCTTTTCAATACTAACTTGGAACCAATTCTGAAATTCGGAAATATTAACCATGCACTGTCACAATCTCCCCCTAGCTTTCATAGTATAACATCTCTCCTTGCTAACATAGCATAACATCTCTCCCCCTTTGACAACAAGTCCAAAGGGACCAAACCGAGGAGCGAATAGGATATTCAATGAATACTTTGCTCCCCCTTTCAAGCACAACTCCTACGGTTTAGGAGAGTGAGTAACTCCTAACTTTTTCCGGAGATACTCAAAGACTTCCTTTGGCAGAGGTTTCGTGAAAATATCAGCCACTTGCTCAGTTGTTGGAACATACTCCAACTTGACCTCTCCATCAGCAACTTTATCTTTAAGAAAATGATAACGAATTGCTACATGCTTTGTTCGAGAGTGCTGAACAGGATTCTTAGATATATGAATTGCACTCGTGTTGTCACATAGGATCGGCGTAGGATCCGTTGTAGGAACTCCTAGATCAGAGAGCATTTGCCGCATCCATAACACTTGCGTACAACAAGTTGCCGCTGCAATATATTCCGCTTCCGCTGTCGAAAGGGATACTGAGTCTTGCTTTTTACTATGCCAAGCAACTAATCTTTCTCCAAGATAAAATGCGCCGCCGCTAGTACTCTTGCGATCATCTACGCATCCAGCCCAATATGCAACTAGAGTGAAGGATTTGCCTTTGGGATACCAGATACCAAGCTCCATAGTACCTTTCAGATATCGAAAGATTCTTTTCACTGCTGTAAGGTGCGTTTCAGTTGGTGCTGCTTGAAAACGTGCAACCATACATACTGCTTGTAGAAGATCTGGTCTTGTTGCAGTCAAGTAGAGCAAGCTTCCTATCATAGAGCGATAGGTGGTATGATCAACGGACGAGGCCTTATCATCTTTGCTAAGCTTCGTGTTCGTTGTCATTGGTGTGCTTACTGGCTTGCTGTCTTCCATATTGAACCGTTTCAGCATTTCCTTAATGTACTTCAATTGTGATATGAAGATGCCATGTTTCAGCTGCTGAACTTGTAAACCAAGAAAGAACTTTAGTTCTCCAAGCATCGACATCTCAAATTCTTTCTTCATCTCTTCTGCAAAATTCCTGCACATCTCCTCATCATTGCCACCAAAGATTATGTCATCAACATAAACAATGACAACCAGCTGTTTGCTTAACTCAGTTTTGACATATAGATTGCTATCAACAAGTCCTTTTCCAAAACCGATCTTGCGGAGATATAGGTCCAGCCTTGCATACCACGCCCTTGGCGCTTGTTTCAGTCCATAAAGAGCCTTTTTCAACTTGCATACTAGATCTGAATTTTTGCTGATGAGAAAACCATCAGGTTGCTCAATGTAGACCTCTTCTTCAAGTAAACCATTCAAGAAAGCTGACTTTACGTCCATCTGAAATACCTTGAAGGTTTTGTATGCTGCCAATGCAAGGAACATACGAATAGCTTCCAGACGAGCCACCGGTGCAAAGGTCTCTTCAAAATCTATGCCTTCAACTTGAGCATAGCCTTTACAAACCAACCTTGCTTTGTTTCTAATGACTTGACCATCTTCATTCAGCTTATTCCGAAAGACCCATTTAGTACCAATAACATTCTTATCAGTAGGTCTAGGAACAAGTTCCCATGTGGAGTTCTTCTCAATTTGCTCCAACTCCTCATGCATAGCTTTCAACCAACTATCATCGAGACTGGCTTCAGCCACAGTCTTGGGTTCAATGGTGGACACAAGTGAGTAATTACTAACTACACTTTGTCTAGTTTGAACGCCTGCCGTAGGATCTCCAATGATTGATCCTTAGGGTGTTGCTCTACCCAAGTGCTGTGCTTCTTAGGTGAAGTATCTTCTGAGTCATCTTTTGATTTCTCAGCCATCTCATCATCAATCTCACTCGAGTCCTCATAAACTGGACTGTCATTATGAGTTCCACTCTTTGCTTCAATATTTTCATCTATTCTCACATCAGCACTTTCTATGATTTTTCTGGTTCTTTTGTTAAGACACCTATATGCCTTGCTAGTAGAGGAGTAACCCAGAAATATACCTTCGTCAGCTCTTTCTTCAAATTTGCCCGGATTTTGTTCCAGCCGCTTGATGTAGCACTTGCTGCCGAAGACTTTGAAGTGCTTGACTGTTGCTTTTCTTCCAAACCATAGCTCATAGGGAGTTTTGTCTTCATGTGGCCTGATCAAGCATCGGTTTTGAATGTATACAGCCGTGTGAATTGCCTCTTTCCAATACTTGTCAGCCATCTTGCTTTCACTTAGCATTGTACGAGCCATCTCTTGTACGGTGCGATTCTTCCGTTCCACAACTCCATTTTGCTGTGGAGTTCTAGGGGCTGAGTACTGTCTTTGAATGCCATGATGTTCACAATATTTAGTGAACTCTTCAGATGTGAACTCGCCTCCACGATCAGACCTTAAAATCTTGATACGTTTTTCCAATTGATTTTCAACCTGTGCTTTAAACACTTTAAAACGATCAAGTGCTTGATGCTTATGCTTAAGAAACAATACCCATGTCATACGAGTATAATCATCAATGCATAACATGAAATACTTATCTCCATTGGTGCTTTGAGTTCGCATCGGTCCACAGAGATCAGTGTGCACTAGCTCAAGAGGTTTCTTGGAATGATGCTCCTTTGACTTGAACATAACCCTCGTTTGCTTTCCCTTTTGGCAAGAGTCGCAAATGGGATTGGAAGGCTTTTCAACTTTAGACATGCCTCTTACAGCCTTTGAATTGCAAATCTTTGACATATTGTCAAAGCTTAGATGCCCAAGGCGTTTGTGCCACAACCAACTTTCCTCTGTCCGACTCATCAAGCAGGTCTTTTCAGCTCCATCTGACAATGTATAGAGATTTCCAGTAGTTCTTGATCCAGTTGCCACTGTTTTCCCGTTGCTACTCTTCTTGATGGCAAACCCATTCTTTGTGAAGATAACTTCATGACCCTTGTCACAGATCTGGCTCACACTAAGCAGGTTGTGTCTCAATCCAGACACATATAAGACTTCTTCAGATCTGATCTTGTTTGCCATAAGCTGAATAACACCTTTTCCGCATATTTTGGCACCATCATTGTTGCCAAATTTCACTGAACCGCCTTCATAGTGCTGTAATTTGATGAATTTCTCTTTATCACCAGTCATATGGCTTGAACAACCACTATCAAGGACCCATGGTGCTGTCTTCTTTTGTGCATTGAATGCCGTTTGCACAATGAGAGATTCTTTGGGATTACCTTCCCTTTTCTTTGCCCTCCATGCCTTAACTAACTTGGGTTTCTTTTCAACCTGAAATTGGTTAGCAATAGGCAACCTACAATCCCTAGCCAAGTGTCCATAATTATGACATATATAACACTCAATTTTGTGGCTACTTAGGATTGAGAAAGGATTCCTAGTCACAAATGGACTGTTTCTTACATAGAATTTGCAATCAGCTCTTTTATGTCCAAACATATTACAATGAAAGCAATAACCATAGAATTTGTATCTTCTTTGTGGCTGGTTAGTCTTCATTACCTTTCTAACAGGAATGGACTCCTTTCTAGGTTGAGTGGGCTTCATAGAGTTAGAAGGTGCAGTGACTTGCTTCACAAACTTTTTCTTTTCAGGAGGTGCAATCTTAGAGGATTCACCTTTCTCAAATCCTAGACCAAATCTGAAGTGGGCTGGTCTTTGAACTTTCAGTAGTTCATTGAGTTTCATAGTCCCTTCAATCGCTTGGAGCGCTTTGAGTTTTTTGCTATTTTCCAAATTTTCAGCCTTTGCTCTAGCGATCTCAGTTTCAAGTTTCATAGCCTCTTCCTTTTTGATACTTATTTGGTTTTCAAGGACTTCTACCATTCTTTTATATTCTTCTACTTGAGTTTTCAAAGAAATAATAGAACTTTCAGATTCATGGAGAAGTTTCAGATTTTTCTTACTTGATTTGCGTTCCATGCTTAGCTCCTCAAGTGCGGCTATGAGTTCCTCTTCAAGATTGACTTCAGCCTCCTCATCCTCTTCCGGATCTAGCTCTTCTTCTTCTTCAACAGTGACCATGAAGAGAGCTTCGGTTGATTCATCATCGTCTGAAGTTTCAGACGTGCTGTCATCTTGTTGACATAGAAAGTTTTTAGCTTTGCCCCTTTTTCTGAAATTTCTCTTTCCTTTACTCTTTTCAGCATAAGAGTCACTTTCATTGTCTTATTTTAGCGGACACTTCGCAGCAAAGTGACCAATACCTCCACAATTGAAGCATTTAAAGGGTAGCTTCCCTTTGTACTTGCCAATGCTTCCTTTCTTCAACTTTCTAACAAATTGAGCCTCAAGCTCATCATCATCAGAATCAACATCATGACCAGCAGTCTCTTTTGCCTTTTTCTGAACTTTGAAGGCCGCTTCTTTATCAGATGAAGACGTTTTTCCTATGCGCATCTCATAGGCAGTTAGAGAACCATGTAATTCATCCATGGAAAATGCATTCAGATCTTTGGCTTCTTCAATGGCTGAGACTTTTGAATCAAACCGAGGAAGAAGAGATCTTAGAACCTTTTTGACGATGACCGGCTCTTTAATCTCCTCCCCTAGTCCACGAATGTCATTCGTGACTTCATTCACTCGTTGCAAATATGAGTCAACATTCTCGCTTTCCTCCATGCGAAGAGATTCAAATTGAGAGCGATGAGTTTGCAATTTGGCTTCTTTAATCTTCTCATCACCTTCATGTATGCTTTGCAACTTGTCCCAAATTTCCTTGGCTGTTTTGCATGCAATTACTTTGACAAGCTCGCTGTCCACAAGGCCACTAAAGAGTGCATTCTGCGCCTTGGAGTCGTTGTCTGCCAACTTCTTCGATGCAGTATCATTGGGTACGTTGGCAGCATTGTAACCGACTCTGACAGCCTCCCAAACATCATAGCCAAGAGATTTGATGAAGGCTTGCATCCTAATCTTCCAGAAAGAGTAATTAGAACCATCAAACAGAGGTGCTTTCATATTCCCTGTATTGACTGCCATGTGATTTGACAAGAGATCACCCTTAGCGTATTAAACTGATCAAGGGAACCTCGCTCTGATACCAATTGTTGGATACCGCGATCACTGAGAGGGGGGGGGGTGAATCAGTGATTTCTAAAAACAGGTCCAATTCAACAACAAAACAAGTCAATCACACAATGACACCAGATTTAACGTGGTTCACCGAAAGGCTACGTCCACGGTTCAAAGACTGTCCGAACACCAATCCGGGACAGATCTGAATCTTATTTAGTCGCACCAACGACAAAGAGCACCAACCCTTAGTTTCAGATAGCACCAACTATCTAGGAAGCACCTACTCCCTTGAGTTTCAGATAGCACCAACTATCTAGGAAGCACCGACTCCCTTTACAATTTATCTGCACCCACAGATGGGATCACCAAACCCCAAACACCAAGCACCAACTTGATGTTAAAACAGAGTAGAAGATTAATTCTGTCTACAGCCCTTCCCCTCTACAATTCTCTCTCTCTCAATCCCTTACAAATTGAAATCTAAAGCATAAAGAGAGACACTTAACTCATGGACGAATCACCATCTTCTAGAGCATAATCTCGTCCACAATTGCTGTAGAAAACGTCTGATAATGCAGCAACACAGCAACACAGCACCAGCACTCTTCTTCTCTCCAAAACTCTCTCTATAACTCTCTAAAACTCTTCCCTTCTGGTGTCTCTTCTTGGTGTGTTTATGAACGACCCAAGCATGCCTTTATATAGGTTTTAATAACCCTTAATTGTATTCAAAACGGGCTACAATTCGTTTAGAAAGATTCCCAAACGAAATAGATAACTGTGCTGAATTTTCGTGCAAAACTTCTAATTCTGCGCAACTCTGATTCCCGTGCTCGGTCGACATCCTGGCTTGCCCGGTCGACCGAAGACACTGACTGGAAAACAGACAATTTCGAGCTCGGTCGACATCCTGAGGGCTCGGTCGACCGAAGACACACTGTGTCACGAAAATAACTGAGAGGTGCCTTTTTTCTGTTTTCTGCAGGTTTCTTCTTGCTCGGTCGACCGCATGAAGAGCCCGGTCGACCGCGTGCTCTGCATCAGGAATTCTTAATTCCTGGCTGTTTCAATTCTGTTTCCAATTCTGATTTCTTCTTTTAAGCTCTATCAATACCAATCTATTAACATCACGTTTGTGACAATGTGTTGACAAGAATTCCAACTCAAAACCATACTTGAGATACTAATTACTTTAATTCTTCAAAGACTAATCATGTCATCTCAAATTCCAACACACCACAGCAACAGAGGCCAGCTCAAGGACAGCAGAGGCCAGTTCAGGGGACAACAGAGGCAATTTCAGCAACAAAGGCAGCAACCAGTGGGCCAACCAAGAGCACCAAGGCCAGTCCAAGGGCAGCAGAACCAAGCCTATCAGATGGGCAAAGTGTATGCAGTTACACATGAGGATGCAGATGCTTCTGCAGAAGTGGTGGAAGGTATTGTTCTAATCTCAGAGGTAGAAGCTAAGGCCATTTTTGACCCTGGCTATACACATTCATTTGTTTCTCATGATTTTGCTAGACATATCAATGAGGCTGTAGTGAGATTAGACGTTGCCTTAGTAGTGGGTACCCTAGTAGGCAAGCAGGTTCGTTGCCACCAGTATTTTCCGATTACCTGAGTTCAAGTCGGAGATTTCATTTTACCTGCCAATTTGATACTTTTAACGATGAAGGATTTCGATCTCATACTTGGTATGTGTCACGCCCCCGGACCGAGGACCCGTAAACAAGACCTTAATCCGAAGTCGTGGCGCGACGGGCCGGAAATTTCCGCCTGCACACGCTAGTTTCCCACAGGTTTCCGCGGTAAGGATCCCCGAAATCCGATCCAACAGTGATTAATAAGAATCACATTCATACTAATAACTTACGCGGAAGCATTGTAGCAAACATAAAAGTCTCTCACATATGGGTATAAGATGAGAACGCACAAGACTAGCATCAAAAAGAGAAACATTCATTGGTAGGCCCCAAAGTTGGTTTCAAGTTTAAAGTTAAATACAAAAGCAAAGTTAGCCAATAATTACATTTTTTCCCAAAAAGAATAAGCCAACAATGGCTACAACAAAAACCCAAAAAGAATAGTATCTATTCCCCAAAATGTGATCGCAGCTCCAAAAACAACCCGATGTCTAAACGACATCATCGGGCTGCCACTCGCACTCCACAGGGACTATAGGTTCTGTCTCGAAGTGCGCCTCAACCGCGAGGGGCTCGACATCTGGCACCAAGCAAACTGGATCAGACACGACGGTCTGGCAAGCAAATATAACAATAATAGGATGACAGAAAAGTAAAACATTAAATAAATGAGAGCCACGATTAAATCCTGAATAATAGAAATGACGAACTAAAAGATAGACATCATAATAGTTTACAAATCCAATGCTGTGGTAAATGAAATAAACAAGAACCATAAGATGAACATTAAATGTATAAAAACATTGGCAGACCACGTATAGCTAAATTCTCCTGTTACCAAAGTAATTAGAGCAGACAAAACCGTAGCCACTACTCGTGGGACCGGAACGAACATAGTCATTAACAAACAGAACCGTAGCCACTACATGTGGGACCGGATATAAACCATTGCCATGGTCAGTACACACAGAATCCAAACTGCAGCTGGTGAACAAATTAAAGATTCCAAGCCGGATGATCAGTCCGACAATGCAACCAAAGCTTAGTGGTGCCATTAGAATAAAAGTTCGAAACCTCAAAGAAATGTAAATCTGTTCATAAAATACATTTCCAAAAATCGATAAGAAAACTACTCCGAACAAATACATATTGACGAATCCGAGCAAAATAGGTGAGCAGTCTTACCAATATCTAAAGAGGTGGTAAACCGCCACAAGGCATTCAAAAGATTGATGAAAGAATCCGAACAAAAGTCTTTTTACATGGAACGAATGTATGATGATTCAACAGTCTAATGCGGGTCATCTCGATATGCATTTGACCCCTTCATTGTCATTAATAGAACGTAATTTGGTGCCACAGAAGGTCTTTGACAATTACAAGGGATGAAGTGTACATTTAGACTTGAAGGATTCCCCAAAGGGTTTGTTCCGCATTCAAACCAATTTACATAATGGTCTCATGTTTTAAAAGAACTAATTGGGCTTTAATATATATAGAAAGGTTGGGCTGAGTTGGACATGACTCTGGGCTTGAAATGGACCTGGGAAACACTTCAATATGTCCCCTTAAAAAACATGATTAAAGCCTCTTTGAATCAGGCCCAAATCGGGCCTTGAACCAAGCCCAAAACAGCCTTTAAATATGACCCAAACAGTCCCTAAAACAGGCCCATACAGACCTTGAAATGAGCCCAGAAATCAGGTCTTGCAACAGGCCCAACACAGTTTTCGAATGGGCCAAACAGATCTTTGAAATGGGCCGAAAACAGTCCCTGAACAGGCCCCCAGGCTGGGCTGGGCTCGCTTGAGCGACCCAAGGTCCGCTCGAGCGGAGCCCAGACAGAGCCTGGTCCGCTCGAGCGGCCCACTGGGTCGCTCGAGCGGACTGGGCCCTGTCCAGTCCGGCTCGGCTGGGGGTTTTCCCTCTTTTTTCCATATTTTTTTATTCTTTTTGTTTCCTTTCCTTTCATACACATTTCCACAATTAATTTGCCCCTTCCTTGACCTCCTCAACACATCAAATCATCATCCATAATCAATCCAATAAAACAAACACAATACTTTGAAATCAAAGTATTCTTTCTTGCCTTTGAGCACAACACTTAATATAAAGAAAGCTAAGTTTCAAATGACCAAAGTGGAAGCAAACTTTCAATACATTGTAAAACAATGACATGAGTGGAAATCAAGCATAACATTACTCCATTAGTCCAAAACAAATCTATGAGTCATGAAGAGATTATAACATAGAAAGAAAAACATGAAATGGAACTTATAACATGGAATCATCATATTAAGTGGAGTATTCACTTGCCTCAAGTCTAGATGAGAGAAATATTACTCCTCAAACAAAGCTCTAGGGTCTCAGGCTCCCAATCTACAAAAACCCCAAAATTTTTCGCAAAGTGAACCGTAAAAAAATCAATATTTGCAAATCTCCAAGGAAAGCTCTTGCATATGGGATGAAAACACTCCAAATGAAGAGGAAAACAAACATCTCAAGTTTGGAAAGCCATTGCTAACCTTGAAAAGCTCAAACGAAGAAGAGAAGCTTGAAAGAGAACCTTGCCCTAGCTCAAAACCTTTGAAAAAGGTGTCTTTGGAAAACTTGGAAGATAAGGAAGAACCTTAGGAGATCAATCCTCCAAGAAAACTCCAAGAGATTAGTGTTTCAAATGAGAGAGAAAGTGTTGGAAGAGAGGGAAAAGCCCTAGTTCCAAACCGTGCAGGAAAAGAAACGAAGGAAGAAGAAGAGAGTTCCTCTTCTTATAAGATGGGTTTTGTGGACCCCGATCTTCACAAGACTAAAAATGACATTTGCGGGCCCCAAATGAAAACGACGAAGAAGACAAAAACGATCAGCGAAATTTCTACTTTCCAAATAGTATATTTTTGTCAATTTCTGAAATTTTTAAAATTTGGGTGCAGATTTTGTGTGAAAGGTCAGTTTTGCTCTTTTCCTCGAAAAACGCAATTTCTGATCATTAAATCAAGATGGTCAAAACATGAAAGTTGATAATCTAAACGAAATGAGTCAAAATGCACAAAATTGAGATTTTACAAAAATCAAAGTTAAACTCCACAGATTCACACACAACCCACGGGCGCCCCGGCCCGCGTCAAGCCTAAGTCAACGATTCTCGAAACTTCCCCAAAGCTAATCAAACATTCTAATCTAGCTTAAGAAAATAAGCTAATCATCCACTAACCCCACTTATCAACTAATCACGGTTAAAATATAATTAAATATTCCAAACTTGGGTCGGGGTTTGACATCCTCCACCCCTAAAAATCACATTTGGTCCTCCAAATGATCACTAACCTCTGGAAATAGCTGAGGGTACTTCTTCTAGACCTGATCACGAAGTTCCCAAGTGGCCTCTTTTGGTCCATGATTCTCCCAACGAATCTTTACCCACTAAATTGTTCTGTTTCTCAGTTCTTGCCCTTTGGTGTCAATAATCTCGGTCGGTTTCTCAATGTAGGTGGCATCTTCTCGAACATCCAACGGTTCGTGATGTAGCACGTGCGAAGGGTCCGAAACAAACTTCCTTAGCATTGACACGTGAAACACATTATGCACACCCGAAAGTTCTGGAGGCAAAGCTAGTCTATATGCTACTTGCCCGATACGACTCAAGATCTCATACGGTCCAATGAATCTCTTAGACAATTTGCACTTCTGTCCAAATCTCAGCGTTCCTCTGACCGGAGATACTTTTAAGAATATTTTGTCTCCAACATGGAATTGTAGATCCTTCCTTCGAACATCAGCATAGCTCTTCTGTTGACTTCTCGAAATCTTCAATCCCTCATGAATAATTCTGACTTTGTCACTTGTTTCTTCAACCAAAGATGGACCATGAAAACTGCGTTCTCCAACTTCTTCCCAACACACTGGGGTTCTACACTTCCTGCCATACAACGCTTCGAAAGGGGCCATCCCTATGCTTGAATGGTAACTATTGTTGTAGGCAAATTCATAGAGCGGTAAATTCTCATCCCATTGATTCTTGAAATCAAGTACACATGCAAGCATGTCTTCAAGGTTCTGAATAGCTCTCTCCGATTGACCATCGGTTTGCGGGTGATATGCTGTGCTGAATTGAAGCTTCATTCCTATTGATTCATGTAAGGTCTTCCAAAACCTCGAAACAAATCTACTATCTCGATTTGAAGTAATGGAGACCGGTTGACCATGACGACTAACAATCTCCTTCATGAAAGCTTGTGCCAAAGCCAACATGTGCATTTTCTTCCCGGTCTTCAAAGGAATAAAATGTGCCGACTTCGTTAACCGATCTACTATGATCCAAATAGCATTGTTCCCTCTGCTTGTAGTCGGTAGACCCGAGACGAAATCCATAGTCAGGTGTTCCCATTTCCACTCTGGAATTTCTAAGGGCTGCAAAAGACCAGGTGGTTTCTGATGTTCTGCCTTCACCAATTGACAAGTCATGCATCTGGATACAAAGGCTGCTGTCTCTCTCTTCATATTGTTTCACCAAAAATGACTCTTCAAATTTTGGTACATCTTCGTGCTCCCCAGGTGTACTGAATACCTTGTATTGTGAGCTTCTACCATAATGTCATTCTTCAAATTATCTATCTTTGGAACACAAAGCCTGCCACGGAAGGACAAAACTCCATCCATGATATGAAAATCTGGGCGTTCCGAGATATGCTCCACAATTTTAGCCAAGTCTGGATCTTGCATCTGACTGTCCTTGATTTTCTGTATGAAGACTGGCTCAGACACTGTCATATTTGCCAACACAACTCCTTCCCTCAAAGGTTGGAACTCTACTCTCAACTCTTCGAATTGCTGAAAATTGTAAAAACCTTGCAAACTGGCCAAACATACTGATTTTCTACTCAAAGCATTTACCACTACGTTAACCTTCCCCGGATGATAGATGATCGGGAAATCATAGTCTTTGATGTACTCCATCCATCATCTTTGCCTCATGTTTATTTCCTTCTGAGAGAACAAATATTGGAGACTACGGTGATCCGAATGAACTTCAAAATTATCTCCGTACAAGTAGTGTCTCCACATCTTCAACGTGAACACTATAGCTACCAACTCCAAATCGTGCGTCGCATATTTCTTCTTGTGTTCCTTCAATTGCCTCGAGCCATACGCAATCACATTCCCATTTTGCATCAAAACACATCCAAGTCCTACACCTGAAGCATCCATATAGATAACAAAACCACCACTCCCCGAAGGTAAGGTGAGGACAGGTGCTGAAGTTAACCTCTTCTTCAACTCTTCAAAACTAGCTTCACATTTATCTGACCATATGAACGGTACATTCTTTCGGGTCAACTTGGTCAACGGTGCTGCAATGGATGAAAATCCTTGTACAAATCTCCTATAGTATCCTGCCAAACCCAGAAAACTCCTAATCTCAGTCACATTCTTCGGCTTCTCCCAATTGGTGACTGCTTCTATCTTTGCAGGATCAACTGCTAGTCCTTCTCTAGAAATGATGTGACCAAGAAAAGTGACTTGCTCTAGCCAAACTCGCACTTCCCAATCTTCGCATACGACTGGTTATCCCACAACAACTGCGATGAAGTTCTCAAATGCTGCTCATGGTCTTCTCTTGACTTGGAATACACTAAAATATCATCAATGAAGACGACTGTGAACTGATCTAGATAGGGCACAAAGATCTTGTTCATAAGGGCCATAAATATCGCCGGTGCATTCGTCAGTCCAAAGGGCATCACCAAAAATTCATAGTGCCCGTATCTAGTCCGAAAAGCTGTCTTCGGAATGTCTGATTCTCTAACTCTCAACTGATGGTATCCGGACCTCAAATCTATCTTCAAGAAAAACTCTGGACCTTGCAACTGATCAAACAACTCGTCTATCCTTGGCAAAGGGTACTTGTTCTTGATGGTCACTTGGTTCAATTTCCTGTAGTCTATACACATCCTCAAGCTTCCATCTTTCTTTTTGACAAATAGAACTGGGGCTCCCCATGGGGAAACACTTGGCCTTACAAAGCCTTTGTTTAGCAACTATTGCAACTGTAGTTTCAATTCTCCTAACTCTGCTGGAGCCATCCTATAAGGAGCAATGGAGATCGGAGCAGTTCCTGGCATCAACTCTATTGTAAACTCAACCTCTCTAACAGGTGGTAAACCTGGAATCTCTTCCGAAAAAACATCGGGAAACTCGCACACTACCAGAATGTTCTCCACCCCTTGGGACTGTTCATCCTTGGTGACAAATGCAATAAATCCTTCACATCATGATCTCAACAACTTAGCTGCAGAAAGAGCTGAAATGAACCTAGCCGGAGAAACCCTTTTCTCTCCTTGAAATTTCACCCCGGAGGATATCCCATCCAATCTAAAAGCAATGGTCTTGCTAAAGCAATCCATAGAGGCATGATGTCCCGCTAACCAATCCATGCCTAAAATGACATCGAAGTCATGCATAACTAAGGTAATAAGGTCTGCAGGGAAAATGACCTCTCCTATCTTCACTGAAAAACTAGGGTAAAAAGTACTACACAGAACTTGTTTCCCTACCGGAGTAGTAACAGTCAAAACAGACTCTAACTCTCTAGCAGGTACACTAATCATTTTAGCAAACACATGGGATAAGAAAGAGTGAGTAGATCCCGGGTCAAACAACACTTTAGCTTATACATCACAAATTAGGAGTTTATCTTCCACAACATCTCCCGCTGCTTCTGCGTCCACTTGATTGAGGTGATTGAGACGGCCTTGCTGACGTGGTCTATTTTGGTTCTGATTTGGTCTTCCTAGCTGAACATTCCGATTCTGTTGCGGTGGACGTACATTCTGATTTTGTGGTTGCTGAAAGGGCTGCTGATTCTGCTGCTGCCTTGGTTGATTCTGAACTGCCTGCTAGTTCCGCTGAGGTGCCTGCCTTGGTGGCTGCTGAGGTGCCCTATTGCCTTGATTCCTGTTGTTTGGGCAATCCTTCATTTGGTGATCTGTGCCACCACACTTAAAACACGCACCCGTAACTCTATAGCACTGATGAGAAGGGTGATTCTTGCCACAATGCTCACACCCATCTTGAGCTGGAGTATTCTGCTGTTTCTTCTGTCTCTTGCCTTGATAAGATTTCTCCCTCTTCCTCTGATTATCCTTGATGATCTGATTGTTGATGTCTTCAAACCTGTAGGCTCTTTTGATAGCCTCTTGGAAGGTAGTTGGTGGTACCACACCTAAAGCATCCCTCAAGATAATGGGATTGAGTCCATCCATGAGCTTGGTGATTTTCTTCTCTTCTGTGTCCACAAGCTCCGGTGCATAACGAGACAATTTCTCAAACTTCTTAAGATATTCAAGAACGGTCATGTCCTTTTGCTTGAGTAACTGAAACTTTGCTGCCTTTTGTTTCTTGATGTGAGCAGGGACGTACTTCTCACTGAACTATTGTTTGAAGGTGGCCCAAGCAATCCTATCCTCAATATTCTGATAACCTTCCTTAATGGTTTTCCACCATATATCTGCCAATCCGGTGAACATGGAAGCTGCTAGATGAACTTGTTGTCTGCCTGTGCATACAAAGATATCAAAGATGTTCTCCGTGTGGGCTAACCAATCATCAGTTGCCAAAGGGTCATCTAGTCCAATGAACTCCTTCGGGCCTCTCTTTCTGAACTTCTCAAACAAGATATTAGGATCCCGGTCTCTGTTCTGCATAGCTTCCACATTAGGTATTGGTTCTGGCCTCCTACCCAAAACTTCAAGCAACTGCCTCTGAACCTGAGTCAACTCTTCATCTTTCTTTGCCATCTGCTCTTGGAATCTAGCTTGATTCTCATTTGCCCTCTGTTGCTGTTCAACTAACATCTGCATAAGCTGCTGGAATTGACCTGTCATCTGATTTTCAACCCCACTGTCATTGTTACTGCCTGATGCATTTGCATTTACTGGAGGTCTGCGTGGAGGCATAATGCTGCAAAACAACTTGTTACTACAACAAAATATAATAATAAGGCGTTCCCGAACCCAATCGATACTAACTAACGGAAATTCTAACGAATCCTTGCCACGTCCTTATGTTTATATTCCAATTTTAATTGCCTCAAATATTTCTCACTTTGATACCAAGCCTGTCACGCCCCCGGACAGAGGACTCGTAAACAAGACCTTAATCCGGGGCCGTGGCGACGGGCCGGAAATTTCGGCCCGCACACGCTAGTTTCCCACAGGTTTCCGCGGTAAGGATCCCCGAAATCCGATCCAATAGTGATTAATAATAATCACATTCATACTAATAACTTACGCGGAAGCATTGTAGCAAACATAAAAGTCTATCACATATGGGTTTAAGATGAGAACGCACAAGACTAGCATCAAAAAGAGAAACATTTCATTGGTAGGCCCCAAAGTTGGCTTGAAGTTTAAAGTTAAATACAAAAGCAAAGTTAGCCAATAATTACAATTTTTCCCAGAAAGAATAAGCCAACAATGGCTACAACAAAAACCTAAAAAAGAATAGTATCTATTCCCCAAAATGTGATAGTAGCTCCAAAAACAACCCGACGTCTAAACGACACCATCGGGCTGCCACTCGCCCTCCGCAAGGACTATAGGTTCCGCTTCGAGTTGCGCCTCAACCGCGAGGGGCTCGACATCTGGCACCAAGCAAACAGGGTCAGACACGACGGTCTGGCAAGCAAATATAACAATAATAGGATGACAAAAAATTAAAACATTAAATAAATGAGAGCCACGATTAAATCCTGAATAATAGAAATGACGAACTAAAAGATAGACATCATAATAGTTTACAAATCCAATGCTATGGTAAATGAAATAAACAAGAACCATAAGACGAACATTAAATGTATAAAAACATTGGCAGACCACGTATAGCTAAATTCTCCTGTTACCAAAGTAACTGGAGCAGACAAAACTGTAGCCACTACTGGTGGGACCGGAATAAACATAGTCGTTAACAAACAGAACCGTAGCCACTACACGTGGAACCGGATATAAACCGTTGCCATGGTCGGTACAGACAGAATCCAAACTGCAGCAAGTGAACAAATTAAAGATTCCAAGCCGGATGATCAGTCCGACAAGGTAACCTAAGCTTAGTGGTGCCATTAGAATAAAAGTTCGAAACCTCGAAGAAATGTAAATCCGTTCATAAAATACATTTCCAAAAATCGATAAGAAAACTACTCCGAACAAATACATATTGATGAATCCGAGCAAAATAGGTGAGTAGTCTTACCAAGATCTAAAGTGGTGGTAAACCGCCTCAAGGCATTCAAAAGATTGATGAAAGAATCCGAACAAAAGTCTTTTTACATGGAACGAATCTATGATGATTCAACAGTCTAATGCGGGTCGTCTCGATATGCATTTGACCCCTTTATTGTCATTAATAGAACGTAATTTGGTGCCACAGAAGATCTTTGACAATTACAAGGGATGAAGTATACATTTAGACTTGAAGGATTCCCCAAAGGGTTTGTTCCACATTCAAACCAATTTACATAATGGTTTCATGTTTTAAAAGAACTGATTGGGCTTTAATATATATATATAGAAAGGTTGGGCTGAGTTGGACATGACTCTGGGCTTGAAATCGACCTAGGAAACACTTCAATAAGTCCCCTTAAAAAAATGATTAAAGCCTCTTTGAATCAGGCTCAAATCGGGCCTTGAACCAAGCCCCAAATAGCCTTTAAATATGACCCAAACAGTCCCTAAAACAGGCCCATACAGACCTTGAAATGAGCCCAGAAATCAGGTCTTGCAACAGGCCTAACACAGTTTTTGAATGGGCCAAACAGATCTTTGAAACGGGCCGAAAACAGTCCCTGAACAGGCCCCCAGGCTGGGCTGGCCTGGGCTCTCCCGAGCAACCCAAGGTCCGCTCGAGCGGAGCCCAGACAGAGCCTAGGTTGCTTGAGCGGCCCTGTCGGTTGCTCGAGCAAGGGCCAGGTAGAGGCTAGTCCGTTCGAGCAGCCCACTGGGTCACTCGAGCGGACTGGGCCCTGTCCAGTCCGGCTCGGCTGGGGTTTTTTCCCCCTTTTTTCCATCTTTTTTGATTTCTTTTGTTTCCTTTCCTTTCATACATATTTCCACAATTAATTTTCCCCTTCCTTGACCTCCTCAACTCATCAAATCATCATCCATAATCAATCCAATAAAACAAACACAATACTTTGAAATCAAAGTTTTCTTCCTTGCCTTTGAGCACAACACTTAATATAAAGAAAGCTAAGTTTCAAATGACCAAAGTGGAAGAAAACTTTCAATACATTGTAAAACAATGACATGAGAGGAAATAAAGCATAACATTACTCCATTAGTCCAAAACAAATCTATGAGTCATGAAGAGATTATAACATAGAAAGAAAAACATGAAATGGAACTTATAACATGGAATCATCATATTAAGTGGAGTATTCACTTGCCTCAAGTCTAGATGAGAGAAATATTACTCCTCAAACAAAGCTCTAGGGTCTCAAGCTCCCAATCTACAAAAACCCCATAAAATTTCCCAAAGAGAGCCCTAAAAAAATCAATATTTGCAAATCTCTAAGGAAAGCTCTTGCATATGGGATGAAAACACTCCAAATGAAGAGGAAAACAAACATCTCAAGTTTGGAAAGCCATTGCTAACCTTGAAAAGCTCAAACGAAGAAGAGAAGCTTGAAAGAGAACCTTGCCCTAGCTCAAAACCTTTGAAAAAGGTGTCTTTGGAAAGCTTGGAAGATGAGGAAGAACCTTAGGAGATCAATCCTCCAAGAAAACTCCAAGAGAATGGTGTTTCAGATGAGAGAAAAAGTGTTGGAAGAGAGGAAAAAGACCTAGTTCCAAACCGTGTAGGAAAAGAAACGAAGGAAGAAGAAGAGAGTTCCTCTTCTTATAAGATGGGTTTTGTGGGCCCCGATCTTCACAAGACTAAAAATGACATTTGCGGGCCCCGAATGAAAATGACGAAGAAGACAAAAACGATCAGCGAAATTTCTACTTTCCAAAAAGTATATTTTTGTCAATTTCTGAAATTTTTAAAATTTGGGTACAGATTTTGTGTGAAAGGTCAGTTTTGCCCTTTTCCTCGAAAAACGCAATTTTTGATGATTAAATCAAGATGGTCAAAACATGAAAGTTGATAATCTAAATGAAATGAGTCAAAATGCATGAAATTGGGAGTTTACAAAAATCAAAGTTAAACTCCACAGATTCACACACAACCCACGGGCGCCCCGGCCCGCGTCAAGCCTAAGTCAACGATTCTCGAAACTTACCCAAAGCTAATCAAACATTCTAATCTAGCTTAAGAAAATAAGCTAATCGTCTACTAACCCCACTTATCAACTAATCACGGTTAAACTATAATTAAATATTCCAAACCTGGGTCGGGGTCTGACAGTATGGATTGGCTAGTGACCTATAGAGCAAGGATGGACTGTTTTAACAAAACCATCAAGTTGTCATTGCATTCGGACACTGTTGAATTCGTAGGTCAAAGGAGATCGATTCTGACATGTCGGATCTCGGCACTGAAAGCAGAAAGATTGTTGAAATCAGGATGTGAAGGATACTTGGCGTTTATCACAGAGGATAAACAGTCAAAAGGGGTGGAGGATATTCCAGTGGTCTGTGAGTTTCCAGATGTTTTCCCCGATGAGATTCCATGCTTACCTTCAGTAAGAGAGATAGATTTCTCAATCGAATTGGTACCAGGGATAGCTTCTATTTCTAAAACTCCATATAGAATGGCTCCAGCAGAACTAAGAGAGTTGAAAACTCAATTACAAGATTTGTTGGATAGGGGATTTGTGAGACCAAGTGTATCTCCTTGGGGTGCACCGGTCCTATTTCTGAAGAAGAATGATGGTTCCATGAGGATGTGTATTGATTATAGACAACTCAATCCGGTCACAATCAAGAACAAATACCCTCTCCCCAGGACCGATGAGTTGTTTGACCAGCTTCAGGGAGCTGAATATTTCTCAAAGATAGACTTGAGAACAGAATATCACCAGCTCAGAGTTCGAGATCAGGACATTCAGAAGACAACATTCAGGACGAGATATGGCCATTACGAGTTTTTAGTAATGCCGTTTGGGTTAACTAATGCTCCAGGAGTATTCATGGCCTTGATGAATAAGATATTTACTCCATTTCTCGACCAGTTCATCGTTGTTTTTATGGACGACGTATTAGTGTATTCTCGGTCTCGAGAAGATCATGAGCAGCATTTGAGGTCAGCATGCAGACTTTAAGAGAGCATCAACTCTATGCCAAGTTAAGTAAGTGTGAATTTTGGCTTGAGCAAGTCATTTTCTTGGGTCACATCATCAGCAAGGAAGGTTTGGCAGTAGATCCAGGAAAGATTGAAGCAGTGGTCAAATGGTAGAGACCCATCTCAATAATAGAGATTCGTAGTTTCTTGGGTTTAGCAGGTTACTACATGAGATTTGTGAAAGGATTTTCATCCATAGCTGTGCCATTGACCAGATTAACACGAAAAGATGTGCCTTTCGTGTGGACTGACGAATGAGAAGCAAATTTTCAGGAGTTAAAGAATAGGTTTACTACCGCTCCAGTACTCACATTGCCTACGGGCAATGGTTGGTTTGTCATTTACACAGATGCTTCGAAGGTTGGATTGGGTTGTGTGCTTATGCAGGATGGAAAGGTAGTGGCTTATGGCTCTAGACAATTGAAAGAGCATGAGATGCCACTCATGATTTGGAACTTGCAGCAGTAGTCATGGCATTGAAGATGTGGCGTCATTACTTGTACGGTGAGAAGTTTGAAATTCATTCAGACCATAGAAATCTCCAATATTTGTTTACTCAGCCTGAGTTGAACATGAGATAGACCCGGTGGATGGAATACATGAAGGATTTTGACTTTCCAATCAAATATCATCCCGGGAAAGCTAATGTAGTGGCTGATGCACTGAGTCGAAGAGTAGCAACTAATGCATGTTTGAGAGCAGAATGGTCATGGGCATAAATTTTCCTCGATTTGGGATTGACTTTGCAGCCAATTGATGATAAGATTATGTTGGCTCACATGTTTGTTTGGGAACCAGAGATCTTGAACAGGAGCAAAAGCAGGCAGGTAGAGGAACCAGAGCTAGCTCGAGTGATTGAACATATTGACAGCAGACCAGATTTCAGATTATTGGAGGGTGTGTTGTATTTTCAAGACCGGTTATGTGTGCCAAACATAGAATAGTTGAAGAATGAGATTATGACGGAGGTGCATCATTCCCGTTATGCTATTCATCTAGGCAGTATAAAGATGTACCTGAACCTGCATAATCATTATTGGAGGAATAACATGAAGAAGGAAGTAACAGGATTTACAGCAAGATGCTTGGTGTGTCAGCAAGTAAAGGCAGAACGGAAGCAACCCCCAAGACTTTTAAAACAATTGGAAGTGCTAGATTGGAAATGGGAACATATAACAATGGATTTTATTTCTGGATTGCCATCGATTCATAACAGGGATAGTATCTGGGTGATAGTTGACAGGCTGACAAAGGTGGCACATTTCTTACCAATGAACATGAAGACACCTCGAGATGAATTAGCTCGAATGTATATGGAGAAGGTTGGTGTTCCTCTATCGATTGTATCAGACAGAGATCCTAGATTTTTGGGCAAATTCTGGATAGAACTTCAGGCAGCTTTGGGCACGAAGTTGAATTTCAGTACAGCGTATCATCCTCAGACCGATGGACAGACTGAAAGAACTGATCAGACACTAGAGGATTTGTTGCGAGCTTGCATCCTTGAATTTGGGAAGGACTGGCAGAAGAGTCTCCCATTATACGAGTTTGAATACAATAATAGTTATCACTCTAGTATCGGCATGGCACTGTTTGAAGCGTTGTATGGACGTAGATGCAGAACCCAATCTGTTGGGAAGAGATTGGTGTCATAAGTTTTCATGGCCCATCTATTGTTAGTGATGCCAGTGAACAAGTGAAGCAAATTCATGACCGGTTAGAAATTACTAGTAGCCGGCAGAAGATTTATGCAGACATGAAGGGAAGAGATCTTCAGTTCGAGATTGGTGAGCATGTATTTCTAAAAGTGTCACCGATGCGAGGAACATTGAGATTTGGGCAAAAAGGCAGATTATCTCGGAGATTTGTAGGCCCATTTGAGATCTTGGAAAGAATTGGAGAAGTTGCTTATAGATTGGCTTTACCATCAGAGTTGTCAGCAGTGCATAATGTTTTTCATGTCTCAATGTTGAAAAAGTATATCAAAGACTTATTGCACGTGTTGTAGTACAAGCCATTGGAATTGCAGCCAGATGTTACCTACGTTGAGCGGCCTTCTCAGATCATCGACACAAAGCAGCAAATTCTCAGGACTCGGATAATACATTGGGTGAAAGTCCAGTGGGAGCACCATAGTCCTCGAGAAGCCACTTGGGAACTTCGGGACCAAGTGAGGAAGTTCTATCCGTTTCTTCTTCTAGAGGTATGATTTTTATTTGGAGGACCAAATGTCCTAAGGGGGGGAGAATGTAAGATCCCGGTCCCACCTATTATATATTCATTAGATATTATTATTATTATTATTTTAATTGAAATGTATTTTAGTTATTTAATTGATTAGGATTAAGTGGGGCACACGTTAGATTAGATGCGTGGATTGCTGAGTTGGGTTAATGGGTAGATGACCTGACCCGCAGTTTGACCCGACCCAAAGACTTAAGCCCAATATTCTCTTAACCTCATCCCCTTTATTACGAATGCACGAACGCTCATCCTTATCTCTTCCCATTCATCTCTGTAACTCCTTCCGTTCCCTGTTCATCTTCTTCCTCTTTCAACTTCCCAAGCCTCTCTAACTTTAGGATCCAGCCATCAGAATCAAGATCTGAAGATACCACCATTCTTGGTTCGACTTTATTAATTTAGGTAACCATCTCCTCAAACCATCAGGAGTAAATCTGTACTCTTGGGTTACATTCTTAATGTTTCCAATATTTGATTTTGGGTAGGAATACCATAGATCTGATCATCTGAACATCCTTATCCTATCTTCTATGTCAGATTGGTATTAGGATTGTGATCGAGAGCCCCCGTAATCTTGGATTGGGTATTGGTTAGGATCTATTGCTTTTTCTATCAACCCCGGTGAAAGGCAAGTACCTAAACATAATTTGTGAATTTAATGCTTGTGTTTCTCGTTGATTCAAGTGTTAATGCATGTAGGAACCCGTTTTTATGCCTTTTCTTGTGAAATTATTGTGCTGCTATTTTTCTTTGAGATGAGATCGGAGATTTGGGGGTAATTTGGTTTATTTTATTGATTCTGCGTTACTGTTGCAGTAACCTCGACCTTCAGTTGACCATAGCACACTTTGTTTGTATTGCAAAACCCCTCTTCAACAATTGAAATTCTGTAACATAAGAATAACTGTAGATGATAAAACATGGAAGTTGGATGCAACTCAAACTCTCCAGACCTGTGCAGATCATACCTGAACCGGAATCATCACACAGATCGTTTGGGGCTGTTCCGTGATTTTGACCATGGGACCCGGGTGGCCGACCACTTGCAGATCAGGTCCCCACATCTGATAGGGGACCCAGGGTTGAACCTAACAGTGGTAGACCCGTGGGGATTGGGTCCCATCTGACCACTCATCTAAGGGTTTACATAGTTTGAGGCGTCAATCATCAAAGGGGGTTTTATTTTGGATATGAGGCAGTGGTGGGGTCCACTGGCTGATTTGATCACAAATCTAGTCCACACATCCGTCCATACATGGTTGGGGCGACCATTGTTGTGAGGGTGATCTTGGGATTGGAGACGGTGGGGCCCATTATCATAGTATCCATGCTACATCAGGCATGAAGTTCAACTTCTGGCCGGGACTGGCTGGGTTCTGTCATGTACAAAGAGAGTGGTTTGGCTCTCTAGATATACATGAGGAGTGAGATACCACTTGGTGTTAATCTATTATAATATGAGTGTTGACCTAGACTTGTCTTGGAAAAAGAAGTCCAACTTTATATAGCTTTCCATACACCCCATTAGTTTTAAGAAATTGAAGAAAGGGCCTTAGTTGATTTATAAATACAAATTAATTTTTAAATGGTATCTTTGATTTTTCATTGGTTAATATTATATTTTTATACCTTATTAATTAGATCTTTAGACCTGAGTAAATACCGACTAGGCACGCGGTATCTTACTAATATGGGGTTTAGTGCTTCATATAACCTCGCGGAAATCCTAATGGATTCGAGCTCAACCCATCTTGTCACACCCCGAAACCGGGCCCTGCAGTGACCCGACCTCGGGATGCGAAATTTTGGGATTTATTTAAATTTTTTGCTATATTTCCCAAGATCCGCATGAATGAGGATGATAAAATTCCATCACGATCAGAACATATTTTCGTGGAAGCTAATCATGGCGTTGCGACCCGGAGTCCGTGGCCATCAGATTCCGTGTCGCACTCAACCAATATCATAAAGCCATCAAATGAGCAGGCTGGCACAAATCATAATTCAGAGAATACTGAGCTGGCAGTAACCGGACTATTTATTTCCCACATATTCAAGTTATAATACACAAGTGTCTTAATTACAAATCCTAGTGAAAAAGCTAACAGAGCCATACAAAAATAATATCCAACTAAAAAGAAATACTACCCCCAATATTTAGATACGAACTCCGGTGCCAAACTTGACATCTAGATGATATCAATGGGCAGCCTCTCGCGTCAGACCGGCAGCTCAACTGCCTCCTCCGATCAAATACCTAAGAGCAGTAAGAGAGAGATCTGGCACCAAACAAACAGGGTCAGACATGACGGTCTGGCAAGCAAATAAACAAGTAATAGGATGATGAACATTTATAAAAACCATATGGAATAATTGTAAATCCATTTAAAGAGTCTAAACAATAATAATAATAAATCATGATAAACGGTTGAAAGCTTGAACATAAATATCGAAGAAGATAAATGAACTGTATCTGAAACATAGATATCTTAAAAGAGAACATATTACGTAAAACATTTAATAATTGGAAATACATTTAAAATCCTGAATAATAGAGACAATAAGATAAAAGATCGCTGTCTTGGACATTAACAAATCCAAAGACTACAATAAGCTGGAACAAACAAGGATCATAAGACAAAATATAAAGCAGATAAAATATTGGCAAACCACATATAGCTATATTCTCCTATTACCGAAGTAACAAGAGTAGACAGAACCGTAGCCACTACTCGTGGGACCGGAACGAACCAAGTCATTATCAAACAGAACCGTAGCCACTACATGTGGGACCGGAAACAAAACCGTTGCCATGGTCGGTACAGACAGAATCCAAGCTGCAGCTGGCAGACAGATTAAACATCCCAAGCTGGGTGATCAGCCCGACAAGGTGACCTAAGCCTAGTGGTGCCTTTAGTTTTCAAAACCTGAACCAGTACCAAACAAAATAATAATCCCTTTGGCTCATGGGCTCACACTACAAAGCTCTGGCCCCATCTTGCCTCGAGGTTTTATTTTCAAAATAATAGTCCCTTTGGCTCATGGGCTCGCACTACAAAGCTCTGGCCCCATCTTGCCTCGAGGTTTTATTTTCAAAATGAGTAGTTTTATAGGTATTTCCAATCATTGCAAACCCCTCAATTCATTTCAATTCACCGAGGTTATCTAAGGTTGTGAAATCACATAAATCCTTTCAAATTAATTTTCCGAAGAACACATATACATTTCTAACTTGAAATGGAGTAGAATAATGTAGAATGACTTACCAAGGGGCTATCTCAATACACACTTGATTAATAAGAGAACGTGTTTGATGCCAATGAAAATCCACAACATTTAAAATGATAGAGTATGCATTGAGATTTGAAAGCTTCCCGGGTAAATTCCACATACACTCATTCTCTCATTGTTCTCATTCCATTTCACAATTTCGGAGTACTAAAATTTATTTCAAGTCTTCCCCGGCTTCTCCACATTATTAGGAACTAAATGGGCCTCAAAACACAAGAGAAAGAAGGGTAGAATAGACCTTAAATAGCCCTGAAAAGATGCTACAAATAGGCCCGAAACAGATCCACAAGAGGACCTAGGACTGGGTCCAGGTCTGCTCGAGCGGCCCAGGGCTCGCTCGAGCTGACCCCTCCCAGAACCTGGTCCGCTCGAGCGGCCCAGTTCTACTGGGTCCGATTTTGAGTGCAGATCTGCACTCTCTTCTTCTTCTTTGATTCTCTTTCCCTCCTTTCTCTTCCATACATAATTTCACATGAAATGGACCTCTCTTAGCCTCAACAAAATTCCTTCAAATCATTGATACACTAATTTCCATTTCATTTCCATCAAAGAAATCAAACATAAACATAAATTTCTTTCATTCATCAAGATATAAAGTTCCTTAAACATAAAGGTTGGTTCAAAATGAATCATTCCAAAAGCAAAACATATATATATATATATATTAAACCCATACTAAATCATTTCAAGATGAATCATAATAAGACATATTAAAAGTGGAAATGCTAAGAAATTTCTCATATTGCATAAAATCATCAAATTAACTGAATATTCACTTGCCTCTACCCAAGATAAAGAACAAGTAACTCAAAGATGGCCTCAATTTAGACTCTAGCTCCAAATCCACAAAACCCCCAAAATAATCCAAGAGAAAGCCCTAGAAACCAAACATTTGCAAAACCTCCATGAATCTCTTTGCATGGATGACAAAAACATTCTAAATGGTTTGGAAAACCAAGATTTGAAGAAAGGAAAGCTTTTGCTCACCTTTGGTAACTCAAACAAGGAAGAAAGGCTTGGAAAAGTGGTCTCTCCTAGCTCAAATCTTTTGAAAAATGCATCTTTGGAAGCTTGGAAGGTGGGGAAGAAGATGAGAAGATCATTCCCTCACTTAGCACTCAAGATGGGAGCTTTCAAAGAGGAGAGAGAGAAAGTGCTGGGAGAAAACCCTATGCTCCACTCTTGTTGCAGGAAAATGAAAGAATGGGGAAGAAGAACCCATGTGGTTTTATAAAGGGTTAAGTGGGCTGGGCCCCATGGGCCCCAACATTACAAAGGCTGAAACTAACATTTGTGGGTCCCAAATAAGATCGACGAAGAAGACAAAATCGATCAACGAAATATTTACTTTCAAAAATGTATATTTTCCCAATTTCTGAATTTTCAAAATTAATGGACAGATTTAGTGTGAAAGGTCAATTTTGCCCTTTTTCTCGAAAAACGTATTTTCTGATCATCAAATCAAAATGGTCAAAACATGAAAGTTGTTAAACTTAATAAAATCAGTCAAAAGGAGTAAAAATTGTAATTTTCCAAAATAAGAATAATTTCTCACAAATTATAAATCATATGGACCGGGTCAAACCAAAGTCAACGGTCTTCAAAATCTCCAAGGCTACGAAAAATCTAGTCAAATTCAAAGAAAAAGTTAAACCAACTCAAATCTCGCTTAAAAAGCTAAACCATGATTAAAATAATACTAAACAAAAGAACTGGGGGTCGAGGTTTTACACATCTCTATTGGAAAACCCTTAATTGGATCTATGCACCTTTGATTGAGAAGGGATGCGTTGATCTTTTATCAATTAGAGATTCATGTGGTTGTTGGATACGAAACCTTATGTTTGACCTTAGGATTGGCTTGTGATTATTCTTTAACCTTCGCATGCACATATATATGTTGGTTTAGGATATGTATTCCTTTAGATGCATACCCTATTGTGTTACAGACTATAAAGTGGCTTGGCAAGTTTTGTATAACGATTTGATTATGATATGGAATGTGGAATGGCCAGCACTTTACTTTGACTTAGGACTCTTGTGTCGGAGCATTATTATTCGGGTCTATTATACATATATGTTTTCCTTTATGTGGGTCATTTTTGAACGACTGCAGATCGTATGGGGACGGTTGATCACCAATGTGTCCGGATCACTTATAATCCACTATGAATGTGAACCGGTTATCCTGATATTTGTTTATCGATCGGTTTATGTCCACCGATGTTATGGACGGGCTTTCCCGATTATGTAGGGTTTACCACCCACAACGGGGACACTTGTCTCCGTGTGAATCTTATTGCTCCATTTGTTTTATTTAGATTTATGTCATACGTTCATTCGTGTTATATCTTTGCCTTTACTTTTATATGATCACACTTGTCTTTATTCTTCTCGTTATGATATTTAATTTCGAATTATGATTATGTACTTGCTATTTACTTATAATAATTGGTGCATAGGTACCGAGCCCTAATTTACCGAGGAAACAGAGGAGGATCAAACGTTTGAGCCAACTGACGAACCCGAGTGGGATGTCGGAGACGGTTTCGGAGACGTCTGAGCCTGCATTAGAGAAAACGTCATCTTAGCACTTCTTTAGATGTACTTTCTTTTAATAATAACCCTTTCTTAGTAATTGTTTGATTTATTCTTCCACATTGACTATTAATAGTTATTTGATTTTTGTGTTGGACTTTATTTATGAACTTTTAATACCAAGAATAAAGCTTTCGTTGCATTTAATGAGATTGATTTTGACTCACCACAGGTTGAAATTTTTATATGGGTCCACGTTTGGAAGCTTGTGTTGCATTAAACACATGAATTTGAATTTAAGATTCTAATTTTCACGTTTTTCCCTAATTCTTATTTTGGGGACGTGACATATGGCATCCTATACGACATCCATTAAACATGTAGTATGAAATTGATATTGTAATTTATATCTCATAGGTACTGGTGCAAGGGTGTGTACAAGTCTCAGGATATCACATGTTGTAGCGACCCAATTTCATTCAACATGATAGATATTGAGACATGGGCTATTCCATAATGGGGCCCACTACATTCATGGAAAATACTTCTTAATGGAGGCCATAACTTTACTATGGCTAGGCAGACCGAAAAAAAGAAAAAGAAAGAAAATAGTTTTTCTTTCATTGGATGATTACTATCCTCTAAACAGGATAGATGTTGAGACATGGTCTATTCCATAATGGGACTCACTAGATTCCCAGAAAATGCTTTTTATTGGAGGAAATAACTTTTACAATGGCTATGCAAGGAAAATAAAAACTTTTTTCTTTCATTGGATGATTGCAATAATCTAAATGGGATAGATGTTAAGACATGGTCCACTCCTTAATGGCGCTCACTAGATTCACAGAAAATACTTTTTGTGGAGGCCATAAATCTCTACAATGGCCTGGCAGAAAACAAAAAAAAAAGTTATACAATCATCAAAACGTGATAGATGTTGAGAAATGGTCCATTCCTTAATGGAGCTCATTAGATTCACATAAAATACTTCTTAGTGGAGGCCATAAAGCTTATGGCTAAGCATGGCAAAAAAATAAAAAAGCACACTATTTTCATTGGATCAATGGATGATTACGATCATCTATATAGGATAGATGTTGAGACATGGTCCATTCCATAATGGGGCTCAATAAATTCAAAGAAAATAATTTTTAATGGAGGCTGTAACTGTACTATCGCTGGGGAAAAAAAGACTTTCATTCAGGATCAACCCTTCTACATGCAATGTATTTTTTGATTAATCAGTCAAGATGTAAAGTACCTTAACCAACAATTTAACATGATGAACTAAAACAATACCTAAAAAGTGACACCCTCATCTTTGTTGGAAACAAGGTGGGCCTCTAGGATAGGTTTCAAAACTTTTGACCCACTTGATGTAGGGATCAACTATCCAGAAGGCTATAAAACCCAATCCAGGAAGTAAACCCTCAATCTCACCCATCATGATCAGTAAATACAATCAATCTAGAAGATAGAAATAGCAATTAATAAGCAACAAATAAATCTACAACATGCAAGGAAGTAGATTATACCTTTGGAGCTCGGTTGTGCTCTAATGGAGAAGTTGCGTCTTTCTTTGATGATGAAACACTTTCACTAATCAAATAGGAATCTCCAAGACCTCTTAATCTTCCACGCTATGACCCGTATTAGATTCTCCTTTTCTCAAGAAGATGGTGGGATCTTCAACATAAAACTACTAGGAACTCTAGGGAGGAACTAGAAAGAGAATTAGAAGAGGGAAGAAAGGAAAAAACGTGCAACTCTTGCACTCCAAAGGGGCTGGGCGTGAATCCCAATAATGAGACTATGGATGGATGTCCAACACTCCTTTTTCCTTCCCTATTTATAGCTTTTGCAAGCCCCACTTACTAATTTCCATTAGAAGTCTTACTTCCAAAAATTAGTAACTATCTCTTCTTAATTAAAATAGAAGTCTTACTTCTATTAGTAACTTACCATATCATAATTAGAAGTCTCACTTCAAATATGATTATTAACTTTCCAATTCCTTTATAATTAAAATAGAAGTCTCACTTCTACTAAAATTAGTATGTCTACTATTACCACTATTAGAAGTCTCACTCTAAATAGAAATAGTAACTTTCCTTCTAGAGTTCAACTAGAATTAGATACTTTCTAATAATTAGGCTAGCGTGGGGACCACTAGGGATTCCTTAGAAAGCTGGCACCAACTGGGACACGCGACCCCACATCTCATGTGTAATCTGGGCCCACAGTTAATTGCAAATAACTGCACTATATAAATGCAATTGAACTCCAGTCTTAGGAATATTATATAGAGGACCCTAAACTTCAACATTACCACAAGTAGACCCCTCTATCAATATCCATGGATCAATTGGACCTGTCTTCCAAAATAGATCCATATCTTATTATCCTTGAGCCCCAATTAATTATAGTGATCAATGGAACCTTTCCAATTAACTCTTAATCGGAATGGGTGCGCACTTACCAATGATAAATCCATTAATTGGCACAAGAGAATATTAGAGATAGATTCCATCTTGACCATTGAATGTTCCCACAGCTCTACTACCACGTACCCAAATTACCGAGGTGTTGACCTACAGTTGGCCTCACTCATTGGTGACTCAAAGCAAATGAATAGATAGAAACTTGAGTCCGTTAATGTCTCAGGATTGAGAGCCTATTGCTAGGGAATTATGAGATCAGACCTTAAAGAAAAGACAGTGTTTATAAGGCACTTCTCATGGTCCTTCAATACATCCAATGTACCAGCACTATGATCTAGAATCTTCCATTCTGATGATCGAGACAAATCACACTATCTCATAGTGATCAAAGTGCTGCAACCTTGTCAGTATGAGATGTCCAGTCTCATCACTGGTTGTGAAGATATTTAAGTATAAGACTTGCCACACATGTCTCCCGTATGTGGATCTCATCCATACACATGTGTTACATCTAATATACTTGTGGACTCCGGTTCATCTCATTAACCATCATGTCATTCGTATTAGTTATGTGCAAGTATATAATAAATCACCATTCATCTCATGAAAGGAAAGCATGAATAACTGATAAATAAATAAATTAATCAATTTATTATATCATCTACTGGATTAAGTCCATAAAACTAACAATCTCCCACTTGGGCTCAATGCCAGTTAGAGTTGCATCTCATGCACATCCCTTTTACATACTGCTCAAAAACTTTGGTAGTCAATGGCTTAGTAAAGGGATCTACCAGATTAGTCTGCAGAGGCTATCTTGGTGATCGTACATTACCTCTCTGCACAATCCATCTGACCATGTATAACTTCCTCTGTACATGCTTTTTGGCTCTTGGGTTATTTGGACTTAGCGACTGCCCTGCTGTTATCACAGTAAACTGTGAGTGGCTGTCCTGCCAAAAATACCACTCCAAGTTCCATAAGGAATGTTTTTAGCCAATCTGCTTCCATAGTTGCTTCTCAAGCGGTTATAGCATAAACACATACCCATAAGTTGATTTCCTGGAATCCTAATCTGACTAGAAGTCAGTATCTATGTAACCAACTGGAATCAACTCATCATTGCTGTAACTCAACATGTGATCTCTAGTCCTTCTCAAGTATTTGAGAACACATCTTACAGCAGCCAATGATAAAGACCTGGGCTAGACTTATATCTGCTGACTAGGCGTACTGCATGATAGATATCTGATCTAGTACAAAGCATAGCTTACCGTACCAGAACCTCATCTATGTACACATCATTGGGATACGCCTATCATCCTATTTTTCCGGTCTCAATGGAAATTTATCCTTAGGATGTACCTGGCTTCTCCAGAGTCCTTTATTATCAAAAGTCTTAGCCAACCAAAACTTTAACTGTTGACGATATCCCTATGTCACTCCATGGGAGTAGGATGTCGTCGACATATAATACCAGAAAAACTACTATGCCTTCTTGACTTTTCATGTACACACATGACTTATCCGGATTCTGACAAAAATCAAATGACTTGATTTCCTTATCAAAACGGATGTTCCTATTTCGGGATACTTACTTTAATCCATAAATGGACTTATGAAGCCTACAAACTCTTTGCACTTGGTTATTAGCTATACAACCATCTGGCTGCATCATATAGATGTCTTCCTCAAGATTGCCTTCGTGAGACGCTGTCTTGACATCCATTTGCCAAATCTCGTCACCGAGATGTACCACAAATAAGAGTATCTAGATGGAACTCTTCCATCTGGTCCTCTTTCTCTTTTGGAGACTCACTTGCACCCAATAGGTTTGCTATTGGCAGGCAAGTCCACAAGTATCCATACCTGATTAGAGTACAAAAGACTCCACCTTAGCTTTCATAGCATCTAACCAACGTTCCGAAACTATGTCATTAACTACTTTATCATTGTTATAGGGATCTTGTTCCGGTTCTTCCGAGATTGCCTCATAAGACTTTCCCTAGACAGAGAACTTGTCAAGGGTCCTGACAATACTCCCACTACGACAAGGCACTGGTGTAACTACTGGGTCTGGTATGGGCGGATTTTCTTAAAGTTCGGTTATTCTTGGATTTGGAATTGATTTCTCTTGAATTTCTTCCAAGATAACCATTTTTAAAGATTTCCAGTTAATCTTAGAATCTCCCTCCAGAAAATCGCATTGGTGCTGCCAAGCACAATCTGCTCTTTGGGATTATAGAGCAACCAACCTTTAGTTCCTTTTGGGATAGAATATAAACACATATACTTCCGACTTCAATTCCAACTAATCCGTCTTATCCTTTAGCACGTGTGCCGGACAACCCTGAAAATGTTGTAGACTGGGCTTTCTCCTTGTCCATAACTCTCGGGGAGTCTGAAGTATAGACTTAGATGGAATGAGGTTTAGTATATTCATTTCAGTTTCCATATCCCAAAATATAGGTAATCCGTAGAAACTCAATCATAGACCTGATTATATCTAAAAGAGTCTTGTTCCTTCTTTCTATTACTCCGTTCTATTGAGGCAAACCAAGAGCAGACTACTGGGATCAAATCCCATTTTCTGATAAGTATCCCATAAAATTAGCAGAGAGATATTCGCCTCATCGATTTCATCGAACAGTATTTATACTTTTACCTAAGTGCTTTACCGCTTCCGCTCGAAACTCTTTGAACTATTCAAAAAATCTCGGACTTGCGGTGCATAAGGTATATGTATTCATATCTCGAGTAATCTTCAGTGAAAGTGATGAAATACCCGTATCAATCTCTCACTCTAATATTATTGGTCCATACACATCAGTATATACTATCTCCAATAATCTTTGGCCCTACTGCCCTTAGACGAATAAGGGTCTCTTTGTCATTTTACCTTCCAGACAGGATTTGCAGACAGGCATTGGTTCTACCACCAATGAAGGCAAGATACCATCTTTCACTAGCTTGTCAATCCTATTTAGGTTTGTATGACCTATCCTCTTAGGTGCCAAAGTTTGTTGGATTAGATGAAGGTGAGTACCTCTTTAATGATGGTCTATTATTAACATCAGTGTCATGTATCTCATACATTGTGGGAGTAAAACAAATAAATGTCATCGATTACCTTGTCAGAGTATATAAGAGTACCGTTCCTCTTTAAGACAATTTCATTACCAAAAGTAATTGAATAACTCTTATTCATCATACTAGAAATTAAAATTCTAGTCTTAAAACGGTACATATAATGTATCTGACAAAATCAACTTAATATCTGTAAACAACTAAATTACTACTCCCACTGACACTGCTTCTGCCTTGGCTTCCGATCCCAGGTTAATATTGATTTCCCCGTCATTAATCCTCCTGGTTACCTGTAACTCCTATAACATATTACTGATGTAATTAGTTGCACCGAAGTCGACAAACTAAGATTATGAAGTTTTAGTTGCAAAACTAACTTCAGAAACAAGTGACTCAATCATACCTGAGGTCTTTTCCTTTGATAGAAATCGTAGACAATTCCTCTTCCAATGTCCTATCATACCACAGTGGAAACAGTTTCCCTTTGCTCCCGTATCCTTGACCTTGGCCACACCACTAGTGGAACCACACTCCACCTTAGGACCTTTGATGACTGATTTCTTCTTGCTATCATGGTCTTTGCCTTTCAGCTTAGACTTAGCAAATGACTTTTCTGTCATGAGGGCAGTTGGTCTTTTCTTCATGATTCCCTCAAACACTACCAGCTGGCGAGACAGCTCATCTATGGTCATTTCCAATTTATTATAATTGATTTCGAAATGTTTGAATGAGTCCGGTAGTGATTGAATGATCATGTTGATCTGCGATTCTGTATCAATCGTAGTCCCCAGTACATCTAACTCATTCAATGCCAACTTCCTTTTTAACAAATGTTTTTGTACTGGGGTTTCCTCAGCCATCTTAGTCTCCATCAGCACTTTTATAGCAGCCTGCCTAGCAGGCCTAACCTGTTCTACAAACATCTCCTTTAAGTTCGATATAATATCGTATGCTGACTTATAGGATTGATGTTGTTCTTGCAAAATAGTAGACATGGATGCCTGAATAAAACATCTGGCCATCTCATTGTCTTTGGTCCACTTGGTGTAAAAGTTTTTCACAATCTGTGGTGCATCAGGCGCAGGCGCAGGCTCAGGAAGGGAGGGTATAATAAGGACATATTTGCATTTTGAAGTTGTCAAGATAATATCCAGGTTCCTTTTCCAGTCTACATAGTTGGATCCCATCAACTTCTTCTGGTTGAGGATGGTCGCAAGTGGATTGAAAGTATTCGAATTCATTCTGTATAAATTAAAGCACATAACCATACATTCAATGAAAGAATATAAATGACATTAGGATTTAGTATTCTACCAAATTCATATGGGAATCCTCATAAGCACTGAATTTAGAATACATCGGAATCCCAATCCCCTAGGGCATGCATCGTTGGGGAGTGCGAATGTCCTTGGATTGGTGCAGATAAAAGTTCGTCAAAATTGGAATTAAGACTAACTATCCATGATCCCCATCTTTCATTATCATCTAGGTATCTCATACCAAATAATGTATGACTCCCGATTAGCTTTTGTTTATAAAATACATGAGGCAAATCCTAACGGATGCTACATCATTATTTTAGTTAAGTGTGACCCACCAACTAATATTGCATGACAACCGCGATGGGCAGCTCCTCCTTGGGGAGTGAACCCCCACCACGTCTCATCAATACTATCCATAGGAGATCCATATCTAGCAACCAGACAAATAAAAGCCCTCCGTGGGGAACGGCCACTCTCTTGGTGGCGCGAGGCTAATACTTTCCTTACAATGGACCTATGGTGGAAAACCATGGGGATTTCTCAATTTAAATGCCCCACTCCCACTTAATATTTTGAATTGAGGATTTCCTTTTAAGGTATTAGGGCCCACATATATATATGAATCATCAAATCATCTCATGATATGATCTAAGATTGGTTCCAAGTTAAGTTATTTTAAGGAAAGTCCAGTTTCTTAAATTAGTGTTACCAATGTGTCCATCTCATGGGTCATCATCACTAATTAGAACTCTTTCCAAAAAATTAATTTGATTTGACCAATATTAGTAACTTGCTATGTTTGGATCAGATTTGGAAACATTCTAAATCAAGCGTTCAACTATAAATAGAAAATGCTAAAATTAGAAACTAGTTCTCTCCTCCACATGGCCCAAGCGGAATAGACTTCTTGGACTTCTAGACTTTCCAAAAATTTGGAATTCCTCAAACTCTTTGGGAAACTCCAAAACACCTTTGGTAATCTCCAAACTCTTTGATTAGGAGTCCAGCTTCACTTTCCTTCTTCATCTCAGACATTGCCAGAATTTACAAATTTAGAAAATTATACAAATTCCTATGTCTCTACGATGAGACTTACATGATAATCTATTAATGCAAATAAAAAGGCTCATAGGGAATTTCATCATGCCTTACCCTAAACTGGGAAACCAAGGAAACCACGATGCCCTTTACAATTTGCCAAAAATAAACATTCAACCATATAGAAAGTAAAAGACTTGTGGGCCGTATGGAGAGGACATGATAACCTGCATGTTAGTATCTCATACTAGCAAAGCAACTCGCAAAACCAGGTTACCAAACAACAATGGAACAATAAGATGTCAAAAATTGCCACTACTATAATTTATGCGCTACGCAGAGGGGGTCTGGGGGTGTCCCCCGGCGGGGGTCGAGCTGCGATTTGCTGTGTCAGTGTCTTCGGTCGACCAACCAGAGGGCTCGGTCGACCGACCTGACAGAAATATGCAGGTTGGGTTTTTCTATTTCGTGTCCAAACATCTCCAGAACTCTTCTGAAGACTCCCAATGACTTCCTACCATCATTCCATCATTGTTAAACCCTTTTGTGACTATCCAAACATGGATTCACTAATTATCCAAGCAAAACCATCAAAACTGATCCGTACATAGCCCTTGATCTATCTTTTTCACATCTCATGCAAAGATTAGATCAAGCTTACTGATCTAACATGATTAGAGATGAGGTAAGGCTCTGATACCAATTGTTGAAAATAAGGTGGGCCTCTAGGATAGGTTTCAAAACTTTTGACCCACTTGATGTAGGGATCAACTATCCAGAAGGCTATAAAACCCAATCCAGGAAGTAAACCCTCAATCTCACCCATCATGATCAGTAAATACAATCTATCTAGAAGATAGAAATAGCAATTAATAAGCAACAAATAAATCTACAACATGCAAGGAAGTAGATTATATTTGGAGCTCGGTTGTGCTCTAATGGAGAAGTTGCGTCTTTCTTTGATGATGAAACACTTTCACTAATCAAATAGGAATCTCCAAGACCTCTTGATCTTCCACGCTATGACCCGTATCAGATTCTCCTTTTCTCAAGAAGATGGTGGGATCTTCAACAAAAAACTACTAAGAACTCTAGGGAGGAACTAGAAAGAGAATTAGAAGAGGGAAGAGAGGAAAAAACGTGCAACTCTTGCACTCCAAAGGGGCTGGGCGTGAATCCCAATAATGAGACTATAGATGGATGTCCAACACTCCTTTTTCCTTCCCTATTTATAGCTTTTGCAAGCCCCACTTACTAATTTCCATTAGAAGTCTTACTTCCAAAAATTAGTAACTATCTCTTCTTAATTAAAATAGAAGTCTTACTTCTATTAGTAACTTACCATATCATAATTAGAAGTCTCAATTCAAATATGATTATTAACTTTCCAATTCCTTTATAATTAAAATAGAAGTCTCACTTCTACTAAAATTAGTATGTCTACTATTACCACTATTAGAAGTCTCACTTCAAATAGAAATAGTAACTTTCCTTTTAGAGTTCAACTAGAATTAGATACTTTCTAATAATTGGGCTAGTGTGGGGACCGCTAGGGATTCCTTAGAAAGCTAGCTCCAACTGGGACACGCGACCCCACATCTCATGTGTAATCCGGGCCCACAATTAATTGCAAATAACTCCACTATATAAATGCAATTAAACTCCAGTCTTAGGAATATTACATAGAAGACCCTAAACTTCCACATTACCACAAGTAGACCCCTCTATCAATATCCATGGATCAATTGGACCTGTCTTCCAAAATAGATCCATATCTTATTATCCTTGAGCTCCAATTAATTATAATGATCAATGGTACCTTTCCAATTAACTCTTAATCGGAATGGGTGTGCACTTACCAATGATAAATCCATTAATTGGCACAAGAGAATATTAGAGATAGATTCCGTCTTGACCATTGAATGTTCCCACAGCTCTACTACCACGTACCCAAATTACCGAGGTGCTGACCTACAGTTGGTCTCACTCATTGGTGACTCAAAGCAAATGAATATATAGAAACTTGAGTCCACTAATGTCTCAGGATTGAGAGCCTATTGCTAGGGAATTATGAGAGTAGACCTTAAAAGAAAAGATAGTGTTTATAAGGCGCTTCTCATGGTCCTTCAATACATCCAATGTACCAGCACTATAATCCAGAATCTTCCATTCTGATGATCGAGACAAATCACAATATCTCATAGGGATCAAAGTGCTGCAACCTTGTCAGTATGAGATGTCCAGTCTCATCACTAGTTGTGAAGATATTTAAGTATAAGATTTGCCACACATGTCTCCCGTATGTGGATCTCATCCATACACATGTGTTACATCTAATATACCTGTGGACTCTGGTTCATCTCATGAACCATCATGTCATTCGAATTAGTTATGTGCAAGTATATAATAAATCACCATTCATCTCATGAAAGGAAAGCATGAATATACTGATAAATAAAGAAATTAATCAATTTATTATATCATCTACTAGATTGAGTCCATAAACCTAATAATCTTGCCATACAGATTGTTGTATTGAGACAGGACTTTTAGTAGAGGCAAGAACCATTTCCAATTTCTCAACCCTAATACCTACGCGTCTGGCCAACTCTTCATTTGTTGGCTGATGGCCTTCTTGAATGAATAATCTCCGCACGTTTCTTATTTGTGTCAGAACTGCATATACATTTTCCTGTGAGCAAAGCACATATGATATCAGTGTATACAAATGGAAGTGTGAAATGCATTAATAACAGAGTAGCCACAAAACATACTCACAAGTCATAAAACATAGATAAGGGATTTTACGTTTAAACCATCAGTTTATCATGTATCAAACACATGTATTTTCAAGAAGAAAAGCTTCGTGATTTTCAGTTGTATCATTTTGTATTTGATATTTTCAATTGTGAGATGCCTCAGTTTGGTGTAATTGTAATTGTTCTCATTTCCAGGGTGCACCCATGATAGATGACTTTGTTGTTGCTTGTTAATTTCACTTCTGAAACTCTGCAGTAAAAATTAATTTTGATGCAATGACTTCTGAGGAAGAATTCAGCATTGGGCATAACCACGCTGAAGAAAGAATGAGCTCCGGATGTGATTAAGGTATCAATGTGCATGTGGAAAGAATGACAATCTTAGTAACTAATCAATTCTGGTTAGGGATGGCCACTGGCCGGGTTTAAACCTATTAGGGGGGTCAGGTTTCATAGTAAATTGGTCGGGTTTGGGGCAGGTTTGGGTTCAGCTCAGCCAACACCTGAACTCAACCTGACCCATCACCATCCATGTTTCTAGGGAAAACTTCCTATCTACTTCTGAAAAAAAATAAATTTAACTCATCCAGGATGTGCCATCAATAAAGGATACAAAGTATTTGAACCAAGAGAAGATAATGGGAGCACTTGCTCACATATCAGAATGAAACCAAGAAAACATATCAGCTGAACTCTGAATCTGAGAATACAACTATGGTGATGTTCAAGCTGCACCAAAACCTCACATGCAAATTACGAATTTTTCATGACTCTTAAATAAAGTCCAAAAAAAAAAAAAAAAAACCTTATCTGTGGACTAAATGCCATATGCATTTTTATCTGGAAGTATATAAAATAAAATTTTATTTCACCAACCCAAAGGGGGAGAAAACAAAACACAGAAAAGATACACAAGAAAAAAACACTAACTTCTTAAAAACATAATCAGACTGACCAAGATACTCTAAAAATATGATGAAAAACTGCACCCAATTAACTTAAAATATCCCACACCTCCTCCACCCAAAATGCCAACCTCTAACGATGAGACCAATTCCCAGAACCCCACCGAATGACTGAAAAAAAATCACCTTCAAGAATTGTGATAAAACCACCTAATCAAAGCAACTCTCGACATCCAATAAGAAAAGAAAACAACTCAGATTAATTAGCATCCAAGGAATTGGAAGTGGTAGGGCACTGACTTTTCAGCAGATGGAGGAGTTGGCTTGGAACTCACTCACCTCCAAAAGCCTCCGCAATGCATTGTAAGCCCATTCAAACACCGAATAAAGGTATATAAGGTCCAAGCTCCAAAACAACTTGCAAAGATATGCCTGAATCTTGAGGTGTACCTGAAAAAGGAGGAATGGTCAACTCCATAAATCTGATGGGTTTTGTTAAGTAAGCATAAGTCATATAAAAAACACTATTATTACAAATGAGAAAATGCTTACATTTTTTTTTATCCACTGTGAGCTCATCATTCCGATAGACCTCAAAGTTATCACCAAGCTCTCAATGTAAAAAACAAAGAGATAGAATGAGAAATAAATAAATAACAAGGCATTATTCTGGTATAAATTTGATAGATAAAAACTCTTTCTAAAAGAAATTACTACTGACTAATTTTCTTTTTTTTTCTCCCCAGTGGTGACATGATGAGAACTGGCAACCAAGTGGTTACAAGTTATGAAAATAAGCCTGAGTGAGAAACAGACGAGAACCATGAATTAACTCAGGAGACAACCAAAATGACTAATGTTACATAAGAATCAAATCAATAGGGCTAAAATATCTGTTCACCTGACTACATCATTCAAAATGTTCAGTCCTACAATCAAAACAATTGCAAAACAATGCCAATCCTTCACAATCATAGCGGGGCTAATTGGACTTTTAATAGAACCTAGGTTTTTACACACAAACCATTGAAAAATAAGTACCAAGTCACTGCCAAAATCAGCATGGATCAGGGACTAAACTAAAAAAAAATAAAGATGGGAAGATCTCATCAGATGAATCCCATACGCTAAAGAATGCACAACAAACACCTCTTCACATTGTACTCACTAGAAAACCGAGATCAAAACAATTACACATCACAACAAACATCTAAAATAGATGAAGAACTATCTTCATTAATTGATTGATGATTCTCAACAAATAAAACATCTAGCATCCATTTCGTTTACAAAATGAAAAAGAATAATCTAAACCTTATAGGGAAAATTTTACAGAGAGATTAAAGAAAGCATTGATGGAGATCATCTATTGAAGCTCTAATAGGCTGAAAATTCAATAACAACATTCAAAAACCAAAGCCAAAATCGAACAAAAGGGAGAAAGCGAGGTTTACATTGCAGAGCTTGCGAGTTTCTAGGGTTAGTGAGGAAGAGAAAAAAAAGAAGGAAGGCACGCTTTTGTAATTGTAGCCACAACTCAAAACGAGATGGTACATTAGCTACTTTACAAGTTCAGAGTAGCTTATTTACCCAAAAGAAAAAGAAGTTCATAGTAAGTTACTTTCACAAAAACTACGTTGTTTTATTTATTTATTATTTTGACTCAAATAATGCTCAAATGAAATGCACGCACATGTGGAAGGGGCTGAACATCAGGATTCAGATGGATTTGAGTCAAAATTCCAACACTTACTGTAGTCTACAAAAGCTGGCATTACCTACAATCTGATGTATCTTAGATCCATGTCAATACTTGAAACAACCAAGAAAGCACAAAAATGATTACTTGAATGCCCCATCTGCATTTCTATCATTTAAGTTTTCATTAAAAGTAATATATCATAAGAACATCTAATACCAATCAAGATTAGCACTTCAAACATACTCTTGTCACATATCACTAGAAAATGCCAAGCTGAGAGTGAGATAACAGTGTTGGATACCACGATCACTGAGAGGGGGGGGGGGTGAATCAGTGATTTCTAAAAACAGGTCCAATTCAACAACAAAACAAGTCAAATCACACAATGACACCAGATTTAACGTGGTTCACCGAAAGGCTACGTCCACGGTTCAAAGACTGTCCGAACACCAATCCGGGACAGATCTGAATCTTATTTAGTCGCACCAACGACAAAGAGCACCAACCCTTAGTTTCAGATAGCACCAACTATCTAGGAAGCACCGACTCCCTTTACAATTTATCTGCACCAACAGATAGGATCACCAAACCCCAGACATCAAGCACCAACTTGATGTAAAAACAGAATAGAAGATAAATTCTGTCTACAGCCCTTCCCCTCTACAATTCTCTCTCTCTCAATCCCTTACAAATTGAAATTAAAGCATAAACAGAGAGACACTTAACTCATGGACGAATCACCATCTTCTAGAGCATAATCTCGTCCACAATTGCTGTAGAAAACGTCACCACATCAGCACACAGCAACACACACCAGCAGCTTCTTCTTTCTCTCAAGAACTCTCTAAAACTCTTCTCTATTCTTTCTCTCTTCTGGTGTATCTTTAGAACGACCCATACATGCCTTTATATAGGTTATAGTAACCCTTAATTGTATTTAAAACAGGCTACAATTCGTTTAGAAAGAGTCCCAAACAAATTAGATAACAGTGCTGAACTTCTAATTCTGCGCAACTCTGGTTCCCGTGCTCGGCCGACATCCTGGCTTGCTCGGTCGACCGAAGACACTGACTGGAAACAGACAACTTTTTGAGCTCGGTCGACATCCTGGGGGTCCCGGTCGACCGAAGACACACTGTGTCACGAAAATAACTGAGAGGTGCCTGAAACTGTTTTTGCAGGTTTCTTCTTGCTCGGTCGACCGCATGGGTTGCCCGGTCGACCGACCACTCTGTTTCAGGAAATCTAAATTCCTGACAGTTTCAATTCTGATTCTTCTTTTCAGCTCTTTCAACACTAGCCTACTATCATCATGCTTGTGACAATGTGTTGACAATAATTCCAACTCAAATCAATACTTTGAGATATTAATTCCTTCAATTCTTCAAAGACTGCTCATGACATCTCAAATTCCAACAATCTCCCCCTTTGGAATTGTTGGCAACACTATTGGAACTTCAACACTCACTTGGAACCAATTCTGAAATTCTGAAATATCAACCATGCACTGTTAACAATCTCCCCCTAGCTTTCATAGCATAACAACTCTCCTTGCTATCATAGCATAACATCTCTCCCCCTTTGACAACAAGTCCAAAGGGACCAAACCGAGGAGCGAATAGGATATTCAATGAATGCATTGCTCCCCCTTTCAAGCACAACTCCTACGGTTTAGGAGAGTGAGTAACTCCAAACTTTTTTCGGAGATACTCGAAGACTTCCTTTGGCAGAGGTTTCGTGAAAATATCAGCCACTTGCTCAGTTGTTGGAACATATTCCAACTTGACCTCTCCATCAGCAACTTTATCTTTAAGAAAATGATAACGAATTGCGACATGCTTTGTTCGAGAGTGCTGAACAGGATTCATAGATATATGAATTGCACTCGTGTTGTCACATAGGATCGGCGTAGGATCCGTTGTAGGAACTCCTAGATCAGAGAGCATTTGCCGCATCCATAACACTTGCGTACAACAAGTTGCCGCTGCAATATATTCCGCTTCCGCTGTCGAAAGGGATACTGAGTCTTGCTTCTTACTATGCCAAGCAACTAATCTTTCTCCAAGATAAAATGCGCCGCCGCTAGTACTCTTGCGATCATCTACGCATCCAGCCCAATCGGCATCAGAATATGCAACAAGAGTGAAGGATTTGCCTTTGGGATACCAGATACCAAGCTCCATAGTACCTTTCAGATATCGAAAGATTCTTTTCACTGCTGTAAGGTGCGTTTCAGTTGGTGCTGCTTGAAAACGTGCAACCATACATACTGCTTGTAGAAGATCTGGTCTTGTAGCAGTTAAGTAGAGCAAGCTTCCTATCATAGAGCGATAGGTGGTATGATCAACGGACAAGGCCTTATCATCTTTGCTAAGCTTCGTGTTCGTTGACATTGGTGTGCTCACTGGCTTGCTGTCTTCCATGTTGAACCGTTTCAGCATTTCCTTAATGTACTTCATTTGTGATATGAAGATGCCATGTTTCAGCTGCTGAACTTGTAAACCAAGAAAGAACTTTAGTTCTCCAAGCATCGACATTTCAAATTCTTTCTTCATCTCTTCAGCAAAATTCCTGCACATCTCCTCATCATTGCCACCATTATGTCATCAACATAAACAATGACAACCAGCTGTTTGCTTAACTGAGTTTTGACATACAGATTGCTATCAACCATTCCTTTTCCAAAACCGATCTTGCGGAGATAGAGATCCAGCCTTGCATACCATGCCCTTGGCGCTTGTTTCAGTCCATAAAGAGCCTTTTTCAACTTGCACACTAGATCTGAATTTTTGCTGATGAGAAAACCATCAGGTTGCTCAATATAGACCTCTTCTTCAAGTAAACCATTCAAGAAAGCTGACTTTACGTCCATCTGAAATACCTTGAAGGTTTTGTATGCTGCCAATGCAAGAAACATACGAATAGCTTCCAGACGAGCTACCGGTGCAAAGGTCTCTTCAAAATCTATGCCTTCAACTTGAGCATAGCCTTTACAAACCAACCTTGCTTTGTTTCTAATGACTTGACCATCTTCATTCAGCTTATTCCGAAAGACCCATTTAGTACCAATAACATTCTTATCAGTAGGTCTAGGAACAAGTTCCCATGTGGAGTTCTTCTCAATTTGCTCCAACTCCTCATGCATAGCTTTCAACCAACTTTCATCGAGACTGGCTTCAGCCACAGTCTTGGGTTCAATGGTGGACACAAGTGAGTAATTGCTAACTACACTTTGTCTAGTTTGAACGCCTGCCTTAGGATCTCCAATGATTTGATCCTTAGGGTGTTGCTCTACCCAAGTGCTGTGCTTCTTAGGTGTGGTATCTTCTGAGTCATCCTTTGATTTCTCAGAATCATTAGATTCAGCCTTCTCATCATCAATCTCACTCGAGTCCTCATAAACTGGACTGTCATTATGAGTTGCATTCTTTCGTTCAATATTCTCATCTATTCTCACATCAGCACTTTCTATGATTTTTCCGGTTCTTTTGTTAAGACACCTATATGCCTTGCTAGTAGAGGAGTAACCCAGAAATATACCTTCGTCAGCTCTTTCTTCAAATTTGCCCGAATTTTGTTCGAGCCGCTTGATGTAACACTTGCTGCCAAAGACTCTGAAGTGCTTGACTGTTGCTTTTCTTCCAAACCATAGCTCATAGGGAGTTTTGTCTTCATGTGGCCTGATCAAGCATCGATTTTGTATGTATACAGCCGTATGAATTGCCTCTTTCCAATACTTGTCAGCCATCTTGCTTTCACTTAGCATCGTACGAGCCATCTCTTGTACGGTGCGATTCTTCCGTTCCACAACTCCATTTTGCTGTGGAGTTCTAGGGGCTGAGTACTGTCTTTGAATGCCATGATGTTCACAATATTTAGTGAACTCTTCAGATGTGAACTCGCCTCCACGATCAGACCTTAAAATCTTGATACGTTTTTCCAATTGATTTTCAACCTGTGCTTTAAACACTTTAAAACGATCAAGTGCTTGATGCTTATGCTTAAGAACAATACCCATGTCATACGAGTATAATCATCAATGCATAACATGAAATACTTATCTCCATTGGTGCTTTGAGTTCGCATTGGTCCACAGAGATCAGTGTGCACTAGCTCAAGAGGTTTCTTGGAATGATGCTCCTTTGACTTGAACATAACCCTCGTTTGCTTTCCCTTTTGGCAAGAGTCGCAAATGGGATTGGAAGGCTTTTCAACTGTAGACATGCCTCTTACAGCCTTTGTATTGCAAATCTTTGACATGTTATCAAAGCTTAGATGCCCAAGGCATTTGTGCCACAACCAACTTTCCTCTGTCCGACTCATCAAGCAGGTCTTTTCAGCTCCATCTGACAATGTATAGAGATTTCCAGCAGTTCTTGATCCAGTTGCCACTGTTTTGCCGTTGCTACTCTTCTTGATGGCAAACCCATTCTTTGTGAAGATAACTTCGTGACCCTTGTCACAGATCTGGCTCACACTAAGCAGGTTGTGTCTCAATCCAGACACATATAAGACTTCTTCCGATCTGATCTTGTTTGCCATAAGCTGAATAACACCTTTTCCGCAGATTTTGGCACCATCATTGTTGCCAAACTTCACTGAACCGCCTTCATAGTGCTGTAATTTGATGAATTTCTCTTTATCACCAGTCATATGGCTTGAACAACCACTATCAAGGACCCATGGTGCTGCCTTCTTTTGTGCATTGAATGCCATTTGCACAATGAGAGATTCTTTGGGACTTTCTGCACTTTGCTTTGCTCTCCAAGCCTTGACTAACTTGGGTTTCTTTTCAACCTGAAATTTGTTAGCAATATGCAACCTACAATCCCTAGCCAAGTGTCCATAATTATGACACATATAGCACTCAATTTTGTGGCTACTTAGGATTGAAAAAGGATTCCTTGTCACAAATGGGCTGTTTCTTACATAGAATTTGCAATAGGCTCTTTTATGTCCAAACATATTACAATGAAAGCAATAACCATAGAATTTGTATCTTCTTTGTGGCTGGTTAATCTTCATTACCTTTCTAACAGGAATGGACTCCTTTCTAGGTTGAGTGGGCTTCATAGAGTTAGAAGGTGCAGTGACTTGCTTCACAAACTCTTTCTTTTCAGGAGGTGCAATCTTAGAGGATTCACCTTTCTCAAATCCTAGACCAAATCTGAAGTGGGCAGGTCTTTGAACTTTCAGTAGTTCATTGAGTTTCATAGTCCCTTCAATCGCTTGGAGCGCTTTGAGTTTTTTGCTATTTTCCAAATTTTCAGCCTTTGCTCTAGCGATCTCAGTTTCAAGTTTCATAGCCTCTTCCTTTTTGAGACTTATTTGGTTTTCAAGGACTTCTACCATTCTTTTATATTCTTCTACTTGAGTTTTCAAAGCAATAATAGAACTTTCAGATTCATGGAGAAGTTTCAGATTTTTCTTACTTGTTTTGCGTTCCATGCTAAGCTCCTCAAGTGTGGCTATGAGTTCCTCTTCAAGATTGACTTCCGCCTCCTCATCCTCTTCCGGATCTAGCTCTTCTTCTTCTTCAACAGTGACCATGAAGAGAGCTTCGGTTGATTCATCATCGTCTGAAGATTCAGACGTGCTGTCATCTTGTTGACATAGAAAGTTTTTAGCTTTGCCCCTTTTTCTAAAATTTCTCTTTCCTTTACTCTTTTCAGCATAAGAGTCATTATCATTGTCTTCTTTTAGCGGACACTTCGCAGCAAAGTGACCAATACCTCCACAATTGAAGCATTTAAAGGGTAGCTTCCCTTTGTACTTGCCATTGCTTCCTTTCTTCAACTTTCTAACAAATTGAGCCTCAAGCTCATCATCATCAGAATCAACATCATGACCAGCAGTCTCTTTTTGCCTTTTTCTGAACTTTGAAGGCCGCTTCTTTATCAGATGAAGACGTTTTTCCTATGCGCATCTCATAGGCAGTTAGAGAACCATGTAATTCATCCATGGAAAATGCATTCAGATCTTTGGCTTCTTCAATGGCTGAGACTTTTGAATCAAACCGGGGAAGAAGAGATCTTAGAACCTTTTTGACGATGACCGGCTCTTTAATCTCCTCCCCTAGTCCACGAATGTCATTCGTGACTTCATTCACTCGTTGCATATATGAGTCAACATTCTCGCTTTCCTCCATGCGAAGAGACTCGAATTGAGAGCGATGAGTTTGCAATTTGGCTTCTTTAATCTTCTCATCACCTTCATGTATGCTTTGCAACTTGTCCCAAATTTCCTTGGCTGTTTTGCATGCAATTACTTTGACAAGCTCGCTGTCCACAAGGCCACTAAAGAGTGCATTCTGCGCCTTGGAGTCGTTGTCTGCCAACTTCTTCGATGCTGTATCATTGGGTACGGTGGCAGCATTGTAACCGGCTCTGACAGCCTCCCAAACATCATAGCCAAGAGATTTGATGAAGGCATGCATCCTAATCTTCCAAAAGGAGTAATTAGAACCATCAAACAGACGTGCTTTCATATTCCCTGTATTGACTGCCATGTGATTTGACAAGAGATCACCCTTAGCGTATTAAACTGATCAAGGGAGCCTCGCTCTGATACCAATTGTTGGATACCGCGATCACTGAGAGGGGGGGGGGGTGAATCAGTGATTTCTAAAAACAGGTCCAACTCAACAACAAAACAAGTCAAATCACACAATGACACCAGATTTAACGTGGTTCACCAAAAGGCTACGTCCACGGTTCAAAGACTGTCCGAACACCAATCCGGGACAGATCTGAATCTTATTTAGTCGCACCAACGACAAAGAGCACCAACCCTTAGTTTCAGATAGCACCAACTATCTAGGAAGCACCGACTCCCTTTACAATTTATCTCCACCAACAGATAGGATCACCAAACCCCAGACATCAAGCACCAACTTGATGTAAAAACAGAATAGAAGATAAATTCTGTCTACAGCCCTTCCCCTCTACAATTCTCTCTCTCTCAATCCCTTACAAATTGAAATTAAAGCATAAACAAAGAGACACTTAACTCATGGACGAATCACCATCTTCTAGAGCATAATCTCGTCCACAATTGCTGTAGAAAACGTCACCACATCAGCACACAGCAACACACACCAGCAGCTTCTTCTTTCTCTCAAGAACTCTCTAAAACTCTTCTCTATTCTTTCTCTCTTCTGGTGTATCTTTGGAATGACCCATACATACCTTTATATAGGTTATAGTAACCCTTAATTGTATTTAAAACAGGCTACAATTCGTTTAGAAAGAGTCCCAAACAAATTAGATAAGAGTGCTGAATTTTCGTGCAAAACTTCTAATTCTGCGCAACTCTGGTTCCCGTGCTCGGTCGACATCCTGGCTTGCTCGGTCGACCGAAGACACTGACTGGAAACAGACAACTTTTGAGCTCGGTCGACATCCTGGGGTCCCGGTCGACCGAAGACACACTGTGTCACGAAAATAACTGAGAGGTGCCTGAAACTGTTTTTGCAGGTTTCTTCTTGCTCGGTCGACCGCATGGGTTGCCCGGTCGACCGACCACTCTGTTTCAGGAAATCTAAATTCCTGACAGTTTCAATTCTGATTCTTCTTTTCAGCTCTTTCAACACTAGCCTACTATCATCATGCTTGTGACAATGTGTTGACAATAATTCCAACTCAAATCAATACTTTGAGATATTAATTCCTTCAATTCTTCAAAGACTGCTCATGACATCTCAAATTCCAACAAACAGTCATTAAAGTTATGGATAGTCTTATCAATTGAACATAAAAAGATGAAAATTAATGCAAATAATACTTGTTCACATTAAAACAGCGCTGAAAGATTCAACCCTTGCGAGATAATAAAAGGTCAAATGCATTACTCTACCAATGGGCCCATATCAGTATTCAAAGAATATTCACTGGCTTCTTGATCCTGCAGAAATCCAGCAAATCAATCAGGTTCCCTAGCCAAGTGTCATGCATAAATGACCTACATGAAACATAAATGACCAACATGAAATTTTTAGAGTATAATTTATCTTTGATTTCAGATGTCATGGCTGATACATAAGAAAGAGAAAAGAGTCAGGTGGTTTTTATGGAGATCAGATTCATAGTAGGCTATAACATGTACTAAAACATCCAACTTATCAACCACAAACAAACCAAGAGCAACAATGATAGAAGTACATTATGATTCTTAAAAGCAAGGATCTATGACAATTAGACAAAATAATATTTGGGCCTATCGGGTGGAACCCAAGAAAAAATGCATCCTCGGTCTTTATGGGGGAAAAAGTATCCTCAATAGGGTGCAACTAGTTAGCTGAGAGTCTCCAAAGACTTCCAGCATGGTGATGCCAGATTCGATGGCGAGTTCTAATCCTAGGAACAGAGCTTGGTATTCAGTTGCATTGTTTATGCATGGTTCCAGTAACGAGAAAGCATGTGGAACATGTATTTATCAGGGCTAACAAAGAGGATGCCAACTCTCGAGATCAGCTGTCTTTTTTCATTTGTGCTGGTTGCACCATCAAAGTACATGTCCCAGGAGGCATTTTGTTAGGAAGTCTCCGCATTGTAGACGGGTTCGTCTGAGTGGAGAATGTTTAGGCAATGGCTGCTCTGCGAGAAAGTTTGCTAGAGCTTGGCGTTTGATTGCTTTTTGGGGTACATACCTAATATCAAATTGTGACAGAAGGATGGACCATTTCGCCAGTCGGGCATTGAGAGAACCTGCTTTTGTAACAAGGACCTTCAGAAGGTTGATCCTCGAAACCAGGTAGACTGTGTTGGAAAGCAGGTGTGACGTAGCTTTTGTATGGCGAACATCACTGCAAGGCATTCCTTTTTGACTGGAGAGTAATGAGTAGAGCGCTCAGAGAATGGTTGAGGGCTCTTGTGTATAAGATGAATGGTTTTCCAGAGGTAGGAGCAGCTAACACTGGAGGTTTGGTCAGGTATGACTTGATATCTTGAAATGCAGCTTCACAGTCAGCATCCAAGATAAAGTTTACACCTTTTTTCATCAACCGAGAGAATGTACGGCACTTCCCCGAAATATTGGAGATGAACCGTTTGATGTATGCTAATCTACCTTGGAGCCCTTTCAGCTCTCTCAAGGTTCTTGGAGAAGGCATTTCTAGAATAGCCTTGACTTTGATGAGGTCAAGTTTTATTCCAGCTTTCCGAACTAGGAATCTAAGGAACTTACCCAACGAGACGCCGAAGAAGCACTTCAAAGGATTCATCCGCAGTCTGTGTTTGCGAAGCCGGAGGAAGACTTCTCGAAGGTCCTCGAGATGATCTTTTTTTCTTTTGCTTTTGACAGCGAGGTCATCAACGTAACAGTCAACCATCTTGTGCTGTATATGTCGGAATATTTTCATCATAGCCCTCTGATATGTGGCACCAACATTTTTCAGACCAAATGGCATGACAGTGTAGCAATATACGCCAAATGGAATCCGAAATGAAGTGCATTTTTTAACTTCCGGATGCATCTTTATCTGATTGTAGCCTGAGAAGCCATCCATGAATGTCATTCATTCAAATCCATAGGTATTGTCAATCATTACCTCCAGTATGGGGAGCGGGAGTTCATCTTTAGGACAAGCGTTATTCATGTCTCTATAGTCAATATAGACCTTGATCTGACCATTTTTCTTTGTCACGGGGACAATATTGGCCAACCATTTAGGATGTTGTTCCTCTCGGATGAAGCCAACGCTTTTGAGTTTTTGAACTTCTTATTCAATTTTATCCATCACATCTGGACGGAATCTTCTTCGACCCTGCTTGACAGGCTTGATTTTGTTGGATACCGCGATCACTGAGAGGGGGGGGTGAATCAGTGATTTCTAAAAACAGGTCCAATTCAACAACAAAACAAGTCAAATCACACAATGACACCAGATTTAACGTGGTTCACCGAAAGGCTACGTCCACGGTTCAAAGACTGTCCGAACACCAATCCGGGACAGATCTGAATCTTATTTAGTCGCTACAACGACAAAGAGCACCAACCCTTAGTTTCAGATAGCACCAACTATCTAGGAAGCACCGACTCCCTTGAGTTTCAGATAGCACCAACTATCTAGGAAGCACCGACTCCCTTTACAATTTATCTGCACCAACAGATAGGATCACCAAACCCCAAACACCAAGCACCAACTTGATGTTAAAAACAGAGTAGAAGATTAATTCTGTCTACAGCCCTTCCCCTCTACAATTCTCTCTCTCTCAATCCCTTACAAATTGAAATTAAAGCATAAACAGAGAGACACTTAACTCATGGACGAAAACACCATCTTCTAGAGCATAATCTCGTCCACAATTGCTGTAGAAAGATGCAGCACAACAGCACACAGCAACAGCACCAGCTTTCTCTCAAGAACTCTCTCTCTTTTCTCTTCTCTTCTTCTCTCTCTGGTGTCTCTTCTTGGTGTGTTTATGAACGACCCAAGCATGCCTTTATATAGGTTTTAATAACCCTTAATTGTATTCAAAACGGGCTACAATTCGTTTAGAAAGATTCCTAAACGAAATAGATAACTGTGCTGAATTTTCGTGCAAAACTTCTAATTCTGCGCAACTCTGATTCCCGTGCTCGGTCGACATCCTGGCTTGCCCGGTCGACCGAAGACACTGACTGGAAAACAGACAATTTCGAGCTCGGTCGACATCCTGAGGGCTCGGTCGACCGAAGACACACTGTGTCACAAAATAACTGAGAGGTGCCTTTTTGCAGGTTTCTTCTTTTCTCGGTCGACCGCATGGGCTGCTCGGTCGACCGCGTGCTCTGCATCAGGAATTCTTAATTCCTGACTGTTTCAATTCTGTTTCTCCTTTTCAAGCTCTATCAACACCAGCTTATTATCATCATGTTTGTGACAATGTGTTGACAAGAATTCCAACTCAAACTAATACTTGAGATGCTAACTTCTTCAATTCTTCAAAGACTAATCATGTCATCTCAAATTCCAACAATCTCCCCCTTTGGAATTGTTGGCAACACTATTGGAACTTCAACACTTTCAACTCCAGCTTGCAGCTCTTCCAAGTTCTTTTCAATACTAACTTGGAACCAATTCTGAAATTCACAATCTTCCCCTAGCTTTCATAGTATAACATCTCTCCTTGCTAACATAGCATAACATCTCTCCTTGCTATCGTAGCATAACATCTCTCCTTGCTATCATAGCATAACATCTCTCCCCCTTTGACAACAAGTCCAAAGGGACCAAACCGAGGAGCGAATAGGATATTCAATGAATGCATTGCTCCCCCTTTCAAGCACAACTCCTACGGTTTAGGAGAGTGAGTAACTCCCAACTTTTTCCGGAGATACTCGAAGACTTCCTTTGGCAGAGGTTTCGTGAAAATATCAGCCACTTGCTCAGTTGTTGGAACATACTCCAACTTGACCTCTCCATCAGCAACTTTATCTTTAAGAAAATGATAACGAATTGCTACATGCTTTGTGCGAGAGTGCTGAACAGGATTCATAGATATATGAATTGCACTCGTGTTGTCACATAGGATCGGCGTAGGATCCGTTGTAGGAACTCCTAGATCAGAGAGCATTTGCCGCATCCATAACACTTGCGTACAACAAGTTGCCGCTGCAATATATTCCGCTTTCCGCTGTCGAAAGGGATACTGAGTCTTGCTTCTTACTATGCCAAGCAACTAATCTTTCTCCAAGATAAAATGCGCCGCCGCTAGTACTCTTGCGATCATCTACGCATCCAGCCCAATCGGCATCAGAATATGCAACTAGAGTGAAGGATTTGCCTTTGGGATACCAGATACCAAGCTCCATAGTACCTTTCAGATATCGAAAGATTCTTTTCACTGCTGTAAGGTGCGTTTCAGTTGGTGCTGCTTGAAAACGTGCAACCATACATACTGCTTGTAGAAGATCTGGTCTTGTTGCAGTCAAGTAGAGCAAGCTTCCTATCATAGAGCGATAGGTGGTATGATCAACGGACGAGGCCTTATCATCTTTGCTAAGCTTCGTGTTCGTTGTCATTGGTGTGCTCACTGGCTTGCTGTCTTCCATATTGAACCGTTTCAGCATTTCCTTAATGTACTTCAATTGTGATATGAAGATGCCATGTTTCAGCTGCTGAACTTGTAAACCAAGAAAGAACTTTAGTTCTCCAAGCATTGACATCTCAAATTCTTTCTTCATCTCTTCTGCAAAATTCCTGCACATCTCCTCATCATTGCCTCCAAAGATTATGTCATCAACATAAACAATGACAACCAGCTGTTTGCTTAACTCAGTTTTGACATATAGATTGCTATCAACAAGTCCTTTTCCAAAACCGATCTTGCGGAGATATAGGTCCAGCCTTGCATACCATGCCCTTGGCGCTTGTTTCAGTCCATAAAGAGCCTTTTTCAACTTGCATACTAGATCTGAATTTTTGCTGATGAGAAAACCATCAGGTTGCTCAATGTAGACTTCTTCTTCAAGTAAACCATTCAAGAAAGCTGACTTTACGTCCATCTGAAATACCTTGAAGGTTTTGTATGCTGCCAATGCAAGAAACATTCGAATAGCTTCCAGACGAGCTACCGGTGCAAAGGTCTCTTCAAAATCTATGCCTTCAACTTGAGCATAGCCTTTACAAACCAACCTTGCTTTGTTTCTAATGACTTGACCATCTTCATTCAGCTTATTCCGAAAGACCCATTTAGTACCAATAACATTCTTATCAGTAGGTCTAGGAACAAGTTCCCATGTGGAGTTCTTCTCAATTTGCTCCAACTCCTCATGCATAGTTTTCAACCAACTATCATCGAGACTGGCTTCAGCCACAGTCTTGGGTTCAATGGTGGACACAAGTGAGTAATTGCTAACTACACTTTGTCTAGTTTGAACGCCTGCCTTAGGATCTCCAATGATTTGATCCTTAGGGTGTTGCTCTACCCAAGTGCTGTGCTTTTTAGGTGTAGTATCTTCTGAGTCATCCTTTGATTTCTCAGAATCATTAGATTTAGCCATCTCATCATCAACCTCACTCAAGTCCTCATAAATTGGACTGTTATTATGAGTTGCATTCTTTGGTTGATGGTTTTCATCAATTCTCACATCAGCACTTTCTATGATCTTTCTGGTTCTTTTGTTAAGACACCTATATGCCTTGCTAGTAGAGGAGTAACCCAGAAATATACCTTCGTCAGCTCTTTCTTCAAATTTGCCCGGATTTTGTTCGAGCCGCTTGATGTAACACTTGCTGCCGAAGACTTTGAAGTGCTTGACTGTTGCTTTTCTTCCAAACCATAGCTCATAGGGAGTTTTGTTTTCATGTGGCCTGATCATGCATCGATTTTGAATGTATACAGCCGTATGACTTGCCTCTTTCCAATACTTGTCAGCCATCTTGCTTTCACTTAGCATCGTACGAGCCATCTCTTGTACGGTGCGATTCTTCCGTTCCACAACTCCATTTTGCTGTGGAGTTCTAGGGGCTGAGTACTGTCTTTGAATGCCATGATGTTCACAATATTTAGTGAACTCTTCAGATGTGAACTCGCCTCCACGATCAGACCTTAAGATCTTGATACGTTTTTCCAATTGATTTTCAACCTGTGCTTTAAACACTTTAAAACGATCAAGTGCTTGATGCTTATGCTTAAGAAACAATACCCATGTCATACGAGTATAATCATCAATGCATAACATGAAATACTTATCTCCATTGGTGCTTTGAGTTCGCATCGGTCCACAGAGATCAGTGTGCACTAGCTCAAGAGGTTTCTTTGAATGATGCTCCTTTGACTTGAACATAACCCTCGTTTGCTTTCCCTTTTGGCAAGAGTCGCAAATGGGATTGGAAGGCTTTTCCACTTTAGACATGCCTCTCACAGCCTTTGAATTGCAAATCTTTGACATATTGTCAAAGCTTAGATGCCCAAGGCGTTTGTGCCACAACCAACTTTCCTCTGTCCGACTCATCAAGCAGGTCTTTTCAGCTCCATCTGACAGTGTATAGAGATTTCCAGCAGTTCTTGATCCAGTTGCCACTGTTTTGCCGTTGCTACTCTTCTTGATGGCAAACCCATTCTTTGTGAAGATAACTTCATGACCCTTGTCACAGATCTGGCTCACACTAAGCAGGTTGTGTCTCAATCCAGACACATATAAGACTTCTTCAGATCTGATCTTGTTTGCCATAAGCTGAATAACACCTTTTCCGCAGATTTTGGCACCATCATTGTTGCCAAACTTCACTGAACCGCCTTCATAGTGCTGTAATTTGATGAATTTCTCTTTATCACCAGTCATATGGCTTGAACAACCACTATCAAGGACCCATGGTGCTGTCTTCTTTTGTGCATTGAATGCCGTTTGCACAATGAGAGATTCTTTGGGATTACCTTCCCTTTTCTTTGCCCTCCATGCCTTAACTAACTTGGGTTTCTTTTCAACCTGAAATTGGTTAGCAATAGGCAACCTACAATCCCTAGCCAAGTGTCCATAATTATGACATATATAACACTCAATTTTGTGGCTACTTAGGATTGAAAAAGGATTCCTAGTCACAAATGGACTGTTTCTTACATAGAATTTGCAATCAGCTCTTTTATGTCCAAACATATTACAATGAAAGCAATAACCATAGAATTTGTATCTTCTTTGTGGCTGGTTAGTCTTCATTACCTTTCTAACAGGAATGGACTCCTTTCTAGGTTGAGTGGGCTTCATGGAGTTAGAGGGTGCAGTGACTTGCTTCACAAACTTTTTCTTTTCAGGAGGTGCAATCTTAGAGGATTCACCTTTCTCAAATCCTAGACCAAATCTGAAGTGGGCTGGTCTTTGAACTTTCAGTAGTTCATTGAGTTTCATAGTCCCTTCAATCGCTTGGAGCGCTTTGAGTTTTTTGCTATTTTCCAAATTTTCAGCCTTTGCTCTAGCGATCTCAGTTTCAAGTTTCATAGCCTCTTCCTTTTTGATACTTATTTGGTTTTCAAGGACTTCTACCATTCTTTTATATTCTTCTACTTGAGTTTTCAAAGAAATAATAGAACTTTCAGACTCATGGAGAAGTTTCAGATTTTTCTTACTTGATTTGCGTTCCATGCTTAGCTCCTCAAGTGCGGCTATGAGTTCCTCTTCAAGATTGACTTCAGCCTCCTCATCCTCTTCTGGATCTTGCTCTTCTTCTTCTTCAACAGTGACCATGAAGAGAGCTTCGGTTGATTCATCATCATCTGAAGTTTCAGACGTGCTGTCATCTTGTTGACATAGAAAGTTTTTAGCTTTGCCCCTTTTTCTGAAATTTCTCTTTCCTTTACTCTTTTCAGCATAAGAGTCACTTTCATTGTCTTCTTTTAGCGGACACTTCGCAGCAAAGTGACCAATACCTCCACAATTGAAGCATTTAAAGGGTAGCTTCCCTTTGTACTTGCCAATGCTTCCTTTCTTCAACTTTCTAACAAATTGAGCCTCAAGCTCATCATCATCAGAATCAACATCATGACCAGCAGTCTCTTTTGCCTTTTTCTGAACTTTGAAGGCCGCTTCTTTATCAGATGAAGACGTCTTTCCTATGCGCATCTCATAGGCAGTTAGAGAACCATGTAATTCATCCATGGAAAATGCATTCAGATCTTTGGCTTCTTCAATGGCTGAGACTTTTGAATCAAACCGGGGAAGAAGAGATCTTAGAACCTTTTTGACGATGACCGGCTCTTTAATCTCCTCCCCTAGTCCACGAATGTCATTCGTGACTTCATTCACTCGTTGCAAATATGAGTCAACATTCTCGCTTTCCTCCATGCGAAGAGATTCAAATTGAGAGCGATGAGTTTGCAATTTGGCTTCTTTAATCTTCTCATCACCTTCATGTATGCTTTGCAACTTGTCCCAAATTTCCTTGGCTGTTTTGCATGCAATTACTTTGACAAGCTCGCTGTCCACAAGGCCACTAAAGAGTGCATTCTGCGCCTTGGAGTCGTTGTCTGCCAACTTCTTCGATGCTGTATCATTGGGTACGGTGGCAGCATTGTAACCGGCTCTGACAGCCTCCCAAACATCATAGCCAAGAGATTTGATGAAGGCTTGCATCCTAATCTTCCAAAAGGAGTAATTAGAACCATCAAACAGAGGTGCTTTCATATTCCCTGTATTGACTGCCATGTGATTTGACAAGAGATCACCCTTAGCGTATTAAACTGATCAAGGGAACCTCGCTCTGATACCAATTGTTGGATACCGCGATCACTGAGAGGGGGGGGTGAATCAGTGATTTCTAAAAACAGGTCCAATTCAACAACAAAACAAGTCAAATCACACAATGACACCAGATTTAACGTGGTTCACCGAAAGGCTACGTCCACGGTTCAAAGACTGTCCGAACACCAATCCGGGACAGATCTGAATCTTATTTAGTCGCTACAACGACAAAGAGCACCAACCCTTAGTTTCAGATAGCACCAACTATCTAGGAAGCACCGACTCCCTTGAGTTTCAGATAGCACCAACTATCTAGGAAGCACCGACTCCCTTTACAATTTATCTGCACCAACAGATAGGATCACCAAACCCCAAACACCAAGCACCAACTTGATGTTAAAAACAGAGTAGAAGATTAATTCTGTCTACAGCCCTTCCCCTCTACAATTCTCTCTCTCTCAATCCCTTACAAATTGAAATTAAAGCATAAACAGAGAGACACTTAACTCATGGACGAAAACACCATCTTCTAGAGCATAATCTCGTCCACAATTGCTGTAGAAAGATGCAGCACAACAGCACACAGCAACAGCACCAGCTTTCTCTCAAGAACTCTCTCTCTTTTCTCTTCTCTTCTTCTCTCTCTGGTGTCTCTTCTTGGTGTGTTTATGAACGACCCAAGCATGCCTTTATATAGGTTTTAATAACCCTTAATTGTATTCAAAACGGGCTACAATTCGTTTAGAAAGATTCCTAAACGAAATAGATAACTGTGCTGAATTTTCGTGCAAAACTTCTAATTCTGCGCAACTCTGATTCCCGTGCTCGGTCGACATCCTGGCTTGCCCGGTCGACCGAAGACACTGACTGGAAAACAGACAATTTCGAGCTCGGTCGACATCCTGAGGGCTCGGTCGACCGAAGACACACTGTGTCACAAAAATAACTGAGAGGTGCCTTTTTGCAGGTTTCTTCTTTCTCGGTCGACCGCATGGGCTGCTCGGTCGACCGCGTGCTCTGCATCAGGAATTCTTAATTCCAGACTGTTTCAATTCTGTTTCTCCTTTTCAAGCTCTATCAACACCAGCTTATTATCATCATGTTTGTGACAATGTGTTGACAAGAATTCCAACTCAAACTAATACTTGAGATGCTAACTTCTTCAATTCTTCAAAGACTAATCATGTCATCTCAAATTCCAACAGATTTCTTCTTGAAGATTGAGCTTGTGGACTGCTACTTTGGGGTCTAAACTAGACATTTCAGCATAAGACCATGCAAAGCAATCAACGAACTCACGAAGAAAAATGATATACTCGGGAAACTAATCATCCTTTATATTCTTGCTTATGAATACAGGACGTGGGTTATCTGGTGTTCCCAAGTCTATCTTTTGAACAAGATCTTCTGTTGGAAGGTTCGAAGGTGGTTTCTCCATAATATTTTCGGAGGCTTCTAGCTCAACGAAACCTTTTGGGGTTTCAAGGGCATTTCAGACCAGGGCTTTGTTCCTTTCGATGGGTCTTCTTGATTAGTAATCTTCTCAAGACTTGTTATGAGATGGTCCCAATCGTCTGTTGAAACCGGGTCGAAGTAGGGTATTTCTTTTGGAGACGAGGGTTCTTCTGGGTCAGAATACCACACGTCCGTGTTATCGGACAATTCCTCTTCATTGTCAGAGAAATTGTACTAATTAGATGAGCTTCTAGATCTTTCTCAGGTGATTCATCGAAGAGATATCCAGGGAGATCGGTGTCTTCATGGATATGAGATGTTGAGGCTTGGTCGGTAAGTCGACTTTTAAGCCTTTGTGTCAACTGTCTCAGAGGAGTGTCCAAATCATACCCTAACCCATGTGAAGACTTTTCTACATTGCCGTAGAGTCTCCAATCTACCAGCTGGCTTTTGGTCAAGGCGGGCCCGAATGGCATGAGAATACCGCGACCTTCTCCGAAATCGACTGGGTTTTGAGCATCATCACCCATTTTCTTCGTAATAGCTTGTGCCACATGACTATATAGGGATATTTGAGGCATACCTTCTTTTTGGAAAGGTTCAAGCATGGAGTTTGATGAAGAAGCTTCCGATCTGTGGAAGAAGATTGGCTTTTCCTTTGTTGAAGTTGTCGGAACAACGAAGGAAGCAGATGTGGGATCTTCTACGTCAGCAGATGTCTCCATTGGAAGAGAGCTGTAAGACCCCGACCCGAGAGACCTCGTTTAGAGTTGATTAAGTTGTGTTTTATTTTTAAGTGTGTTTAGTGGTTTTTGGATTAGTTGGGGATTAGAATAGCTTTTCTAATAGCTTTGGGGAATTTGGAGAGCCTTTTTATTTGTGGGACCCTTTGGGGGTTCTTGTTACGAATTGTGCGAGATTGGGGTTTACCGATGATTTCCAGGAATCGTGTTTTTAACCCCATTGAAATTATCTTGTTAATCTCTACAACTTTCATGTTGACATCGTTTTCATTTGAGGACCTTAAACCCGATTTTTCACTAGTTGAGGGCAAAATGGTCTTTTTACCCAAAATCTGGACACCGATTTCAATGTCACCAAAATGTGCAAAATATACACTTTTTGGAAACTAGAAATTTTGCCGATCAACTTTGTCTTCTTCGTCGAATTCGTTTGAAGCCCCGAAAACCATGTTTTGAGCCCGAGAAGTTCTTTAAGTTGTGGGCCCCACTCCCACTTACTATATATAGAAAGCTTCTTCTTCTTTTTCCCATTTCTGGCAAAAACCCTAGAGGAGAAGAGAAATCCCAGCCCTAAGGGTTTTCCCTTACCTTTTCTTGCCTCTTCATCTTCAATCCCCCACTAAGCTAGTGCTAATGGAAGGTTAGAGACTATAATCTTCTTCCTCATCTCAAGGCCTTCATCTTGACACCATTTTTGAAGAAAACCGCCCACTCCAAGACTTACTTTGGACAACACCTTGCCTTTTGAAGAACTTCCTTGTAAGTGATTTTCTTAAAAGTTTTATAATCTTGTTTGTTTAGCCCTAGGGTAACTCTATTTCAATTATTAGAAAATTTCATTTTGTTTTACTTGGTTTTGTTGATCTAGGGTTTGGATTTGGGGGTTTTGTGTATAGGTGTTTGATTGTGGGCCTAAGAGGTGATTAGAGCTCAATTGATTTGCAATTGGACCCAAGGCAAGTGGATGAAATGATTTTCATGTGTTTTATCATGTTTTCTGCAAAGATCTTGATTTGTCTTCATTGATGGTTTTATTGATTTATTGTGTTTGATGGTTTAGTCTTATTGATTTTTGAATGATGAATTGATGAGATAATGAGGTCAAGGAATAGCCCAATTAATTGTGAAGATATGTATGGAAGAAGGGGAAAGAAAGGAAATGGATTGGAGTTGGACAAGAGAAGAATTCAACCAAATGGGTTGAAATTCGCTACAGGACCGATCGATCGCCCATCAGGTCCGATCGATCGGACTGTAAATAACTGAGAGGGTTCTCAGGACCGATCGATCGCCCATCAGGTCCGATCGATCGGACTGTAAATAACTGAGAGGGTTCTCAGGACCGATCGATCGCCCATCAGGTCCGATCGATCGGACTGTAAATAACTGGAAGCAAATTCGGGACCGATCGATCGGCCAAGGAGTCCGATCGATCGGACTGAAATGAGATAAACTGTAAAATAGGAGAATTGTGAGACTAATTTCCAGATTCATTCCAAGCCATACTCAAGTCCAATTCAGCTCTATCCCTTATCTTCTTATTTGAAGACATTGAACCTATAATGATGCATTCAAACCCATGAAAGATTGGGGTACATTGGGAAGGGCTGTAGTGTGGAAATATTGTTTGGAGGCCCAATCCTATTCAAGGATGGGTAAGGCATTATACGAAGTCCGAAGGAAGGAGGAACCTCATCATGGAAACTCCATGAGGTTTTCTAGATGGATCAATGTGTATAAGGACCCGGAATGTCCCTAACTCTTAAAGAGTACCAAAATTTCATCATAACCGACATACGGGACCCTATTCGCACTGTTTTAATTCTAGAAACCCCATTGTTGGCCTGTAAAAGTATGGAAAACTAATTGTATCTGATTTTCAACCTAACTCTTATTTTGGGATTTCAAACCAACTTGATATGACTAGACCGTCCCAAGAGTACTAGAAGTGAGGTGTTTAGCTTTTGCTAACTTGTATATGGCGACTTGAGATGGATGTGTATTTGTGCCTATGGCACCCCGTTCTTCATTATGCATATGATTTGATTTATCGTATTTGACCTATGAGTCGGCACCACTGAGCTTGGACGACCTCGTCGGTTTGATCTACCGACTTGGGGTTCCTTCCCCTCCTGATAGTCAGCTGCAGTCTGGAATGTGCAGAGTTTTTACCCGGTTCGCTACCGTGGTCCCGCAGAGTATATATATGTATATTATAATATTTATCGTTGTTCCTCCTCACCTCGTGTGACTGAGGTCAATGATCCTGTTAGGGTATGCGCTCTCTTCACTTCGGTGAAGGGAGGATCTAGCTTGTGGGGTTGCCATCTTGACAGTTTCCGAATCCTTGTTACCTTACATGATTTATTGCATATGTACTTCTTTTGAAATGATACATTGTCTTTTATAAAGTTCATTGTTTATCCATAAGTTTCCTTAACTCTTGCATAGCATCATTGTTTTATTATTGTCATATCTTTTCACCCACCTGCCAGACCGTCGTGTCTGATCCATTTATTTTGGTACTCAGGTCCCGAGCTTATTGCCATTGAGGAGGAGCCAGAGGAGGCGGTCGGTGAACCGCAACGAGTGATTGAGTGGCAAGCCGATGATGTCATGTAGACATTCGGCTTTGCCTTGAGGACGATACACTTTGGGAACTTGATACCTTTGTTTTAGATTTCATTTGGTTGTACGGTCTTTGTTGACCGTTATTTTGGGAGCATTAAGCAACTGATATTTTGTAATTACACTTAACTTTACTTTTGGGGAAAATATGCTTGATCATTGCTCATCCTGATATCTTGTTATGTTAACCATAAATCAGTCTTGTTTATGGATTTGAATGGTATTAATATGGTTTACTACACGCTTCCGCAATCTTGAAAATATGTTTGATATGGTTATATGTGAGATGATGTGTAAAGATAATCCTCACCGCGGAACCCTGTGGGAAATCACGTGCACGGATAAACATTCTTTTAACTCCGTGTGCGTTTTAGCCAAAGAGATGCACGTGGCGCGGCATCACCCAAACCCACTGTCCCGACCTCCCGGACTCGGATCCTTCCCCTTTCGGTCCGGGGTCGCGACAAGAGCAGACTGAACTTGCTGAGTGTCAGCTTGGCTTGACGATGTATCATCTTCTGGCACTGAATCCGAATCCGTGTCTTGCATGATTGACACGAAAGAGACAACAAATTTGCCCCCAGACTTTTGATTTGCCTTCTTCACTTTAGTTGTGATGACCAAAGGCTTTAAAGGTTTAAGGGAGATGATGAAGGGAGTTTCACTGCTCTCTTCGGGTTTACTGGAGGGTTTGTTTTCTTCCGGTGATTGCTGAGGAGCCTTGCCTTTATCTTTCTGGAGATTTTCGGCAAAGGATGTTATTTCTTTCTCGTCTTCTTCTTTTTCAATTTCATACATCTAGGAGTCTGCAAAGTGGACTTCTTTACCTTTGAAGGGTTTTATGTCTGCAAAGACTCCATGTATCATGTCGTTGTCACCAACGTACTTGATGCACTGATGTAGAGTTAAAGGAACAACACCATTCTCGTGTATCCAGAGGCATCCAAGAAGGATGTTGCAGCATGAGGGGGTTTTTATTGCATACACAGTGACCTCAGAGATAAGATCATCGATTTGCAACTTGAACCTAATTTTGCCGATAGGCCTTTGAGTACTCCCATCGTATCCAAAGATAGATACAGATGTGTGGCTCAGCTTGGTGGGTGGGATGCCCAACTCTTCGAGAGCCGAAGTGGAGATGAGGTTGAGTGCAGAACCTAGGTCGATCTGAACTCTGTGCATAGGCATTTCCATGATATATCCTGTGAAGTACATGGGTCGGTTGTGCCTTGTTTTGCCAAGTAGGAGATCTTCCTTTATAAAGGCGATGGTTGCACTGGCTGCTTTTTGAACCGAGAGGCATTCAATGCAAGATCCCTCAATTTTCTTTTTTTCTCCCTTTGAGGAGGTTTCTGAGTTTTTGACCCGATAGTCCATTTCAATTTGGAGGACTTGCGAGGCATGTTTGTCGACATCCTCATTCAGCATTTGTAATTCTGAAATGAGATTATCACGAGTGCATGGAGACATTCGTATCAAGTCTAGGATGTGCAGTCGTGCAGGTATGTGCTTGAAGTGTTCGATCAAGTCATACTTGAAAGCCTCCTTGGGGCCTGCATGTTCATCATTGTTGCCACTGGGGGCGCTTACAACATCTTTTCCCAAAGGCTTTACATAAGTAACACTACGTCAAAAATGCTAAAAAACCACAGTCAATGGCCGTGGTCTTTACCTTTTAGTCACAAATATGACCGTGGCAATTGCCGTGGCGAAGAATAGTGTAGTATTTCAAAAGCCACAGCTCGAACCCGTGGAAAATTTAAAAATCACCACAGCCATTACATGTGGATAACAATAAATTAAAACCACACACAAAACCGTGGTTGTTTTACTTTTTTTTTAAAAAAAAACCACAACTCGAACCTGTGGCAAATTAAAAATGACCACAGCCATTACATGTGGATAACAATAAAATAAAATCACACACAAAACCGTGGTTGTTCTAACTTAAAAAAAAATAAAAACCACTGCCAATGGCCGAGGTTTTTTTATTTTTATTTAAAAAAAATATTTTAAAAATAAGATAAATAAAAAATGCACCTGTTTTGTACCAATAAGAATAAACTAAATCAATCTTCACTAAATCAATCTTCCACAACAATAAATTAAATGGTTCTTCCAAAACATCCAACCCAAATTGGTATATAATAATAAAACATCCAACATTATTTCAAACAACCATACAATAATCAATCATCTATCTACTAAAACATTAACGTAATTAACAATGTAACCATCCATCACTAAATTTAGTGTCTCAAAATATTAAATTGAAAATGTTAAATGGAGATGATCCTAAATTCAGGCCAATCTATGGCATCGCCTGGTGTGAGATCTTCCATCTTGCCTTGTCCGTTTATCAAGTGAACATTCCCATCAACGATCTCATCTAAAATGATCCTTTTCCAACTTGAATCTTCAGCAGACTCATTTGAGTGTCTTCCATATGCGACACATGTATTTTTTATCAAATGCAACAATTTTAGCAAAGGCGAACTTGATTGATCAGTGGTTACTTGGTCGGATTGTGCCTCCTGACGTGAGGAATCTTGCCTTACCTACATATATTATATATTAAGAAAAGTGAGTAATTCATCAATAGGATATTTAATTATGTTAGGGGATATATTATTAATGTAAAATAAATAAAGTACCTGAGATGAACTCCCATGATTAGTCGAAAATCGAGTCTGTCCCCCACCACGAGATGCAAGAATTTGTTGCATTTCCCTTATATGCTCTTTCAACTGTTCCACCTCAGTATGAAGGGTGACATTCGACTTCTTCTCCCGCTCTAATGCTCTCTTATAAGGAGCTGAACGCGAAATGACATACTTAGAAATTCCTGAACCCATGCCCTTCACGTGTCCACGAGTATCACAACCACATACCCGTGCCACTGGGTCTTGGTCCAAATGTCCTTGTGCAAAGGAAGGGTTATTCTCATGTATTACGCGAACTCTTTCCTGTAAAATGAAAGACATAATAAGGTTTTAAACTCTGAACAATAATAAGGTTTTAAACTATGAAAAAGTCTGCTTTGTAAGAAAATGGTGCATGAACAAAAAAAAATAAATGAAAATGGTGCATGAACAAGTCTGAAACTGAGTTTTAAAACCATGGCACCATTTTAGTTGGGACTGACATTATTTGGTTAAAGGTGGTCAATGCCTTCACCCATGTGGGATTATCGCTACAATTTTCTTTGAAAGATGGATGAGAAAGATATAACTTTAGAAAAATTTCGACAGAGTCTCCCCTGTATTTCAGGCCCCGAAAAATATCTTGGGTGCACAAATGCATTACCTGTTAATAAAACACTTCATATATATAACTCCAATGCCCCTCAAAACTCCAATATCAACAATCCATATCATCACATAACATAGTACTTAAAACACTTCATATATATAACTCCAATGCCCCTCAAAACTCCAATATCAACATTCTATATCATCACATCACATAGTATTTACATAATGAATTTAAGAATGAAAATTCTTATATATCTTAAAAACAAATAAAAAATTGGTCACTTGTAAATGTGATAATCCCCTAACTAAACTTAGTGTCAATGCAGTAAATTAGAATTAGGTCTGAAAGATGGATGAGGAAGATATAACTTTAGAAAAATAGAAGTCATAGCTTTAGAAAAATTTCGACAGAGTCTCCCCTGTATTTCGGACCCCGAAAAATATATTGGGTGCACAAATATATTACCTGTTAATAAAGCACTTCATATATATAACTCCAATGCCCCTCAAACCTCCAATATCAACAATCCATATCACCACATCACATAGTACTTAAAACACTTCATATATATAACTCCAATGCCCCTCAAAACTCCAATATCAACAATCCATATCATCACATCACATAGTACTTACATAATGAATTTAAGAATGATAATTCTTATATATCTTAAAAACAAATCAAATTGGTGACTTGTAAATGTGATAATCCCCTAACTAAACTTAGTGCCAATGCAGTAAATTGGAATTAGGTTTTTCTTACTGTTTCTTCGCAGGAAGCAGAACCATCCTTCTTTGTATGAGTTTCAAGCTAGACATCCGTACGCGTGATCTCTTTGTCAGGATTTTTTCGCCGCTGAAAAATTTTAGAAGCGAACATACCGATTACATAAAAAAATTAGAAAAATATTAAAAAATAGGAAAATTCATAAATTGTGATTACCAGCTCATCAGCAACCCTCGCTTGCCCCTTCCTACCGGAGGTGTGTGGGCACCTCATAGCTCGCCTAGCGGCCTTCCCCAGCTTACTCTTTTCTTGTGCTGCATATGTCGAGCACATGTCGATAAAACTCTCCCAATCTTCCTTCTTAACAAATTTAGGTACATTCTTTTTTCTATCAGCGTCTGTGTGATATTTAGAATATATGTAACGCTTCAGTTTTGACTTCCGATTCCTCCAACACTCATTTGCCTTCATAAGTACCCACTCTTTATTATCGATTGGGATTTCATATTTACTTTGCAAATTAGATTATTTAGCGAGATAAATCAACCAAAAAAACATAAATAATATATGAAAACTGCTTGAACCAAATTCACAATTACTCATAGTTACTGTGTCCCACACTTTCTCCTTCATTACATCGGGCACGTTTAACCATTTATCAAATGAGGGCGGTATATTACCCTTCACAGACCGCCCTATCATTGTGGACAAACTAGCTGCATTATCACCGATGGGTTGCCCGTCAATGTTAAATGTCACCAGGGAGACATGACCTGTTACAAATGACATATCAACTTATGAACATTAAAAAAGTTAATATCTCAAATTAACATGAATTGGGATATGCATTTCATACTCTCACGAGAACCACATCCTTGTACTATAGACGCGGTTGCTGACGATGGTTGATCATATGACATAATGCCTGCAACCAAATATGTTAAATTTTAAATAGATGTTACTAAAATAAAATCAAGTAAAATCTTATATAAAAGATATCAAATTTTTACATTTATGATTATGCTACATTTAAAAATAATATCAACATGCAAAATTAATGATACTGTTAAAAAGCAATAAAGAAGACTTCGTACATGGATTTATAGTTCAGTCTCCACATTATCAATGATATCATCTAGCAGTGCTGCTGTTAAGTCATTTTCATTCGTTCTTCCCTCAAAGACTAGGGGATCTTCAAAAGAGTCCATATCCTGGTATAGATTTCTTGGAACATCCAATACAACATGCCATTCTTCATCAGGCCTACTATGATCTTTACAGTAGTAGACTTGAGTTGCTTGATTAGCTAAAATAAATGGCTCATCATCTTCTTTTGTGTTTCTTTGCAACCTCCCTAAATTAACGTAGACCAAGTTCACTTCTGGATCAACTCTACATCCATGACTGTCTAGACGCACCCAATTACAATAGAATACTGCCCGTTTAAAGTCATAATAATCCAGCTCTAGAATTTGTTTGACTATACCGTAGTAAGCAGATTCTTCATGCACAAGATTCATGTCCTTCGCACTTGCCCTGAAAGGGGTCAAGGCCATCAATGAGACTCCACTGTTTTGCGTCGTTTTGTTCATTTCTGCCTCCACTGTATAGAAAGCATATCCATTGACCATGTAGGATGTATACAAAATGGCTTGAAAACTTGGTCCATCCGCAAGCCTTTTGAGGGTACAATTTTCTTCATTCTCTAATTGCTTTCTAAGCCAAGGTATGTAATCTAATACCTTTTCAACTTGACTACTGCCTCTTCGATATTGATTGCTAGATCTTAGGCTTTCGACGTATTCAGCATAAATCCTGTATTTTATTTATGTAGTGTGAATGCTTTATATATTAAAATAATAAACTTGTTCACATGTTCATTAAAATCTACTTACTGCTCCATATCAACATTCTCAGTAGAATGCTTTAGTACCCATTTACGTGCTTGCTGATATTGCACATTCTCAAGAATGTAGACCTTCCCATTTTTATCGATAGGATAGGCAACTTCACCTTCCTTGTCCATCCACTCCAACCTTCCTTGCTTATGGCTTTTTTTTGTGCCATCGGGCATGTAATTCATGGCGTATAACATTGCTTCATTTATGAGGTAACACTCAGAAATAGAACCTTTTGGATATGTTTGATTCACAACATATCGTTTGTATGTTTTCATCTTCCTGGTAAAAAAAATAAGTAAATTAGATCATAGTGCTACCTTGTGATTAATATTAAGAATCTCAATAAATCAAGCATTTTATTTACCTCTCAAAAGGACACATCCATCGATATCTAACGGGTCCACAAACCTGCGCCTCTTCCGCCAAGTGCACTATAAGGTGTGTCATGGATACGAAAAATGAAGGAGGAAAATACTTTCAAAAACACATAGTGTTTCCACAACTTTTACTTTCATCTTTCGCAGTTCTGCACGATTGATTACTTTTGAACATAAAACATTAAAGAATATTGACAGTTGTCGAATAGCGACACGTAATGGCTTATGGGACTGAAATGCGTGCATCAGCAACACTGGTAATAATTGTTGAAGTAGTATGTGATAATCATGTGACTTAATATTCTTGAGCTCTCTATCCTCCAAGCTTACTTTGTGTCTCCAATTTGCACTATACCCAATAGGAACCTTCAGATGATACAAGGTTTTACAAATTAAATCTTTTTCCTGTCGGGATAGAGTGTAAGGTGCTTCTGGACATGTCAACTTCCCGTTATTTTCCATTGGCCATAATTTTTTTTTAATTTTCATAGCCTTACAGTCTTGGCGGGCTTCAAGGCCATCCTTAGTCTTATCCTTAGTGTTCATGATTGTTGCAAATAAAATTTCAGCCACATTTTTTTCCACATGCATCACATCCAGATTGTGGCGAATAGGCAGATCCTATAAAAAATAATAAATTTATATTAGTATAGCATTTTATTTTATGCATTATTTTAACATAAGGAGTTAAAGTTATGCGCACCTTCCAATATGGCAAGTCAAAAAATATGGGTCTCTTCGACCATGCAATCATCTCATTCTCCTCTTGACGTCTCTTCCTCTTCTTATTCTCTGCCTTCCCGAAATTGCTATCAATGGTTTCTATTTTTAATAAGACTTCGGAGCCAGTCAAACGCTTAGGATGTTTCGCATTTTCTTCTTTCCCATTAAATTGGGATTTTTGGCTTCTGAAAGGGTGGTTAGTTGGTAGGAATTTTCTATGTCCCATGTAGGCAAACTTCCTTCCATATTTTAGCCACACCGAATCAGTTCCTTCACTACATACAGGACAACCATACTTACCTGCAGTCCTACAACCCGACAAATGACCATATGCTGGAAAATCATGTATAGCCCATAACAAAATTGCTTTCACTGAAAATATACTCTTAGTGTGAGAATCATATGTTATGGCTACGGTGGACCAAAATTCTTCTAGCTCAGTGATCAATGGTTGCAAATAAACATCAATGTCATGCCTGGACCTTTCTTTCTGGGATCAATAATGCTAACATGGTGAACTCTTTCCTCATGCATAGAGATGGTGGAAGATTGGACGGAACAATCATAACGGGCCAACAACTATAGGAGTTGCTATTGTTCCCAAAAGGATTGAATCCGTCCGTCGCCAGTCCCAAGCGAACATTCCTTGGTTCGGCAGCTAAGTCAGCCCATTTACGATTAACCTGTGACCAACAAGAAGAATCCATTGGATGACGCATTATTGCTTGATTTTGAACTAAACTTGCATTTGCGTGCCATGTCATACTCTCTGCAATCCACGGTACACTATACATTCTTTGCAACCGTTGTGTTAATGGAAAGTATCTTAGCTTCTTCCATGGCAAGCGTTTGCATCTTGGCTTCAAAATGTTCCTCGGTTGCCACCTGCTTACACCACACGTAGGACAATTATTTCTATTTTCATGCTCTCTCCAATAAAGTATGCAGTCATTTTTACACGCATTGATAATCTTGCACTCCATACGTAAAGAATTGATCATCTTCTTGGCAGTGTATGTTTTCTCAGGCAATGTGTTCTCGCTTGGTAGAATATCTTTGATCAGTTCCAACAACTCTGTGAAACTCTTAGTAGACCATTGATGTCTAGCCTTCATGCTCAACAAATCAACCGTCACTGACAACTTCGTATGTTCAACTCGGCATGAAGAATATAATGGTTTTACTGCATCCTCCATCAGCTTCTTGTACCGAATATTCTCTGGTGAATCCTCTTGTCCTTCAACAAAACTCTGATCATTAGCTTCATCGGGGCATATAGACGTACTACCCCCTACATTAGATTCAGGATCATCCTCATTACGAGCACGTCCAAATACGTCATTCACCATATCAACCATTCTTGGGAACAAATCTTCATTATTAGTACCTGCTCCTACGTTTACATGACTTCGGGGATGGAGTTCTCCATGGTGGATCCATGTTATGTAAGTCTTATCCATACCATCACAAATTACATGCGTATGAATTTCTCCTAAGGTCTTTTTATCTCTTATCAAATTGCGACATTTGACACAGGGGCAACAATACCAATCATCATCCCCTAATTCATCTTTATTAGCTCTTATGAACTCATTGAATGATTCAACCCCTTCTAAGTATTCAAAAGAATTTCTTGGCGCTTTCATCCATTCCTTGTTTAGGGACATGTTCTGAAATATTAAAATCATAGAGTGTAAGGTGCATTAAAAAGCTAGAACACAAGTACAACTTATACAAGTATCTTGGACTCAATCACAAAAGCAAATGAAATTGGAAAACCATTACATCTTCAGGCTCAAAATTTGGATGCTACGATTATAGGACAAGAAAATTAGAGAAAATGAACTAAGGAGTATTAAGTATTGCTAAATTAAAGAGCAAAATTAGTGCCAAATAAATTTGAAAAGACGGTAACATCACCAATAATAGCTACTTGCCTTTTGTATCAATCCTAATCACAAGTTCACCACCTCCCCCATTTTTATTTCATTTCAAGCCCTTTTCTCTTCTCTCTACTGTGTCTTGGTTGGCTTTTTGTTTTTTTCTTGTCACATCTCTTTTGCAATGGCAGAATCCTTCTTGCTCTCTCATGTCAGGTACTTATATTTGCCTGCTTTTTTTTTTCTATTCTTCTTTTAAGATTATAGATTTTGACGTTTTCCCTTCTGGGTAACATAGAGTTGTTCTTTCTACCTCTAGGCTCTGTGTCACCCTTGTAGGTCCTGAAATGCTACATTTGCCTTGTCTCTTCCTCTCCTATCACCTTTTGAATTGCCACGAGGCCCAATTTAATACTTTTTATCAGATTGAAATCTAAGAAATGATTGCCTTTTTAAACCATTAAACATGAGACATAAATAAAAGAGTTAGAATAATCTAATGGAGTTGATATTTTTCATAATCCCAGTTTTTCCATAGTCCTAGGTAGGCCTAACAGATGTGTTTGCGCTAAAATAAAACTCATATCAAGAAATATATGTATGTACTGTGTGGCTTCGAGTTTTCTAAGTGTGGACTCTACTGTGCAAAATAGAAAGAGATGCAAAGGGGGCTTATATAAAAGTGATATTGTGTGTCTTTGTGGAGCAGAAAACGCCCCGAATTTTTCTTCTTAAAAAATGAGCAGCTAATGTATCCCCCACCCCAATGCTTGACAGTGATGAGAAGTAGACAGGGATAGATGTATATGCTACATAGTTAAGGGTGTGTGTCCAATATCAGTCCAAATGATCTTAAAGTTATTTGAAGTCAGAATTCCGGAGGATTTTTGAAAGTGCATCTATCCGATATATTCACTTGAGAATGGTTCTTCATCAACTTAACCCCCTCACACAAACTACCCCTAATTACCACTGGTCCAAAATTTTACACTCATCCAACAGTGTCTTACCATTGGGTTTGAAATCCAGTAAGCATGGTGCCTTTAAAACTATTAAATTAACCTGAAGACTGTTGATGAAGGGGTCTGGACTATCTAATGTGATAAATATTTTGCATACCCTTTGGTCTCAATGAGATCTTTCTCAACCATCTAGATTGGTCTTATGATTGGTTATAAGAGACTTGAATCAACCCTAATCATGGGTTACCCTTCTATCCTCTAATCCTCCCCCAGACCTACCACCTCAGATGGGCCCCATTCCCCTCCACAATGCATTGGGATAGTTAGATTTGTTTGCTTGATTATTTGGTACCTTCAATATTATAGATTTTGATGTTTATTTCCATTGCACAACTTGATAGATTTTGATTACTGTAGAGTTTTTCCTTCGCTTCTCTGCATAATCTGTTTCTTGAATGTTTGTGTCCACAGATTAAAGAAGTAGACTTCGATTTGTGCTGCATTGTTGATACTGAAGCTCACAACAATGGCTGCCTGTGGTGGTCTTCAACGTTTATTTGAAAACACATTGCCTGAAAACTCAACACCAAAACATATGGCCCCTTGGAACCAGATCAATTCCATGAAACCAATTGATCTCTCCTCCATCACTGAGTTGTTTGAGGAGACTCACTTCAAAGAGACACCCAAATCTCCTTGGCCTAATCCAAATCAAAACCCGCCACACAAAACTGAAGAGAACCAATCTTTGGATTCTTTCACGGTAGAAGGAAAAAATCACAGTTCGGGTTGCTTTACACCATTGAATTCAGAAAGACTACATCTTAATTCAGAAAGACTACATCTTTCTACAGAAGGACTAGGATTTGAGAGCTCGGATGAGGTTGAAAACTTGAGTGAAAGGGATGTTGGTTGGAGAAATCATGACAAAGTAGACACCATGAAGCATTCTCTTCTGGTTGCACAAATATCATTGGAGCAGGCAAAGCTTTTATAAGCTCAAGGGCCACTGGAAGCTTTCCTCCTCCAATTTGTTGCATAGGGAGGAGATTAAAGCCTGGCTTTAGCCTTAAATCTTATAGGCATGATGGAAGGTTTGTTCTTAGGGAGATCAAGATCCCCAGCCATGAATTCTTGCATGCTTTGAGGGAAGACGGGCGTCTCAAGCTGCATCTTTTTCCATCCACAGAAATATTCCCCAAAGAAGCAAAAGAAAAAGAAGAATATGATGATGACCACGTTGATTCGAATGAAGAAGACGAGAACGATGATGATGAAGGGAAGAAATCAGTAGCCACAGATGAAATCTGTATAGGCCATGAATCTCCTACTAGTGTTTATTTTGGACATAAAACTGATAGATAGCTACAAATGCCATGAATGGCAAGATTAATCTTTTTTCTCTCTGGGGGTTTTGGAGTGCTTTATTTCTTTTATTTTTATTTTAGTAGCATCACAGTTATGGTCTTAAAAGTATAGATGATTTAGCATTGTAATGGTACATATTGTGAAAGGAAGAGTACATAAGAGTTTGTTTGGATTCAATCCTTCTTTTGAGATATTTGGCATTATTCATAGCCATGTTGCTCTAGCTTTGAAGGAAATTCTATTTAGTTTGTGTTTCAAGCAAACTGATTACTCAATGTTGCTAATGTAGACCATTGATATTAGGAATGAGTGCATGCTTCAGGATTTATATAAACAGTTGTTAAACATCTGGAAAATTTTCTTCAATTGATTTGAGTTTCTTTGTTCATCTGTACAACCTTTTTCTAGAGATGCCAACCTACTTTTTTCTGGGCTTGAGACCATCACATAAGAGAAGATTTTTACATAATTGTCTTGCAACCACAGTTAGAGAAAAAAGCATTTAGAAACAACTTTTCAATGCAGTATTGCTCCAAATTTGCTCATAAAACATGCCTCTCTGTAGATATGTCATCTTCAGCCACCTTATCTGAGTAGGACTGCTAACCTTTGTGGAATTCTATTATTTCTTTTTGGGTGTTTTTAAAAGAGGCAGTCAGAGAGTTCCTAACTGGAGAATTCCCCTGATAAATTTGGTTCTTTATTGGCTCAGACCTATTAATTCTTACTTCTCTATTTTATGGAGAGTTTTAGACAGGACGAAGAAATATGAGTAACATTACCAACAGTAAAGCCATGTTCAATGTTAGGTGCAGGCATCAAAATAATGCTGTTACTATCTTCCTTTTTCTCAACTAATTTGAAGTTCATTGCTAAGTAATTAGAATTCTAACTTCAATTTGCTATATGTGTATTCTTTTGCTCATCGTTATCACCATCATGTCAACCTTGTTCTATTAATCTGAAGTTGGCTTAGGGACGGTAAACATGTGCCCTTTGCTGATACCTCTTACTCTTGATTGATATCACTCACAAAGAGAATAAGACAAACAGGAAATACTGATTGGAATTTGATAGGGACAATTAATTGAGTTGTTTGGATATCAAAACTTGTTTTCAAAGCTTCCAAAATGGATCTAGATCCCTTGAGGCAAGTCCTCATGGAATTCTATAAAAGCCCACCTACAAACTCAAGTGACAAAGGCTGTTAAGAAGAATAACTCATTGTAATTGTGTACTGGTGCATAGGATTTATTTTTAATAATTTATAATTTAACCTAATCAACCCATTATTGTACAAGCTTTTATAACCATTCATAGCAATAGGAACCACCATATATAGCAAAATAACCAAAATCAGAATAACCTTATAGAATTCCATAATTGATCTCTATTGGACTTTCAATCAAACACTTCAAGTTCAACTTGGAATTGTAAAGGAAGGGGAAAAAACAGTGGCATCATATATTGATATACATACGTATAATGCCCCAATATATATATTTTTTAAAAAGAACTTGATGCATAACTTAAAATGGAGAGAAAAAACCAACATATACATACATATGGTGCTAAATCCTATGCAAAACTAGCCCAAACCAACCTGATACATTGCAGCCATAGTGAATAACAACATTGCTTTTGATCACTCATTATTAGATTTCATATGGTGGAAATGGAAACTACTTGAATAGTGCAGATGGTCATGGGCACCTATATAAAGTTGATGCAATTAGATGTAACAGGTCTTGAAACCAAAACCCAATTGCTGATATAAGCTTATTACTCTGAGAAGCAAGTGCTGATATATTATCTCTATAACACATGGTGCTCCAACAGTGGAAAAATTGACCCCAAGATTTTCTATAATCAACCATCAGTAGAAAAAATCATCCATCTCAAGAATGCAGCAGAGGATCCAACATAAAAAAGGGGACAACATAGGGTAGAGAGATGAGATGAGGAAAAAAAAAAACCCCAATTAAAGAAACCCTAAATCCACAAAATCTCCAAATAAAAAAAAAACAAAAAAAAACCTTAATCCCCATTGATGCATATATGTTAGAACCCTAACACTCAACACATGAAAATAAAGAAAACAATCAAAACCAGAATTTTACCTTGATTCAAAAACACTAAAAAACAATCAATGGGTTTAACAATGTAGCCTCGTCAGAATATTCAAGTCGACCATTTGATGTAGACCATTAGATCTTCCTAACATTAGTAAAAAAAAAAATAAGACACAGGTAAAACCTTAAAAGAAGCCCTCCATCTGTTCATTGCCACTGTCACACCACCGCCCATCACAATAGACATAACACAGAAAATAAAAACTAAAAAATCTGCACGATGAAAACATATTTACAATCTACATTTACATAAATTTAAAAAATTCATACCTTAGATGGTTGCAGAAATCGTGAGCAAATATAGGGTGACTGAGTAGAGAGAGGATTGTAAACCTGAGGGAGAAAAAAAAAGAAAAATGATAAGAAAAGAAAGAATAGAGATGTGTAATTGCTGGGGCATACTTGATTTTTTTTTACCCAAACTAAAAAAAATGAGAAGTGGAGGAAAGACCTACCAGTGCTACCGGAAGAAGTAAGTAGAGAGATGAGGGAGCAGCGACGAAACAGGGAAAGAGAGCAGCGGGTGAAAGAAAAGAGAAAGGGGGTGGGTTTAATTAGGTTTGGAAGGAGTTAATAGAGAGAATGGAGAAAGGGCGGGATAGGGAAAGAGAGGAACGCGCGGGAGAGAAAAAAAATAGAGAGAGGGGGCGGGAGCGGGTTTCGTTGGAGATATAGTGGGAAAATTTAGATGAGGGCATACCACAGCTTAACAATGTGTTTTTTAAAAACAAAATGCAGCAAAAACAAACGATGGCGGTGGCTATTGCTAAAAGACCCGTAAAGTGTAGTATTTTAACGTTTTTGGCGTAGTGAAAAGAAGATTGGTTGTAATTTTTATGGTAGTCCCGGCCAGAGCTGGTGCCTCTACCAACTTCGAGAGCTTCTTGTGGAAGATTGTCTTCAAGATCAAGAGGCTGTCGTTTCTCATTTACTGGGGATGTGTCTGCAGCAGAGTTGCCATCGTCATTGATTGTGTTGCATGGAGCATTTTCCTGGAACAAGTCCTGAATTGCATACAATAACTTTTCTTCTTCGTTGACTAATTCATCGTCCCAAGCTTCAATAGCTGGGGTTTCTTCATGATGATCAGTCGAGAAGAGTGTGAGTCCTGAAGTCACAGTCTCAGGAGAAGAAGCCTAAGAGGGTGTTGGCTCAGTGAAAGTCACATGTAGCTCTAAAAGATATGGTGCCTGACGTGGTCAGAGAGTAAATGATCTCACCAGACGAGGTTTCAGAAGAGCTATAATCCCGAATTATCACATTATAGGCAGCTCTGACAAGAGACACTACCAGATTGGACTGATGGGAGTCAGACTCATCCTCGGATGTAAGAGGATCATCGATCTAGTGGTTTTTCCTATTTTCAGGAGGCAAGGGAGGAGGTACTGGTGGTCTTCAGAGACTTCCGGTTCTGGATTTTGATCGCAATGAAGCTCGTTGACGTGATCTTGCTCTTGTTCTAGGGCGAGACGCTGTAAGATCCTCACATATTCTTCATGATCAGGCATGGGAGCCAAATCTTCTTCTCCGTTTTCTCTTTGTGGTTCAGCATGGTTGGGTTCCACTGGAGCGATGGCAGGTGCTGGGTCAATAGCATTTTCTTGAACAGCCTTTTGGTCTTCTTCATCATCACACCAGGATCCTTGTGGCTGTAAGGGGTTATACCAGATTACCATTCTTCGTCAGTAGAGGTATTCTCCTGTTTCAAGGGACTCCTCCCACTCGTCGGTGTCACTTGACTCGTATCCATTCATGGAGAATCCAACTACCGAATTGCAAGAGTATGATGCCCCCTGCGTGGCTTCCTTTTCAAATTGAGGTGGGATGAAATCACTGAGAGTGAACTTTCTTACCACTTTTGAAGTCTTTGGAAGGGACTCTTCTGTTACCCCAGTGAAGCCGTAGAGGAGGTATCTTCCTTTTCATGGACTTCTTATTTTGGCTGGGTCTTCTCTTGCCGTCTGAGCTTGAGGAGATGTTTCTGAGCCTGCCTTCTCTGTTGAGCTGTTGGCTTTGCTTTCACAACCTCCCAGTTTTCATCTTCCAGGAGATCGGGATGTACCCATATGGGTTGTCCGTCTGGTGTCGGGTAAGGAACCAGCACTTCGGACGCTTGAATTCTTTTTATCACCTTGAAGGAAGTAGTGATCTTCTTCTTTGGCGATTTTAGTGTTTGTCCACATGACCCCATGCTGTCGGAGGTAGACCCATATTTTTTGTCAAAGGTGATGACTCCATTTTTCCACATCTCGTTTATCTTCTCTCTTACAACGAAGCATTGATTGAGAGGATGCAAGATCATCGGGTGTTATGGACAGTACCGAGGATTGTTGGTTTTGCCAACATTACTCGGTCTTTTGGGTTCAGGCAAGGTGAGCTTGTTGTTTGCCATGAGAGCCCTGAAGATTTCATCAACATCTTCATCGAACGGGTATTTCTTTTCTACTCGTTCTTTGAAGGCATCAGAGAGTTCATGTCTCTTACCCGTAGTTTTGTTTTCAGCTTTCTTTGGTGGCTGAGGATCTGACTTGGTTTGCATAATGAGGACCTCTTTTTTCTTTGGTTTTGAGTTTACAATGGCGGTTAGGTCCCTCCTTGATGACTTATGACTGTTGAGGTCTTTGATCACTGTTTCAGCTTCCATGGAAGCTTCTAGGAGTTCTCCCAGGTTTTTTGACTTGTTGCCGATAATCATAGAGCGGATCCTTGCTCTCATGTTGTTTCAGCAGATGTCGACTAGCGACGCTTGTGGCAGTACATCTGAGCATTTGTACGACATTACTTTCCACTTGTGAATGAAGTCGTATGTTGACTCATTCTCCCCCTGTTTTAGGCTGCAGAGTTGAGCCATAGTAGCGGGATGATCCCCACCTTTGAAGTGAGTCAGGAAGCGTGTCTCTAGCATGGCCCAGTTTTGGATGGAGTCCACCGGCGGAGTGGAGTACCAGTCAAAGGCCGTACCTTTTAGGATACTTAGAAAGAGGCGGATCTTGAGTGCATCTTGATCCGCGATAGCTCCCGTCAAAATTTTGAAGTGGATGACGTGCTGTCTGGCTGATCCTTTCCCCGTATATATTTGGAGAGTAGGATGTTTGAATTTTGTGGGGAACGGGCCGAGTCCAAGCGTAAGGGATATGGTGGCTTAATCCCACATTCCTTGAATATATTATCTTCTTTTGCTTTGGCGAGGATAATGTCCACGTCCTTTTTGGTAAGGGCGCGTTATTCATTTTCTTCTCCATTTACCTCATCATCTTAAAGATTCGGAGGAGGTTCATTGTTCAGTCTATTTGGGTGTTACACACCTATATATGTATGTATAAGTTCTGATTTCTTCGTGTGACCTATGAGTCGACAACACTAAGCTTCGACAACCTTGTCAGCCTGATCCACTGACTTAGGGTCTCCCTTTTCTGCTCTGTCAGCTACAGTCTGGATTCTGTCATGTTCTGTTACCCGATTCCGCGGCCATGGTTTTGTATAGCTATATGTATATGTATATAGTTGGATCTCATCACTTCGTGTGTTGAGACCATCGCCTTTATAGTGCTCTCATCACATTAGTGATGGAGGATTTAGCTCACTGTGGTTACCATCTTGCCAGTTTCCTGTTCATTGGTACCTTTACATGTTTTGCATTGCACAAGTGTTTTCGGTTAAATTATGCATCTTATTTCTTGAAAAATTATTTTTAAATGGGTTTTAATTGCTTTCCAAGGTAACTTCTAAATTACTATATTGTTTACATCTTTTCACCCACCTGCCAGACCATCGTGTCTGATCCACTATTTTGGTATTCAGGTCCAGACTTCTTCGCCCCGAGCTGAGTGCACGTGTTGGTTGTGGAGCCATGAGTTTGCAGGTTGTTTTGTCGGCTATGTCATGTAGACATTAAGCTGGACATCGGAGCTATGTCACATGTGGGGTAGTGTTTAATTAGCTTGTTATTGTATGGCTTTTATTAGCCTTTTTCTCAGGATTGTAATTAATACATATTCATATTTGTAACTTGAACACATATGGGAATGTAATCTCCTATTACTGTCAGCTTTGTACTTTGTTGTGGTGATTTACTCCATTCTGATATGGTTCTTGATATGGTAACTTTATGCTAGCGGTTGAGTGCGATGCGGAATCCTCACACATGCGGATCTTAGGAGAAATTATATTATCTTAGGAGAAATATAATATAATCATTACCTAAATCCCCATTCGCCCCCCCCCCCCCCCCCCCCCCCCCCCCCCCCCCCCCGAGGTCGGGCCGCTGCAAGTCCCGGGTTTGGGGGTGTTGCAGTGGCCGCCTAAGAAAGGTTTTGGGTTGTAAACGGAACCCGATTCAATGGTTATGGATGTCTTATGATGCTAAATACCTACAGGAGCACCAAGGATACTTAAAAAGCATCTGGAACTCTGTGATCACTATCTTAGGTGAAGTGGGACCCTAGACCTGAAGAGAGGGGCAACGATCATTAATTGAATTGTGATATGTGGTACTTTATTGTTGAAACGGACACTGAGGTTGGCTGGTAGGTCCGAACCATGGATGTAGGCCTCGATAGGTATTAAAAATCAGTGCATTGCACTTAGGCTCTGATCCATGATCACGGTCCGTAATTGGATGAGATGTCAGGATATGGCACTTGAAGTCCTAACCTATAATATTGGGGACTTAATGGTAGATATTGATGGATGAACCATATAAAGAGATAATGTTAATTAAGCGTATCTAGAAGCGGAGCTTACAAGGGTATACATTATTAACTGTTAGGAATCGTAAGGATGGATTACTTATACCCGAGCTCCGTGCCTCATACCCTTGACTAATATCGTCTTATATTATGATGATGAGTCTATCCAATTCGGAGTACCCCCACCTAGTGATCTGTAGAATTTGTGGATATACGAGTGGTCTGCCGAGGGATATGATGACGGCATTGTAGACACATCATTTGGCCACTATGATAGCCTTAAATACCTGTCATATATAGCGGTGCCCCCATTTCACCCATAATTGAATGATTAATGACATAATTCAGATTAATTAATGATGATGAAGATTATTGTTGATAGTTTTAGACATTAGTTCGTCGACTTCCAGAGATCAATGTAAAAAAAGCCAAATTGCGTCGAGATCCCGAGTCAAATTCACTACTCATACAAGGAGCGAACCACGACAATAATCAATTAAATTCTATGGTTTCGGTCAGCTTTTCGGTTGGTTGTCGGCTAGACGAAAGGATGACTTATAGCAGACCGAAATTCTGACCGAGTACAGAAATGGGGAGAAAATAGATCTCTGGAATTCGAACCGAAAACATTTCGGTTACCTTTCGGTTAGCCGAAACTCCATAATCAGAATTCGACAAAAACTGCAGCTCTCTGAAATTTGAACAAAAAATATTTCGGTTAGCAGAAATGCCACAATCAGAATTTGACAACAAATGCAGCTCTTTGGAATTCGAACCGAAAACATTTCGGTTAGCCGAAATTCTGACCGAAACTGCTACAGGACTAATTTCTGAAACTATTTTCAGTCCTCCCTTCCTTCAAACCTTTCTCATTTTTAAGGGTCAGATCCCTACACAACATTGAGTTGAAAAATCCACCATTTCTACATTTAAAATTTCCATTCTCAACACTTCAAATCCACCATTAGAATCTCCTAAGCATTCACCCAACACCTCCTTTCCATCCATTCAAATCACGTGGAATCCATTACAACATAAGACATTCAAATTTAACATAAAACAATGCACATTTGCAAGAGATAGAATGAGATAGAAAGACACATTAGTAGGTGCATTTGAAATCAATAGAAGACAAGTCATAACCATGATTTAAGCAAATCAAATCATAAATGAGAAAATTAAGAACATGCATAAATATGATTCTAACATTTAATGAATCATTTCATCCACTTGCCTTGGGTCCAATGCTAATCAAATCACCCCACTAATCACCTCTCCAAGCTAAGAACAACAAATCTACAAAAATCACAAATACAAGCCCAAAAATCAAAAACCAAGCAAAGAAAAACGAAACCTTTCAATAATAGAAGTGGAGCTTCTCTAAGACTCAACAAACAAGAACCCTAGGAGATGGAAAAGAGCTCTTACCTAGAAGGTCTTCAAATAAGCAAGGCTAGCCCAAGGATGAATTCAAGATCGATGAATCCCCTCCAAAATGGTACCAAATGAAAGCTATTGACGAGGTGAACAAGATTAGTGAAGGTCTTCTCTTGATTTGAGCAAGGTTCTTCGGTGTTTTGTGGGGAAGAAAACAAGAAGAAGAAGAAGGACCGGTGGCTACTGCTGGAGCTTCTGTTAGCACAGTTTCTAGGTCAAGAAATGGGATGAAGAAGACGGGTTCCCTTATATATAAAGAGGAGAGTGGGTCCCACAACTTAAAACACTACTCGGGCTCAAGACATTGATTTCGGGACCTCTAATGACTTCTACGAAGAAGACAAAGTTGCTCGACGAAATATCTAGTTTCCAAAAAGTGTAAGTTTTGCAAGTGATGGTGACATTGAAAATCGTGTCCAGATTTTGGGTAGAAAGACTGTTGTGCCCTCAAATTGAGAAAAGCTGAGTTTAGGAGTTTCAAACGAGAACGGGTTCAACATGAAAGTTGAAAAGCTAAATAAGACAAGTTAAATGGGATTAAAACACGATTTAAGGAAATCAAGAATAACCCTCAAGCTCACGCAAATCCGTAACAAGAACCCCCAAAGGGTCCCACAAATCAAGAAGGCTCTCAAAATTCCCCAAAGCTATTATAAAAGCTATTCTAACCCAAAACTAAATCAATATCCACTAAACACACTTATGACTAAGATAGAACTTAATTAACACTAATTGAGGTCTCTCGGGTCGGGGTCTTACATCCTCCACCCCTTAGGACATTTGGTCCTCCAAATGAAATAAAACTCACCTCCGGTAATAGGTGTGGGTACTTCTTCTGAACTTAATCCCGTAATTCCCAAGTTGCTTCTTCCGATCCATGATTCTCCCAAAGCACCTTGACCCACTGAATAGTCCGAGTTCTCAACTCTTGTTCTTTGGTGTCAATGATCTGTTTAGGCTTCTCAACATATGTAGCATCCTCTCGGATTTCCAACGGCTCAAAGCGGAGTATATGCAATCTGTCGAGGACGTACTTTTTCAACATAGACACATGAAAAACATTGCGTACACTGGAAAGCTCAGGTGGTAAGGCTAATCTGTAAGCCACGTCACCAATCTTACTCACAATATCATAGGTCCAATGTATCTTCGAGATAACTTTTGAACTGCAAGTCCCTTTTGTGAGAATCTGCATAGCTCTTCTGCCTACTCTGAGCCACTTTCAGACGTTCTTGGATTAACTTGACCTTGTCACTTGTCTCACTAACAATAGTCGGACCATGGAAACTGCGAGTGCCAACTTCTTCCCAACAAATAGGTGTCCTACACCTTCTGCCATACAAAGCCTCAAAAGGTGCCATCCCGATACTCGAATGGAAACTGTTGTTGTAAGCAAACTCACACAATGGTAAGGCTTTCATCCCACTGAGTCTTGAAATCTAACACACAAGCTCGGAGTATGTCCTCAAGTGTCTAAATTGTCCTCTCTGACTGACCATCGGTCTGTGGGTGATAGGCTATGCTGAACGGTAACTTCGTACCCATAGACTCATGCAAAGTCTTCCAAAATCTAGAGATGAATCTGCTGTCTCTATCGGATGTGATGGAAACTGGTTGTCCATGTCGACTAACAATCTCTGTGACCAACAACTGTGCCAAAGGTAACATATGCATCTTCTTTCCGGTCTTCATTGGTAGAAAATGAGCTGACTTGGTGAGACGGTCCACGATGACCCAAATGGCATCATTGCCTCTGCTAGTCCTCGGTAATCCCGAGATGAAATCTATCGTAATGTGCTCCTATTTCCATTCCGGAATCTCTAATAGCCGTAGCAACCCTGGAGGCTTCTGATGTTCCACCTTGATCAACTGACATGTCATACATCTAGAGACAAATGCTGCGATTTCTCTCTTCATGTTGTTCCACCAAAATCTGTCCTTCAAGTTCTGGTACATCTTCGTACTGCCCGGATGTATGGAATACTTGGTATAGTGAGCTTCTGTCATGATATCATTTCTCAAGTCCTCCAAGTTAGGCACACATAGACGGCCTCGGTAGTACAAAACTCCATCCACAACACGAAAGTCCGGATGATCTACTACATGCTCTGAAATTTTGGCCAACTTTGGGTCTTACAACTGATTCTCTTTTATCTTCTGAATGAAGGAAGGCTCTGACACTGACATATTTGCTAACATTACACCCTTCCTTAGTGGCTAAAAGTCTACTCCCAATTCTTCTAACTGCTGTACAACATAACTTCCCCGAAGACTTGCCATGTTAACTGACTTCCTGCTCAAGGCATCTGCAACTACATTCGCTTTCCTCGGGTGATACTTGATTGGAAAATCATAGTCCTTGATATATTCCATCCATCTTCTCTGCCTCATGTTCAACTCCTTCTGGGAAAATAAGTATTGTAGACTACGGTGGTCGGAGTGAACCTCAAACTTCTCTCCATATAGATAGTGTCTCCACATCTTCAATGCTAAAACAACTGCTGCCAACTCGAGATCATGGCTTGCATAGTTCTTCTCGTGATCTTTCAACTACCGAGATCCATAAGCAACTACTTTCCCATCCTGCATCAACACGCATCCAAGTCCAATATTGGAAGCATCGGTAAAAATGGTGAAACCGCTGCTCCCGGATGGTAAGGTAAGGACTGGAGCTGTAGTCAATCTCTTCTTCAGCTCTTGAAAACTAGCTTCACACTTGTCTGTCCATACATAAGGTGCATTCTTCCTTGTCAACTTCGTCAAACGTGACGCAATTGACGAAAATCCTTGCACAAACCTACGGTAATATCCTGCTAATCCAAGAAAACTCCTGATCTCCGATGCATTCTTCGGTCTTTCCCAATTCATAACTGCTTCAATCTTGGATGGGTCCACTGATAATCCTTCCTTGGAGATAATATGACCCAAAAACATAACTTGGTCCAACCAAAATTCACACTTACTGAGTTTTAGAAACAACTGATTCTCTCTCAAAAGCTGGAGAGCTATCCTCAAATGTTCTTCGTGCTCATCTTTGGTCTTGGAATACACCAAAATATCATCAATAAATACCACTGTGAACTGATCCAAATACTCTACAAATATCTTGTTCATCAATGCCATCAATACTGCCGGTGCATTTGTCAAACCGAATGGCATCACTAGAAACTCATAGTGTCCATATCTTGTCCAAAAGGCTGTCTTCGATACATCTAAATCTCTAACTCTCAACTGATGGTAGCCGGATCTCAAATCAATGTTCGAAAAGTAAGCAGCTCCTTGCAACTAATCAAATAATTCATCTATCCTTGGCAATGGATACTTGTTCTTGATGGTCACTTGGTTTAATCTCCTGTAGTCAATGCACATTCTCATAGAACCATCTTTCTTTTTGACAAACAACACCGGTGCTCTCCACGGTGAAATACTCGGCCTTATAAAACCTTTGTCTAATAGTTCTTGCAACTGAATCTTCAATTCTCCTAATTTTGCCGGAGCCATTCTGTAAGGTGCAATAGAAATCGGAGCGGTCCCCGGTAACAACTCAATAGTGAAGTCTATCTCTCTGATGGGTGGCAATCCTGGTATTTCCTCTGGAAAAACATCTGGGAAGTCACAAGCAATAGGGATCTCCTCCACCACTTGGGACCGTTTATCCTCCGTGATAAATGCCAAATATGACTCACATCCACTTCTTAGAAGTCTATCAGCCTTCAACGCTGAAATAAACCCTGTACGAGGATCACTCCCCTCTCCCTGAAACAACACTCCTGCTTGGGTCTCCTCTAACTTAAAAGTTAGGGTCTTATGGAAAACAATTCGTAGTAGCATGGTATCCTGCTAACCAATCCATCCCTAGGATGACATTAAAATCAAACATCTCCAATAAAATGAGATCTGCCGGTAAACTACTTCCCCTATTTTGACTGGACAACTAGAGTAAAAAGTCCTACAAATAACTTCCTTACCTAATGGGGTAGTCACAGTCAAAATGAAATCCAATTCTCTAGCATGCATATCAATCAACTTAGCAAATTTTGGAGATAGGAGTGAGTGAGTCGAGCCAGGGTCAAACAAAACCCTAGCATCAAAACCACAGACGAGAAGTGTACCTTCCACTACGTTGCCTTCTGCCTCTACATCAGCTCTATTGACAGCATAAAGTTGTGCCCTCTGGTGTGACTTGTTCTGCCCTTGCTGTTGTTTGCCCTGCTTTGCATTCTTGTTCTGATTCTGAGGACACTGATTTTGATTCTGATTCTGTCCTTGCGGACGGGCCTGTTGCTGCTGTGGTCTGAACTGTTGCTGAGGTGCCTGTTGCTGTAGTGGCCTAGCCTGATTTTGGATCACTAGTGCATTTTGAGGTGGTGCCTGACGTTGTGCTCCCTGTTGCTACCTATTCTATCTTTCTGGCCTCGGGCATTCCCTCATTTGGTGGTCCATCGAACCACATCTAAAACATGCCCCCATGATAGAACGGCATTGGGCATTCCCATGATATTTCCCACAGTGTATGCAAACCCCTGGATTTTGTACATTCTGTTCTTGTCTTGGCCTCTTATTTTGATTGTTCCTCTGCTGATTGTTCTACTGCTGGTGGCCCTGACCCTTTTCCTGAACTCTGAGAATCTTGTTGTGGAAGTTCTCAAACTTATAGGCTCTCTTGACAGCTTCCTCAAATGTGGTGGGTGACACTACCCCGGTGGCATCTCTCTCAATGATAGGATGAAGTCCCTCAAGGAACTTTGCTATCTTTTTCTCCGCTGTATCTACCAACTCTGGAGCATATCGGGACAATCTCTCAAACTTAGTGAGGTATTCGAGGACTGTCATATTTCCTTGCACGAGTTGTTGAAACTCGGCCACCTTTTGCTTTTTCACATGTGCTGGTACATATTTATCTCCAAAATGTTTCTTGAAGTTAGCCCATTGCTAACATCTACTATTGTTCTGTACCCTACCTTAATAGTCTTCCACCATATATCTGCCAAGCCCGTGAACATGGATGCGGCAAGTTGCACTTGTTCCTTGCCTGTACATGTGAAGATCTCGAAGATGTTTTCTGTATGTTCGAGCTAATCATCTGCGGTCATTGGATCTTCTGTTCCAACAAACTCTTTCGGGCCTATTTTCCTGAAGCATTCGTATAGTACATTGGGATCATTTGCCCTATTGATGACCACACCTAGTGCTGCAACTGGAATCTATTTTGGTCTCCTTTCTAACACACCCAATAATTGTGCCTGTACTCGAGCCATCTCCCTTGCATGATCTTCGTCTTTCTTAGCCATTTGCTCTTGCAATTTGGCTTGTGTTTCATGTGCTTGTGCTTGGAGTCTAGCTTGGTTTTCATTGGCCTGATGTTGCTGGTCTAACATGGCCTACATCATTTGTTGAAATTGATTCTGCATATTGATATCCTGTGTTTCCTCTGTAATAGGCTCTGTGATTTCACTGTTACTAGCAACGTGATTATCGCTTGCTGCTCATTTGCAAGGTGGCATAACGCTGCAAAACAAATTGTTAGCATAGAAAATCAAGTATAGGGTGGTTACACATTGCTCACACGATCCTATCTAACGAGAGTCTAACGAATCCTCGCCACGTCCTTAAGATTTCTAGTTTTTTTTAATTGCCTGAAACATGTCCCGCTCTGATACCAGTCTGTTGCGACCCCGGACCAGTTCACGGGCCTAATCCGGGATCGGGACTAATGATGCCACGCCACGTGCATCTCTTTGGCTAATCCACACACGGAATTAAGAAAAACATTTATCCATGCACGTGATTTCCCACAGGATTCCGCGGTGAGGATTATCCATACATATCTTCTCACATATAAACATATCAAACATATATTTGAGATTGCGGAAGCGTGTAGTAAATCATATTAGTGCTATTTCAATCCATAGACGAGACTGATTTATAATTGATATGACAAGATATCAGAATGAGCAATGATCATTAGCATTTCCCAAAAGTAAGGTTAAATATATATACAAAAGATCAGTTGATTACTTGCCCCAAAATAATGGTCAATAAACACCAATACATAACAAAAGAATAAACCCAAAAGATGTTATCAGAAACTCCCAAAAAGTGTCGTTCTCAAAGCCTGAACGAATGTCTACATGACATCGTCAGCTTGCCACACTATTACGCGCTGTGGTTCACCGACCGCCTCCTCGGGCTCCTCCTCAATGGCAATAGTTCGGGACCTGAGTACCAAAATAAATGGATCGGACACGACGGTCTGGCAGGTGGGTGAAAAGATATGACAATAAAACAAAACAATGATACCTTGCAAGAGTGTAGAAAACTTGTGTATAAATAATGAATTTCATAAAAGACAATGCATCATTTATTAAATAACGACATGAGCGATATAAAGCAATGACGGTACCAAGAATAGAAGACTGTCAAGATGGCAACCACACAAAGCTAAATCCTCTCTCACAAAAGTGATAAGAGCACATACCCCAGGATCATTGACCTCGATCACACAAGGTGAGGAGGGACAATGATAAAATACTACAATATACATATATATACTCTGCGGGACCACGGTAGTGAACTAGGTAAAACTCTACGGATTCCAGACTGCAGCTGACTAAATAGGAGGGGAGGGATCTCCAAGTCGGTGGATCAAACCAACAAGGTTGTCCAAGCTTAGTGGTGCCGACTCATAGGTCAAATGCGCGAAGTCAAATCATATGCATAAAAACAAAACAGGGTGCCCATAGGCACAAATACACATTCATATCGGGTCGGACATATATAGGTTAGCAAAAGCTAAATACACTTTCCAATACTTTCGGGACAAGTCAAAATCATAAGATATGATGTTTGAAAGACACAATTAAAAATCGAGTCAAGATAAACGTGAATGGATTTCCAACATTCTCTTGGTTAAATGTTGAAGGTCCAAGATTTGAATCAATGTAAATAGGGTCTCGTTTGTCAATTGAATATATATTTGGTACTCCATAAGAATTAGAGACAATCCGGGACCTTACACACATTGACAAGTCTAAAAGACCTTTAACGAGATTAGAATGATGGTCCTTCTTCCTCACTATAGTCTTACATAATTCTTCGGAAATAATCAATTAAATTCTATGGTTTCGGTCAGCTTTTCGGTTGGCTGTCGACTAGCCGAAAGGCTGACTCACAGCTGACCGAAATTCTGACCGAGTACAGAAATGGGGAGAAAGAAGCTCTCTTGAATTCAAACCGAAAACATTTCGGTTACCTTCGGTTAGCCGAAACTCCACAATCAGAATTCGACAAAAACTGCAGCTCTCTGGAATTTGAACCAAAAATATTTCGGTTAGCAGAAATGCCACAATTAGAGTTCGACAAAAATTGCAGCTCTTTGGAATTCGAACTGAAAACATTTCGATTAGCCAAAATTCTGACCGAAACTGCTACAGGACTAATTTCTGAAACTGTTTTCAATCCTCCATTCCTTCAAACCTTTCTCATTTTTAAGGGTAAAATCCCTACACCACATTGAGTTGAAAACTCCACCATTTCTACATTTAAAATTTCCATTCTCAACACTTCAAATCCACCATTAGAATCTCCTAAGCATTCACCCAACACCTCCTTTCCATCCATTCAAATCATGTGGAATCCATTACAACATAAGCCATTCAAATTTAACATAAAACAATGCACATTTGCAAGAGATAGAATGAGATAGAAAGACACATTAATAGGTGCATTTGAAATCAATAGAAGACAAGTCATAACCATGATTTAAGCAAATCAAATCATAAATGAGAAAATTAAGAACATGCATAATATGATTCTAACATTTAATGAATCATTTCATCCACTTGCCTTGGGTCCAATGCTAATCAAATCACCCCACTAATCACCTCTCCAAGCTAAGAACAACAAATCTACAAAAATCCCAAATAGAAGCCCAAAAATCAAAAACCAAGCAAAGAAAAACGAAACCTTTCAATAATAGAAATGGAGCTTCTCTAAGACTCAACAAACAAGAACCTAGGAGATGGAAAAGAGCTCTTACCTAGAAGGTCTTCAGATAAGCAAGGCTAATCCAAGGACGAATTCAAGATCGATGAATCCCCTCCAAAACAGCACCAAATGAAAGCTCTTGACGAGGTGAACAAGATTAGTGAAGGTCGTCTCTTGATTTGAGCAAGGTTCTTAGGTGTTTTGTGGGGAAGAAAATAAGAAGAAGAAGAAGGACCGGTGGCTGCTGCTGGAGCTTCTGTTAGCACAGTTTCTAGGTAAAAAAATGGAATGAAGAAAATGGGTTTCCTTATATATAAAGAGGAGAGTGGGTCCCACAACTTAAAACACTTCTCGAGCTCAGAAACATTGATTTCGGGACCTCTAATGACTTCTACAAAGAAGACAAAGTTGCTCGACGAAATATCTAGTTTCCAAAAAGTGTAAGTTTTGCAAGTTATGGTGACATTGAAAATCGTGTCCAGATTTTGGGTAAAAAGACTGTTGTGCCCTCAAATTGAGAAAAGTTGAGTTTAGGAGTTTCAAACGAGAACGGGTTCAACATGAAAGTTGAAAAGCTAAACAAGACAAGTTAAATGGGATTAAAACACGATTTAAGGAAATCAAGAATAACCCTCAAGCTCACGCAAATCCATAACAAGAACGCCCAAAGGGTCCCATAAATCAAGAAGGCTCTCAAAATTTCCCAAAGCTATTATAAAAGCTATTCTAACCCAAAACTAAATCAATATGCACTAAACACACTTGTGACTAAGATAGAACTTAATTAACACTAATCGAGGTCTCTCGGGTCGGGGTCTTACACTACCATAAATAGGCAATGCTACTTCGAAAAAATCAAATCTTGTCAGAATCAAACAAAAATTGCAAGATCCTTCAAGACAGCCAAGAGAGGAGTACACATGAAGTTTCGGGCCATTTCAAAATCATTTGGCCTAACTTCACTTCTCCGGCAGCTGAATAGGAGCTCCCAGTGGTGACAGCGTCGAAGACATCAACTCCTTGATCAGGGCCTGTGGATGGTCTCAAAATACCTCCAAAAAGGCTCCACGTCAAGTTCCAAGTCAAACTAACAATGTTTAACCCTACATCAACCCTCGAACAGCTAAATCAAGCCTTTTGGCGATGAGAACCACCGAGGCCATCAGTCATCAAACAGAGCACATGGCTAGCTTCAAGATGCTTAGAAAGGGCTACAAGTCAAGTTTCATGTCATTTCGACAACATTTGACTAGTCTTTGACTCTCAGAAGCCAAATCAAGCCTCTCGGCGGCGAAGCTCCCCGGGACCATGGTTTCCAAATCAGAGCTAATGGATCATCTCAAAATGACTCTGATAGGCTCCCTACCAAGTTTCAGGTCAATCGGACATCGGTTGAACGCACATCAAAGCGCGACATCTTCCTCGCCACAAAATCAAGTCTACTGGTGACAGGACCCCACACGGCTTCAAAACTCAAACAAAAGCCTTTGGTTGGTCTTATTTACTGCTCAGGAGGCTTCACGTCAAATTTCAGGTCATTCCGACAGCGTTTGACCCAGTTTTGGCTTCTGATGAAAAATTGGCAGCTCTGGCGACAAAGCCTTCAGCTTTCCCAAAAAATTGGAAAATTTTCACTCCAAATTGCAAGGATTCTCGTCAAGTTTTCTATAGAAAAATTAGGCCAATAATTGTGTAAAAATGTCAGGAAAAATACCGAAGAAGATGGAAGCATAAAAAATAGCGAAATGGCCGGGAAATGGCGACCGAAGGGAAAAAATTCCCATGGTCGCAGCCCGTGACCATGGAAATCTTGGTCGCCGGATTTACGCCGAAGGGCCATTTTTCGGTCCCTTTTCGCATTTGTAGACTTCCGGCCCCTGTGGTTTTCCAAAATTCTGACTTTCGGGGGTCCAAATCTATTGATCTTCGTCAACATCACGGGTCCATCTCCGAGAGCATCAAATCATCATTGATCGCCAACCGGTCAACAAAAAAAGTGCACTTTCTACCCGATCGATCGAGAAATTGACAGGCCCAGATGGCACCGACCCATTGCTAGCAATCAATGACTGAAGTTTCATGGTCATCCAATGACGATCAGCATGAAGATCCATCAATGGTCATCGCCGGAAGAATTTCAAAAGACGAGGCACATCCCGCTACTCTTCAATTGCTCGGCGACAATTTAATACAGTTAATTGACCCGTTTATGGCGACTTATTACGGTATTAACTCATTCCTTCGGGCGGCCCAATCAGAATTAAGGGAAAAGGAGTTACAAATCAAAGATTCATGGCACTTAAACCATGAACTCCTTCCATCATGGTGATTAAAGGCAATTAAAAGCCTTAACTCTCCTCCAGCCAATCAGAAGCCAAGAAAAAGAAGTTACAAAATAAAGAAATAAATCTTATAACTCCTCCCATTATGTGGCCTTAAAGCCCATAAACTCTCCTAAATGGCTACCAAAGGCCTATAAATAGGAGAGCATTCCAAAGAAATCCAGATCGAAAAAACCCAAGCAGAGATCTGTGATCGGAAAAACCCAAGCAAAGATCTGAGATTAGAGAAAACCAGAGATCAGAAAATATCCGGAAAAAACCAGAGATCAGATCAGAGAAAAGAGAGAAAACTCTGCTAAAGTTCTACACCGACCACCGCGACAAGGTGAAAAAAGTCCCTTGGTCCTTGCCTTCTCCTTCTACTTCCAATGGCTTAGACGTGGCTTTTCAGCCCGTCTACTTAGCTTTTTATTGGACATAGGACCTTCTCTTGGTCTTTGTCCTCTAAAATCTAAGGTTGAAGCCGAGCCAAGTGAATCAAGAGCATCCTCTGTTCTCATTTACATGGATTATGGCGAAGTCCGCACATGGCTTGAGACCGTCAGTCTGAACGAGTCCCCCACAATCTCCTGAGAAGTTTGATCCTCCTTTTCTTGTTTTTCATTGTAGTTTGTATTTTTTCTAAAGAGATAAAAAAATCACAACTCTTATCTTTCACTATTAATAAGAATTGTAAATCGGCTATAAACGCCAAAAATCGGCTATAAATGCCAAAAATCGCCTTTTACGGCAAAACAAATGAAATCGCCTTTCACGGCATGTCAAAAACATGTCTCTTTTCTTATAATATGTGGAGTGAAAACTTGAAAGAAGTTGATTTTCTTTTTACTTGCTAAGGTTGATCTCCAGATCACCACTTGCAATTCCAAGTAAAATAGAAAATCTGGCACACCCACCCAAAAAAAATGTTGATGCTTGCTTTCGCCCTCCGGGCACGAAGGGGTTGGACCAAACAGACTCTCATGTCTGCGGACCTCGGTAGCGCCGAGAGAAACGCGTGTCCATCAAGCTAGAACACCCGGTGGGACTCGTTCATTTGAGGACACGATGCTTAGAAATGAAATATTTGCATATCATATTTGTGCTCTATGCTTATACCTCTTTTCTAGATTCCTTGGCTACTTTCTAGTTGGTGGCCTGTGTTGGATTTCGCATCTGAAAAAAAGAGGGATTTTTTAGAAAATTTTAATTCTCTCTTTGAGTTTATTTCCATCCTTTCCCTTTAAAAAAAACTAAAAAAAAAATCAGATTTCTTGTTTTGGATTCAAAATTGAAAAACTTCGATCCTTTCCCTTTCAGGCACTGGCGCTCGTAGAAATGTTGAGCCCGTGTTTGGATCGGGATTGGGCCATCGTTTCTCTTCGATTAGTCTGTTAGGGATCTAAAAAGAAAGAAAAAAGACAAAGACCACTAAGGTTAAACCAATTACGTTCTTTGACCACGATTGATTCAAGAAAAGCCTTATCCAAAGTGTGGAGACAGCTTGACTGTTCTAGGCAAGGGTCCTCCAAACGGGTGTATTGAGTAATCCTACCCTTACATAGGGGCAATTCTATCAATTGAGGTTTCATAAGACCGGATTAGGAGGCCTATGTGTACTCTTCCGTGTTTAGATATTCTTTCAAAAAAAAAGGGTCTTCAAAAAAATAAAAAAACAAAAAAAACTCCCGTCATGTTTGGATTCAGACTAGAAAAACTGTGGTTCCTTCCCTTTCGAGTACTGGTGCTCACAGAAATTGTTGAACCCATATTTGGATCGAAATACCTTATGCTCTCTTTGACGAATCCACTCTTGACCTTTCAAAAAAAAGACTCTCGTCATTTTGGATTTAGATTCGAGAAATTGTGGTTCTTTCCCTTTTGGACACTGATGCTCGCAAAAATTGTTGAGCCCATGTTCAGATTGGAATACCATTTGCTCTCTTTGATAAAACCAATCTTGACCTTTAAGAAAAAGAGAATATCATCTCTTTGATGCGATCTCCAACATTTGTGCCTAGCGGTACTGGTACGCCCTTTCAGGGTCTACTGTATTTACGACCGGCACATTTGTATCTCCAACCTTATATTCATCTTACCTCGAGCAAGCCCTACTTCTTGATAAAGTCGAATTTAGGTTTACAATTGCTTCTAGCAGTCACTGGAATGCTCATTCTGGGCTCGCCATACTTGGAATCAGAACAATTGTACCATCTATGGCCTTTTGCCTTCTTCATGTCACTTGGGTCGGACAATGTCCCTCGAGCGATTTGAAAAGATGAAACCATAGTTTTTCCCATTTATGATCAGCATATTCTTGTGATTACTAATGGATGTGGTCTTGTTTCAGAAATTTTTTGAAACTAACAATGGCACCTTCTCTAACCATTACCATCGACGAGAAGAAGCACCAACTCATGCTTCAGCAGAAACAAAACATGCGCACTCACAAGGGCCATGTCAGTTGCCGAAGCGTCACATCTCTCGGCAACTCTGAACTTCGGGTTGACCTCGACTCCCCGGACAATCATCTTTGGGACGCTGGGACCATTCCCACTTCCCGGAGAAGAAACTGCGCCTGCCAAAACGTAGAAGATCGCCTTTCAACGTGTCACTACCGTGACACCAAAGGCGAGGGCCAAGAAACCCTAAGCCCGCGACACCCCCGCGAAGCCTCAACCCATAAATAACCAGGTCTATCAAAAGACTTGGTCCCCAAAAGCTTCGCCAAAACAAAGAAGGTCCCAAGCATCCACAAAGCCAGCATACCTGGCCCCACTCAAGGAGAATCAGTTCTAGCCTCTTGCTTACATGAAAGAGGAGAAACCCGTCTCCCACTTGACAACCAAGTCAACCCTGCATGAGCCGGCTTGCTCCTACAAGCCCAAAATCAAATCATGCATCACAAGGCCTCTGCAAGCACATGCCAAGGCCTACAATTCTTCAGTTCGACCCTTCATCTCTACAGGGAGTGAACTTGAGAAGTTCAAAGCTTCATTGCAATAGGCAAAGGACCGGGGCCGGATTCTGTCCTTGCCTAGCTACAAAGAAGACAGGCTCGGTTGCTGCGCCCGAGGGAGCACATCCTTCATTGTCAAAGCCCAGCCAGAGCTGACAGAAGCTCAAACTGCTACTTGTGTACGCCGCCGCGCGTCGTACCGACAAAAGAGGCTAGAGAAGCAGAGGACCCAGCATCCTACACTTCAAGTCTCTCACAAATGGGTCGAGAAAGAAAGACCCGACCAAATTGTTACTGTCCATATGGTTGGAAAAACCAGAAGATGCCAAAAGTCAGCAACAAAAATCCATGTCCGACGTTCGATGATCCGCAACGTCTCCAGGACAAGAAGACATTCAGAAGAATCTCCTGCCCCTTCAAGCCAAGGCCGGCGGAGTGATCCTTCCTCATGCTCTTCAACAAAAAGAATAAGCCCCAGCTCAGTCACCAGGATAATTTCTTCTTTCGAATATCGAGAAATGAACGTCCTGGCTACAAATTCTGAGCCACCACCCCACAATCCACCTCAAAATGATGCGCTCCCACGCATCGAGCAGTTGGAACAAGGCCAGCAGAGGATTGAAACTCTGATGGAAAACCTTCTCCTCGCCTTTCAAAAGCAGGTGAACAATGAACCTGCTTCGAATCTTCAAGATGAGGAGGTAAATGGAGAAAAAAATGAGTCACGCGCCCTTACTAAAAAGGACGTAGATAGTATCCTCGCCAAAGTAAAAGAAGAGGATATACTCAAGGAACATGGGATCAAGCCACCATATTTCTTATCTCCCGTTCCCCACAAAATTCAAGCATCCTACTCTCCAAATATATACTGGGAAAGGATCAGCCAGACAGCACGTCATCCACTTCGATGAAGATGTTGATGAAATCTTCAGGGCTCTCATGGCAAACGACAATCTCACCTTCCCTGAACCCAAAAGACAGGGAGATGTTGGTAAAACCAACGATCCACGGTACTATCCATACCACCAGATGATCTCGCATCCTCTCAATCAATGATGTGTTGTAAGAGAGAGGATAAACAAGATGTGGAAAAACGGAGTAATCACCTTTGACAAAAACTATGGGTCTTCCCCCGTCAACATGGCGTCATGTGGACAAACACCAAAATCACCAAAGAAGAAGATCACCACTTCCTTCAAGGTGATAAAAGAATTCAAACGTCTGAAGTGCTGGTTCCTTACCCTACACCAGATGGACAACCTATATAGGTACATCCTGATCTCCTAGAAGATGAAAACTGGGAGGATGTGAAAACAAAGCCGATAGCTCAACAGTGAAGGCAGGCTAGGAAACATCTCCTCAAGCTCAAATGGCAAGAGAAGACCAGACCAAAACAAGAAGTCCATGAAAAGGCAAAGACCTCCTCTGCCGCTTCACTAGGGGCAACAGAAAAATCCCTTCCAGAGACTTCAAAGGGGGTAAGAAAATTTACTCTCAGTGGTTTCATGCCACCTCAATTCAAAAAAGAAGCCATGTAGGGGGCATCATACTCTTGAAATTCGGTAGTAGGATTCTCCTTGGATGGATATGAGTCCGATGACACCGACGAGAATCCCTTGAAACAAGAGAATACCTCTCCATGAAGAATGGGTTCTTGAAACTCACGTTATGCCAGTAATATGTTATAACCCCCTACAACCAAAAGGATCATGTTCTGATGATGAAGAAGACCAAGAGGCCGTAAAAGAAAATGTTGTTGACCCAGCACCTATCATTGCTCTAGTGGAACTCAACCATGTTGAACCACAAAGAGTAGACGAAGAAGAAGATTTGGCTCCCAGGCCTGATCTTGAAGAATATGCAAGGATCTTATAGCGTCTTGCCCTAGACTAAGAGCAAGATCACGTCAATGAGCTTCTTCGCAATCCAGAGCCGGAAGTCACTGAAGATCACCAGGTACCTCCTCCCTTAACTCCTAAAAATGGAGAAAATTGATGGATCGACGATCCTCTTACATCCGAGGATGAGTCTGATTCCCAAGAGTCCATTATGGCAACGTCTCCTATCAGAGCTGCCTGCAATGAGATAATTCGGGATTATAGCTCCTTCGAAGCCTCATCTGATGAGATCACTTACACTCCGACGACGCCTAGCACTATATCTTCTGGAGCTACCTCGCCTCACGTGACTTTCACTGACACGACACCCTCTCAGGTTTCTTCTCCTGAGACTTTGACCTCAGGACTCACACTCTTCCTGACTGATCATCATGAAAAAACCCCAGCTATTGATGCTTGGGATGATGAATTGGTCAACGAAGAAGAAAAGCAACACAATCACTTAGGATGGCAACTCTACTGCAGACACATCCCCAGTAAATGAGAAACGATAGCCTCTGATCTTGAAGACAATCTTCCAAATGAAGACCCTTCTCAAGAAGCTCTCAAAGTTGGTAAAGGCACCCGCTCTGGCCGGGACTACCACAAAAATTACAACCAATCTTCTTTTACTTATATAAATCCTTCGGGAAAAGATGTTGTAAGTGCCCCCAGTGGCAACAATGATGAACATCCAAGCCCCAATGAGGCTTTCAAGTATGACTTGATTGAGCACTTCAAACACATACTTGCACGACTGCACATCCTAGATTTGTTAAGAATGTCTCCATGCACTCGTGATAATCTCATTTCAGAATTACAAAAACTGAATGAGGATGTCGATAGATATGCCCCGCAAGTCCTCCAAATTGAAATGGACTATTGGGTCAAAAACTCAGAAACCTCCTCAAAGGGAGAAAAGAATAAAACTGAGGGATCATGCATTGAATGTCTCTCGGTTCAAAAAGCAGTCGGTGCAACCATCACCTTCACAAAGGAAGACCAACTACTTGGTGAAACATGGCACAACTGAACCCTGTACTTCATAGGATACATCAAGGAAATATCTATGCACAGAGTTCAGATCGACCCAGGTTCTGCACTCAACCTTATCTCCACTTTGACTCATGAAGAGGTGGGCATCCCACCCAGCAAGCTGAGCCACACATCTGTATCTATCTTTGGATATGACGGGAGTACTCAAAGGCCTATCGGTAAAATTAGGTTCAAGTTGCAAATCGGTGATCTTATCTCTGAGGTCACTGTATAGAAATAAAGACCCCTTCATGCTATAACATCCTTCTCGGATGCCCCAAGATACACGAGAATGATGTTGTCCCTTCAACGGCATGATACATTGAGTGTTTGCGGACAGAAAACCCTTCAAAGGTAAAGAAGTCCACTTCGCGGAATCCCAGATGTATGAAGGTGAAAAAGAAGAAGAGGAGAAAGAAATAGTACCCTTTGCTAAATCTTCAGAAAGATAAAGGCAGCGCTCCTCAACAATCACCGGAAGAAAACAAACCCTCCGATAAATCTGAATAGACTACACAATCTCCCTTCTTCATCTTCCTCAAACCTTCAAAGCCTTTGGTCATCACAACTAAAGTGAAGAAGGCAAAGCAAAAGTCTGGAGGCAAATTTGTTGTCTCTTTCGTGTCTATCATGCAAGACACGGATTCAAATTCAGAGCCAGAAGATGACATATCATCAAGCCAAGCTGACACTCATCAAGTTCAGCCCGCTCTTACTCCAATAGAGACACCTTCTGACATAGAAGATCTTGCGTCTGCTTCCTTCGTTGTTCCGGCAACTTCAGCAAAGGAAAAGTCGATGTTCTTCCATAGATCGGATGCTTCTTCATCAAACTCCATGCTTGAACCTTTCCAAAATGAAGGTATGCTCAACTATTTTTATATAGTCCTGTGGCACAAGCTATTATGAAGAAAATGGGCTATGACGCTCAAAACCTAGTAGGTTTGGGAGAAGGCCGCGATATTCTCACACCATTGGGACTCGCCTTGACCAAAAGTCAGCTAGAAGATTGGAGACTCTACGGCCATGAAGAAAAGTCTTCACATGGTTTAGGATATGATCTCGATACTCCTCTAAGACAGTTGACACAAAGGCTTAAAAGTCGACTTGCCGACCAAGCCTCAACATCTCATGTCCATGAAGACATTGATCTCCCTGGATATCTCTTCGATGAGTCACCTGACAAAGATCCAGAAAGCTTATCCAATTGGTACGATTTCTCTGACGATGAAGAGGAATTGTCCGATGACAAAGACATGTGGTCTTCTGAACCAGAAGAACCCTCGTCTACAAAAGAAGTATCCTATGTTGGATACCGCGATCACTGAGAGGGGGGGGTGAATAAGTGATTTCTAAAAACAGGTCCAATTCAACAACAAAACAAGTCAAACCACACACTGACACCAGATTTAACGTGGTTCACCGAAAGGCTACGTCCACGGTTCAAAGACTGTCCGAACACCAATCCGGGACAGATCTGAATCTTATTTAGTCGCACCAACGACAAAGAGCACCAACCCTTAGTTTCAGATAGCACCAACTATCTAGGAAGCACCGACTCCCTTTACAATTTATCTGCACCCACAGATAGGATCACCAAACCCCAGACATCAAGCACCAACTTGATGTAAAAACAGAATAGAAGATTAATTCTGTCTACAGCCCTTCCCCTCTACAATTCTCTCTCTCTCAATCCCTTACAAATTGAAATTAAAGCATAAACAGAGAGACACTTAACTCATGGACGAATCACCATCTTCTAGAGCATAATCTCGTCCACAATTGCTGTAGAAAACGTCACCACATCAGCACACAGCAACACACACCAACAGCTTCTTCTTTCTCTCAAGAACTCTCTAAAACTCTTCTCTATTCTTTCTCTCTTCTGGTGTATTTTAGAACGACCCATACATGCCTTTTTATAGGTTTTAGTAACCCTTAATTGTATTTAAAACAGGCTACAATTCGTTTAGAAAGAGTCCCAAACAAATTAGATAAGAGTGCTGAATTTTCGTGCAAAACTTCTAATTCTGCGCAACTCTGGTTCCCGTGCTCGGTCGACATCATGGCTTGCTCGGTCGACCGAAGACACTGACTGGAAACAGACAACTTTTGAGCTCGGTCGACATCCTGGGGTCCCGGTCGACCGAAGACACACTGTGTCACGAAAATAACTGAGAGGTGCCTGAAACTGTTTTCTGCAGGTTTCTCTTGCTTCGGTCGACCGCATGGGGTGCCCGGTCGACCGACCACTCTGCTACAGAAAAACTATTTTCTGTACACTTTTCAGCTCTTTTTCCATTCTGATTTCCATCTAATTCTTCTTTTCAGCTCTATCAACACTAGCCTACTATCATCATGTTTGTGACAATGTGTTGACAAGAATTCCAACTCAAACCAATACTTTGAGATATTAATTCCTTCAATTCTTCAAAGACTGCTCATGACATCTCAAATTCCAACAATCTCCCCCTTTGGAATTGTTGGCAACACTATTGGAACTTCAACACTTTCAACTCCAGCTTGCAGCTCTTCCAAGTTCTTTTCAAAACTTACTTGGAACCAATTCTGAAATTCTGAAATAACAACCATGCACTGTCAACAATCTCTTCCTAGCTTTCATAGCATAACATCTCTTCCTAGCTTTCATAGCATAACATCTCTCCCTAGCTTTCATAGCATAACATCTCTCCCCCTTTGACAACAAGTCCAAAGGGACCAAACCGAGGAGCGAATAGGATATTCAATGAATGCATTGCTCCCCCTTTCAAGCACAACTCCTACGGTTTAGGAGAGTGAGTAACTCCTAACTTTTTCCGGAGATACTCGAAGACTTCCTTTGGCAGAGGTTTCGTGAAAATATCAGCCACTTGCTCAGTTGTTGGAACATATTCCAACTTGACCTCTCCATCAGCAACTTTATCTTTAAGAAAATGATAACGAATTGCTACATGCTTTGTTCGAGAGTGCTGAACAGGATTCTTAGATATATGAATTGCACTCGTGTTGTCACATAGGATCGGCGTAGGATCCGTTGTAGGAACTCCTAGATCAGAGAGCATTTGCCGCATCCATAACACTTGCGTACAACAAGTTGCCGCTGCAATATATTCCGCTTCCGCTGTCGAAAGGGATACTGAGTCTTGCTTCTTAGTATGCCAAGCAACTAATCTTTCTCCAAGATAAAATGCGCCGCTGCTAGTACTCTTGCGATCATCTACGCATCCAGCCCAATCGGCATCAGAATATGCAACAAGAGTGAAGGATTTTCCTTTGGGATACCAGATACCAAGCTCCATAGTACCTTTCAGATATCGAAAGATTCTTTTCACTGCTGTAAGGTGCGTTTCAGTTGGTGCTGCTTGAAAACGTGCAACCATACTTACTGCTTGTAGAAGATCTGGTCTTGTAGCAGTCAAGTAGAGCAAGCTTCCTATCATAGAGCGATAGGTGGTATGATCAACGGACGAGGCCTTATCATCTTTGCTAAGCTTCGTGTTCGTTGACATTGGTGTGCTCACTGGCTTGCTGTCTTCCATATTGAACCGTTTCAGCATTTCCTTAATGTACTTCATTTGTGATATGAAGATACCATGTTTCAGCTGCTGAACTTGTAAACCAAGAAAGAACTTTAGTTCTCCAAGCATTGACATCTCAAATTCTTTCTTCATCTCTTCAGCGAAATTCCTGCACATCTCCTCATCATTGCCACCAAAGATTATGTCATCAACATAAACAATGACAACCAGCTGTTTGCTTAATTCCGTTTTAACATAAAGATTGCTATCAACCATTCCTTTTCCAAAACCGATCTTGCGGAGATAGAGATCCAGCCTTGCATACCATGCCCTTGGCGCTTGTTTCAGTCCATAAAGAGCCTTTTTCAATTTGCACACTAGATCTGAATTTTTGCTGATGAGAAAACCATCAGGTTGCTCAATGTAGACCTCTTCTTCAAGTAAACCATTCAAGAAAGCTGACTTTACGTCCATCTGAAATACCTTGAAGATTTTGTATGCTGCCAATGCAAGAAACATACGAATAGCTTCCAGACGAGCCACCGGTGCAAAGGTCTCTTCAAAATCTATGCCTTCAACTTGAGCATAGCCTTTACAAACCAACCTTGCTTTGTTTCTAATGACTTGACCATCTTCATTCAGCTTATTCCGAAAGACCCATTTAGTACCAATAACATTCTTATCAGTAGGTCTAGGAACAAGTTCCCATGTGGAGTTCTTCTCAATTTGCTCCAACTCCTCATGCATAGCTTTCAACCAACTTTCATCGAGACTGGCTTCAGCCACAGTCTTGGGTTCAATGGTGGACATAAGTGAGTAATTGCTAACTACACTTTGTCTAGTTTGAACGCCTGCCTTAGGATCTCCAATGATTTGATCCTTAGGGTGTTGCTCTACCCAGGTGCTGTGCTTCTTAGGTGAAGTATCTTCTGATTCATCCTTTGATTTCTCAGAATCATTAGATTCAGCCATCTCATCATCAATCTCACTCGAGTCCTCATAAACTGGACTGTCATTATGAGTTGCATTCTTTGGTTCAATATTCTCATCTATTCTCACATCAGCACTTTCTATGATTTTTCTGGTTCTTTTGTTAAGACACCTATATGCCTTACTAGTAGAGGAGTAACCCAGAAATATACCTTCGTCAGCTCTTTCTTCAAATTTGCCCGGATTTTGTTCGAGCCGCTTGATGTAACACTTGCTGCCGAAGACTCTGAAGTGCTTGACTGTTGCTTTTCTTCCAAACCATAGCTCATAGGGAGTTTTGTCTTCATGTGGCCTGATCAAGCATCGATTTTGTATGTATACAGCCGTATGAATTGCCTCTTTCCAATACTTGTCAGCCATCTTGCTTTCACTTAGCATCGTACGAGCCATCTCTTGTACGGTGCGATTCTTCCGTTCCACAACTCCATTTTGCTGTGGAGTTCTAGGGGCTGAGTACTGTCTTTGAATGCCATGATGTTCACAATATTTAGTGAACTCTTCAGATGTGAACTCGCCTCCACGATCAGACCTTAAAATCTTGATACGTTTTTCCAATTGATTTTCAACCTGTGCTTTAAACACTTTAAAATGATCAAGTGCTTGATGCTTATGCTTAAGAAACAATACCCATGTCATACGAGTATAATCATCAATGCATAACATGAAATACTTATCTCCATTGGTGCTTTGAGTTCGCATTGGTCCACAGAGATCAGTGTGCACTAGCTCAAGAGGTTTCTTGGAATGATGCTCCTTTGACTTGAACATAACCCTCGTTTGCTTTCCCTTTTGGCAAGAGTCGCAAATGGGATTGGAAGGCTTTTCAACTTTAGACATGCCTCTTACAGCCTTTGAATTGCAAATCTTTGACATGTTATCAAAGCTTAGATGCCCAAGGCGTTTGTGCCACAACCAACTTTCCTCTGTCCGACTCATCAAGCAGGTCTTTTCAGCTCCATCTGACAATGTATAGAGATTTCCAGCAGTTCTTGATCCAGTTGCCACTGTTTTGCCGTTGCTACTCTTCTTGATGGCAAACCCATTCTTTGTGAAGATAACTTCGTGACCCTTGTCACAGATCTGGCTCACACTAAGCAGGTTGTGTCTCAATCCAGACACATATAAGACTTCTTCCGATCTGATCTTGTTTGCCATAAGCTGAATAACACCTTTTCCGCAGATTTTGGCACCATCATTGTTGCCAAACTTCACTGAACCGCCTTCATAGTGCTGTAATTTGATGAATTTCTCTTTATCACCAGTCATATGGCTTGAACAACCACTATCAAGGACCCATGGTGCTGCCTTCTTTTGTGCATTGAATGCCGTTTGCACAATGAGAGATTCTTTGGGACTTTCTGCACTTTGCTTTGCTCTCCAAGCCTTGACTAACTTGGGTTTCTTTTCAACCTGAAATTTGTTAGCAATATGCAACCTACAATCCCTAGCCAAGTGTCCATAATTATGACACATATAGCACTCGATTTTGTGGCTACTTAGGATTGAAAAAGGATTCCTAGTCACAAATGGGCTGTTTCTTACATAGATTTTGCAATCAGCTCTTTTATGTCCAAACATATTACAATGAAAGCAATAACCATAGAATTTATATCTTCTTTGTGGCTGGTTAGTCTTCATTACCTTTCTAACAGGAATGGACTCCTTTCTAGGTTGAGTGGGCTTCATAGAGTTAGAAGGTGCAGTGACTTGCTTCACAAACTCTTTCTTTTCAGGAGGTGCAATCTTAGAGGATTCACCTTTCTCAAATCCTAGACCAAATCTGAAGTGGGCAGGTCTTTGAACTTTCAGTAGTTCATTGAGTTTCATAGTCCCTTCAATCGCTTGGAGCGCTTTGAGTTTTTTGCTATTTTCCAAATTTTCAGCCTTTGCTCTAGCGATCTCAGTTTCAAGTTTCATAGCCTCTTCCTTTTTGATACTTATTTGGTTTTCAAGGACTTCTACCATTCTTTTATATTCTTCTACTTGAGTTTTCAAAGTAATAATAGAACTTTCAGATTCATGGAGAAGTTTCAGATTTTTCTTACTTGATTTGCATTCCATGCTTAGCTCCTCAAGTGCGGCTATGAGTTCCTCTTCAAGATTGACTTCAGCCTCCTCATCCTCTTCCGGATCTAGCTCTTCTTCTTCTTCAACAGTGACCATGAAGAGAGCTTCGGTTGATTCATTATCGTCTGAAGTTTCAGACGTGCTGTCATCTTGTTGACATAGAAAGTTTTTAGCTTTGCCCCTTTTTCTAAAATTTCTCTTTCCTTTACTCTTTTCAGCATAAGAGTCATTATCATTGTCTTCTTTTAGCGGACACTTCGCAGCAAAGTGACCAATACCTCCACAATTGAAGCATTTAAAGGGTAGCTTCCCTTTGTACTTGCCATTGCTTCCTTTCTTCAACTTTCTAACAAATTGAGCCTCAAGCTCATCATCATCAGAATCAACATCATGACCAGCAGTCTCTTTTGCCTTTTTCTGAACTTTGAAGGCCGCTTCTTTATCAGATGAAGACGTTTTTCCTATGCGCATCTCATAGGCAGTTAGAGAACCATGTAATTCATCCATGGAAAATGCATTCAGATCTTTGGCTTCTTCAATGGTTGAGACTTTTGAATCAAACCGGGGAAGAAGAGATCTTAGAACCTTTTTGACGATGACCGGCTCTTTAATCTCCTCCCCTAGTCCACGAATGTCATTCGTGACTTCATTCACTCGTTGCATATACGAGTCAACATTCTCGCTTTCCTCCATGCGAAGAGATTCAAATTGAGAGCGATGGGTTTGTAATTTGGCTTCTTTAATCTTCTCATCACCTTCATGTATGCTTTGCAACTTGTCCCAAATTTCCTTGGCTGTTTTGCATGCAATTACTTTGACAAGCTCGCTGTCCACAAGGCCACTAAAGAGTGCATTCTGCGCCTTGGAGTCGTTGTCTGCCAACTTCTTCGATGCTGTATCATTGGGTACGGTGGCAGCATTGTAACCGGCTCTGACAGCCTCCCAAACATCATAGCCAAGAGATTTGATGAAGGCTTGCATCCTAATCTTCCAAAAGGAGTAATTAGAACCATCAAACAGAGGTGCTTTCATATTCCCTGTATTGACTGCCATGTGATTTGACAAGAGATCACCCTTAGCGTATTAAACTGATCAAGGGAACCTTGCTCTGATACCAATTGTTGGATACCGCGATCACTGAGAGGGGGGGGGGTGAATCAGTGATTTCTAAAAACAGGTCCAATTCAACAACAAAACAAGTCAAACCACACACTGACACCAGATTTAACGTGGTTCACCGAAAGGCTACGTCCACGGTTCAAAGACTGTCCGAAACCCAATCCGGGACAGATCTGAATCTTATTTAGTCGCACCAACGACAAAGAGCACCAACCCTTAGTTTCAGATAGCACCAACTATCTAGGAAGCACCGACTCCCTTTACAATTTATCTGCACCCACAGATAGGATCACCAAACCCCAGACATCAAGCACCAACTTGATGTAAAAACAGAATAGAAGATTAATTCTGTCTACAGCCCTTCCCCTCTACAATTCTCTCTCTCTCAATCCCTTACAAATTGAAATTAAAGCATAAACAGAGAGACACTTAACTCATGGACGAATCACCATCTTCTAGAGCATAATCTCGTCCACAATTGCTGTAGAAAACGTCACCACATCAGCACACAGCAACACACACGAGCAGCTTCTTCTTTCTCTCAAGAACTCTCTAAAACTCTTCTCTATTCTTTCTCTCTTCTGGTGTATTTTAGAACGACCCATACATGCCTTTTTATAGGTTTTAGTAACCCTTAATTGTATTTAAAATAGGCTACAATTCGTTTAGAAAGAGTCCCAAACAAATTAGATAAGAGTGCTGAATTTTCGTGCAAAACTTCTAATTCTGCGCAACTCTGGTTCCCGTGCTCGGTCGACATCATGGCTTGCTCGGTCGACCGAAGACACTGACTGGAAACAGACAACTTTTGAGCTCGGTCGACATCCTGGGGTCCCGGTCGACCGAAGACACACTGTGTCACGAAAATAACTGAGAGGTGCCTGAAACTGTTTTCTGCAGGTTTCTCTTGCTTCGGTCGACCGCATGGGGTACCCGGTCGACCGACCACTCTGCTACAGAAAAACTATTTTCTGTACACTTTTCAGCTCTTTTTCCATTCTGATTTCCATCTGATTCTTCTTTTCAGCTCTATCAACACTAGCCTACTATCATCATGTTTGTGACAATGTGTTGACAAGAATTCCAACTCAAACCAATACTTTGAGATATTAATTCCTTCAATTCTTCAAAGACTGCTCATGACATCTCAAATTTCAACATCCTACTTCAACCCGGTTTCAGCAGGCGATTGGGACCATCTCATAGCATGCCTTGAGAAGATCACCGATCAAGAATACCCATGCAAAGGAACAAAGTCTTGGTCTAAAAATGCCCTTGAAACCCCAAAAGGTTTCGTTGAGTTGGAAGGCTCCGAAAATATTATGGAGGAACCACCTTCGAACTTTCCAACAGAAGATCATGTTTAAAAGATAGACTTGGGAACACTAGATAACCCATGTCATGTATTCATAAGCAAGAATATAAAAGATGATGAGTTACCCGAGTATATCGCTTTTCTTCGTGAGTTCGTTGATTGCTTTGGATGGTGTTACGCTGAAATGCCTGGCTTAGACCCTAAAATAGCAGTCCACAAACTCAATCTTCAAGAAGAGATCAAGCCTATCAGGCAGGGTCAAAGAAGATTCCGTCCGGATGTGATGGAAAAAATTGAACAAGAAGTTCAAAAGCTCAAGAGCGTCGGCTTCATCCATGAAGAATAACACCCTGAATGGTTGGCCAATATTGCCCCCGTGACAAAGAAAAACGGGTAGATCATAGTCTGTATTGACTATAGAGAACTGAATGGCGCTTACCCTAAAGATGAATTCCCGCTCCCCATACCAGAGGTAATCATTGACAATACCTATGGATTTGAACGAATGACATTCATGGATGGCTTCTCTGGCTACAATCAGATAAAGATGCATCCGGAAGATGAAAAACACACTTCATTTCGGACTCCATTTGGCATGTATTGCTACACTGTCATGCCATTTGGTCTGAAAAATGCTATCAGAGGGCTATGATGAAAATATTCCAAGATATGCAGCACAAGACGGTTGAATGTTACGTTGATGACCTCGCCGTCAAAAGAAAAATAAAAAAAGATCATCTCGAGGACCTTCGAGAAGTCTTCCTCCGACATCGCAAACACAAACTGCGGATGAATCCTCTGAAGTGCTTCTTCAGCGTCTCGTTGGGTAAGTTCCTTGGATTCTTAGTTCGGAAAGCTGTAATAGAACTTGACCCCATCAAAGTCAAGGCTGTTCTACAAACGCCCTCTCCAAGAACCTTGAGGGAACTCAAAGGGCTTAAAGGAAGATTGGCCTACATCAGACGGTTCATCTCCAACCTTTCGGGGAAGTGCCGTCCATTCTCTCGGTTGATGAAAAAAGGTGTAAACTTTGTCTGGGATGTTGACTGTAAAGCTGCATTCCAAGATATCAGGTCATACCTGACCAAACCTTCAGTGTTAGCTGCTCCTACCTGTAGATAACCATTCATCTTATACACAAAAGCCCTCGACCATTCTTTGGCGCTCTACTCGCATAAGAAAATGATGAAAGAAAAGAAGCTGCTCTATAATACCTCAGCCGCATGCTAGTAGGTGCAGAGCATCGCTACTCTCCAGTCGAAAAGGAATGCCTTGTAATGATGTTCGCTGTACAAAAGCTACGTCACTACCTGCTCTCCAACATAGTCTACCTGGTTTCAAGGATCAACCTCTTAAAGGTTCTTGTCACAAAAGCAGGTTCTCTCAATGCCCGACTGGCGAAATGGTCCATCCTTCTGTCACAATTTGATATTAGGTATGTACCCCAAAAAGCAAGCAAAGGCCAAGCTCTAGCAGACTTTCTCGTAGAGCATCCATTGCCTAAAGATTCTCCACTGAGAGAAGATCTCCCAGACGAACCCATCTACAACGTGGAGACTTCCTCACAAAATCCCTCTTGGGACATGTACTTTGACGGTGCAACCAAGACAAATGAAAAAAGACAACTGATCTCGGGAGTTGGTATTCTCTTTGTTAGCCCCAACAAATACATGATTCCACATGCTTTTTCGCTATTGGAACCATGCACAAATAATGCAGCTGAATACCAAGCTCTGATACTAGGATTGGAACTCGCAATTGAACTTGGCATCACCATTTCGGAAGTCTTTGGAGACTCTCAACTGACCGTCAACCAGATGGATCAAAATTGAAGTCAGGAAACCTGATCTGCTGCCTTACTACAACAAGGCACAATCGCTTCTACAGAAGTTTGACATCTATCACATCATCCACATCCATAGAGATGAAAACATCCATGCAGATGCCCTGGCCGGACTTACCGTATCTATGGCGATCCAGGAAGGGGAAAACATGCAAATCTCAGTGTGCGAGAGAAGGATTCTCCCTCCTCTTAACACGCACCAAGCAGTTGATGAATGCCACCAAGTGGTTGGAAGTCGGGTCTCTATCCTTATACCTTCAATCGGTAACTGGAGGGATCCGTTCATCGATTACCCTATGTTCGGAATCCTACCAAAAGATCCAAAAGAATGGGTAAGCGTCCAAAGGCGAGCCACGAACTTTCATTTGGATATTCCTTCAAAAATCCTTTACTGGAAATCCTTCAACGAAGTACTTTTACGCTGCTCGTCACAACAAGAGGCTGAAGAAACACTCAAAAAAGTTCACGCTGGTCTTTGCGGAGCCCATCAGGCTGGTCCCAAGCTCTACAATCAGATAAAAAGGTTAGTCTATTACAATCGTACCATGGTAGTTGACGTAATGCATTTTGCTAAGCACTGCCAACAATGCCAAGTTCATGGAGATTATGTTCACATGCCTCCAGAATGGCTGCATCCTACAACGATCTCATGACCTTTCGAACCTGGGGTATGGACATCATAGGTCCTATTTCTCACCCTTCAAGTAAAGATCATCGCTTCATCATCGTCGCTACGGATTATTTCTCCAAGTGGTCAGAAGCATTTGCGCTCAACGAAATGAAGACCTCGTCAGTCCTTCAGTTCCTGCACAGCAACATCGTTTGTCATTTCGGCATACCTAAAAGATTCGTCCGTGATAACGGACCATGATTCTGGGATCATCGATTCTACAGGTTCTGCGACAAATATAAAATCCAAAGCTGTCCTTCTACTCCAAACAATCCGGCAGCAAATGGATTAGCTGAAGCCTTCAACAATACACTCTGCAAAATCCTCAAAAAATGGTCTCTAGTCATAAAAGAGACTGGAGCGACAAGCTGTCAGAAGCTTTGTGGGCCTATCGAACCGCCGTTCGAGGACCAACCTATAGCACACAATTCTTCTTGGTCTATGGATGCGAAGCTGTCGTACCCTTAGAGGTACAAATTCCTTCCCTGAGGGTATCATTGCAAAATGACATGACTCAAGAAAGCAATGTCAAGTTGAGACTCCATGAGCTGGACAATCTCGACAAGAGATGGCTTGAAGCTCGACAGAGCATTGAACTTTACCAAGCAAGCAATTCCGGATCTTTTGACACGAAGGTCAGGCAACGTGCCTACAAAAAGGGTGACTAGGTTCTTGCGGTAAAAAGACCAATGGTCTTTGGTCACAAGTCCAAAGGCAAGTTTGAGCCAGAATGGGAGGGACCCTACGTCATCGACAAGGTTTTCTCCAACGATGCATACGCTCTCCTAAATATGGAGGCTGACAGATGTATGTTGCCAATCAACGGCAAGTTCTTAAAGCGGTACTACCCTTGAAGACTTACCCAACTGGGTAAGAGCAATGCCTGCACTGCCAAAGCCTATTTCCAGGTACTCGCTCATCAAACCCACTCCCTTTAGAATTTTCATATCAAATGTTGAAATTTCTAGAAACAAAAAAAATCTAAGTTTAGGAGCCTCTCCCGGACTTAACCAAAATTTTCGATCCTTGAACCAAAAATTCATGGTTTGAAACAAAATCCGGATTCAGGGATTTCCACCCTAGTCCACCCTGCCTTTTACCGCCAAAATGGTTTTAGGTCAAAATTTATGACCCTCGTGTCTTTAAACAAAAAAAAAATGGCTTTTCAAAAAACCACAGGGAAGTGTCGCTTAGTCGATACTCACACAAATGCAAACCATGTTCGACACTTCCAAAATCACAAGGAAGCGACATTTAGTTGATACTTGCAAAACCTAAAATCGCGGAGACGTAACATTTCAGTTGATATTGTCACACCCCGAAACCGGGCCCTGCTGTGATTCGATCTCGGGATGCGAAAATTTGGAATTAATTAAAACTTTTGCTTTTCCCAAGATCCATGTGTGTGAGGATCACACAATTCCACACAAACTGAACATATTTTCGCGGAAGCTAATCATGGCATTGCTACCTGGAGCCCGTGGCCATCGAATACCGTGTCGCACTCAACCAATATCATAAAGCCATCAAATGAGCAGACTGGTACAAATCATAAATCATAGAATACTGAGATGGTTGTAACAAGATTATTTATTTCCCACATATTCAAGTTACAATTAACAAGTGTCTTAATTACAAACCTAGTGAAAAAGGCTAACAAAGCCATACAAACATAATATCCAACTAAATAGAAATACTACCCCCCAATATTTAGATACGAACTCCGGTGCCAACTTGACATCTGTATGATATCAATGGGCAGCCTCTCACGTCAGACCGGCGGCTCAACTGCCTCCTTCGATCAAACACCTAAAAAACAAAAGGAGAGAAAACTGGCACCAAACAAACAGAGTCAGACACGACGGTCTGGCAAGCAAAAATTCAGATAATATGGTAATGGGCATTTGTAAAATATTATGAAATAATTGTTTCCAGTTAAAGAGTCTAAACAATAATAGTAATAAATCATGATAAAACGATTGAAAGACTGAACATAAATATCAAAGAAAATAAATGAATAGTATCTGAAACATAAATATCTTAAAAACATAACAGACTAAGTAAAACATTAAATAATTGGAATACGTTTAAAATCCTGAATAATAGAGACAACACGATAAAAGACAAATTTCTTAAACATTAACAAATTCAAAGACTATAATGAGCATAAACAAACAAGAATCATTAAACAAAATATCTAACGGATAAAACATTGGCAAACTACATATAGCTATTTTCTCCTATTACCGAAGTAACAAGAGCAGACAGAACCGTAGCCACTACTCGTGGGACCGGAACGAACAAAGTCATTATCAAACAGAACCGTAGCCACTACACGTGGGACCAGACAAAACCATTGCCACAGTCAGTACAGATAGAATCCAAGCTGCAGCTGGCAGACAAATTAAAGATCCCAAGCCGGGTGATCAGCCCGACAAGGTGACCTAAGCTTAGTGGTGCCTTTAGTTTTCAAAACCTGAACCGATACAAATCAAATCATAAAAGTGATTCATTTCTGAGACCGATAAAAGGACTACTCCTGAACAAATACATACTGAATATACTGACAAATCCAACAAATCTAATGAGTAGCCTTATCGATGTATTTCCGAACGTGGAGAACCACTTAAATCCATTTGTTGAACCAATGCATTTTAAATCATCGCAATACATTACCAAAAATCGATAAAAGCAACTACTTGGACGATTTACAAATGGACAATATTAATTAATTCAAAACAAGTAGTTTTATCGATATTTACAATTGTGGCAAACCACTCAATTCATTTCAAATCACCGAGGTTATCAAAGGTTGTGAAATCACATAAATCCTTTCAAATTAATTTGCCGAAGAACACATATACATTTTTCTGACTTGGAATGGAATAGAATAGTGTATAATGACTTAATGACTTACCAAGAGATAATCTCAATACACACTTAACTTTTAAACATTGATTTATAAAAGAACATGTTTGATGCCAATGAAAATCCACAACATTTAAAATGATAAAAGTGTGCATTGAGATTAAAAAGATTCCCGGGTAAATTCCACATCAAATCTTCTTCTCATTTAATCACTCGAATTTGCACATTTCATAATATTATAATTCTTTTCATTTGTTTATAAGTTTCCAACCCTTAGTAAGGGTCAATTGGGCCTGAAATTTATGGAGGAAAGGAGGTTAAATGGGCCTTAAACAGGTCAACAAGGAACCCACAAACAGCCCCTAAATAGGACTGCAAACAGACCCTGGACTGGGCCCAGGTCCGTTCGAGCGGCCCAGGGCTCGCTCGAGTGGACCCCTCCCAGAACCTGGGCCGCTTGAGCGGCCCATTGGGTCGCTCGAGCGGACCCAGCTCTGTTTGGGTCCGTTCAAGTGTAGATTTTTGCACTTCTTCCTTTCTTTTGAAGCTCTCTTTCCCTCCTTTCTTCTACAATGATTTCTACCCTTCCTTAAACTTCTCATAGCTAAATTGAATCCATCAAACACATCCACACACTAGTTTATTCCATTCCACCAAACAAAATCAAGTGCAAATATAACTTTCTTCAATCATTAGATACAAAGTCTTGAAATAAAAAGAGTTGACTCAAAGAAGATGAATCCAAGAGCATAATATTTCAAGATAGACATTCCAAGGAAGATAATCATAAAACATTTCATGAACTCCTTCAAGATGAAATCATGACATGAAAAGAAGAAGAAACATATGAAATATAAATTCATAGAATCATACACATTGAATAAATCACATATTAATTGAAATATTAACTTGCCTCAAGTCAAGAAGAAGAACAAATCACTCAAAGATGGCCTCAACAAAGACTCTAGCTCCAAATCCACAAAACCCCAAAATAATCCAAGAGAAAGCCCTAGAAACCAAACATTTGCAAAACCTCCGTGAAAACCGTTTGCATGAAAGAAGAAAACACTCTAAATGGTTTGAAAAACAAGAATCTCAAGCAAGGAATGCCATTGCTAACCTTTTGGTGTTCCAATCAAGGAGAATGGCTTGAAAAGAGAAGTTGTCCCAGCTCAAATCCTTAGAAAAATGCATATTTGGAAAGCTTAGAAGGTGGGGAAGAAGGTTTGGAGATCATTCCCCCATTTAGCACACAAGAGGTAGCATATATGAGGAGAGAGAGTGGCTGGAAAAGGGTTCCAGCCACAGCTGGAATCGTTCCGGGGAATGGAAGAAGAAGAAGAGGGTTCAGCCCCTTTTTATAAAGTGGGCATGTGGGTCCCATGGGCCCCAACATTACAAAGGGCTGAAACTAACATTTGTGGGTCCCGAACGATGATGACGAAGAAGACAAAATCGATCACCGAAATAGTTACTTTCCAAAAAGTATATTTTCCCCAATTTCTTAAATTTTTGAAATTTATGGACAGATTTAGTGAAAATGTCATTTTTGCCCCTTTTTCTCGAAAAACGTATTTTTTGAGTTTCAAACCCGAACAGATAAAGCATGAAAGTTGTTAATATCAATAAAACAAGTCAAAAGGGATAAAATTTGGAACTTTTCGAAATCGAGAATAAATTCTCATAAAAACACAATTCACACGGGCCGGGTCAAACCAAAGTCAACGGTCCTCAAAACTTCCCAAAGTTATGAAAAATCTATTCAAACCAACTCTAATCTCACTTAAAAAGTTAAATCACAATTAAAACAATGCTAAACAAAGGAATTGGGGGTCGGGGTCTTACATTCTCCCCCCCTTAGAACCCATTTGGTCCTCCAAATGGTCTAAACCAAATAAAAATAAAAAAACCAAAAGACTAAAGAAAACACTGACACCCTCGCTGAACCTCGGCAACTGAGATGTCCCCTGATCAAACCTGACGTTGAGATGCGCCTGCAAACCACATTCTGATTCAGTTGAATTCTTCACACTGTTCCACATATCTGCTCGAAAACATACTTCTCTGACCAAACTAATGTTAACAATTCTTCTAATCATCCCTGGTGCGATCTGTCGTTCTTGCACTGGATCATTTCTTTTACTTACCTCATCAGTCACTATCGATTTAGGAAACTACAAGTTCTGTCTTCTTCTGTTACTCCGAAATTCTGCGCCTTAAGTTATACCGAGCTGTACACCATGATTCTGACACTTGCATGAAGATTTGGTCGTAGACATGCTTTCACTTAAAATAATCTATAATCTGGATAAATTTTGGAATTCTAAATACCAACTCTCATTCTACCATCTCCATCAAGGCTATTCACACAGGTGTCCCATGTCGAGCACATTATCTTCAAATTGAGTGATTTAGCAACTCATTGATTCATCGCATGCATCATCTGTCTTCTCTCGTGAACAATAAACTGGTCGAGTCAATGGTTGTGGGGTCTTCCCGACACATCACCAATCCTACCCTGTTATGAAATTACAGACTCCAAAAATTCTATAAGTATCCTGCCTTTGACTTGGTCCACTATAACTCAGATACTACACTGCTATAAACCAGATGCTAAACTGCCATAACCTGCTGAGCTGCCCTGAGTGCCAACACCTCGCACGGTTTGCCTTTTTCATATTTCATTCTTCATGTCTCTTACTCCTGATGTGTTTACCCAATCTCAGAAATCCCATCTGTGTTTAAAATTCTAAAGTCCAACCTTTCTGTATTGTACTTAAGAATTCCTGTTTACTCTGATTTTTATCTCCTTGCTGTTCTTGATCTTCTGCCTGATACTGTGTTATCAACAAAAATATTTCTGCCAACATGATGTCAATCCCTGAAGAGTTGAAACTTTATTAATCCAATTCTCTAAATAACTCCACTACTTCTTGTTTGTCCTCTAAGGTTCACCGAAATAATTAAATCTTTGCTCGATGTGCAGGGTATAGTCTCCCTTGTTGTACTTCTTATTCTACTGAGATGGACGGCATTCTGGTTCTGTGGTTACTGGCGAGACGGCTGCTATGGCTGCCTTGGCGGATTCTGAGTTGTCTGCTGATCTGTTGAGGTGTCTTTCTTGGTTGTCGCGGAGGCTGTTGCCTGGATTCCCAATGTGGGACAATCTTTAACCAAGCGGTCAAAACCACCACACTTGTAACGAGTACCTGTGATTCTATAACACTCCTGAGATGGGTGATTCTTTCCACAATACACAAAAATAGTCTATGTCTGAGAATTCTGATGTTGTCTCTTCCTTTGAGCATCTCCCAAGATGATGGGATTAAGTCCATCCAAAGACTTGGTGATCTTCTTTTGTTCTGTGTTAACGAGCTTGGGTGCATACTGAGATAACTTTTCAAACTTTGAGAGATGTTCAGGTACTGTCATATTCTCTATCTTGAGTAGTTGGAATTCTGCTATCTCCAGTCTTCTTGATACGAGCGGGTACATAATTCTCACTGAACTGCTGCCTGACTGGAAATTTTCACAATCCGGAGTCTGCTCAATCATCTGTCTCTGTCTCATGCTCTACCTTCCCTGTAAGAACAATTATTTCATCTACATCCGAGTGTCCTACCTCAAGTTCTGTCCACTGCCTCAAAAATCCAAATTTTTTTATAACTTTCTTCCACGCAGCTAGTGTAACTCCATCCATAGAGTAGACGAAACTAAAATCATCTGGTGACGCTTCTTCAACTGGCACCTTCCTACTGTCCTATCCAATGACCCGTAAGCCGATAAAATCTGCAAAATCTTCTCTATCCTGCTACCAAGTCATGCTCTTTTCTGCATAGTACTCTTTCTTTTACCGCTGAAATTTACCTTGAATACATCTAACCATCCACTTGTATCTCTGTTGAGTCAACTGCACCGGCTTAGTTGGAAGCTACTAAAGTTCTCAAACGAAACTATGGCAGAAGCTCCTTGAATTAAAAAAATTCCTAAATTTCTGGCACCAATTTCTAACCTTACGATCTGATAACTCACCTCACCCTTCATAGAATCAACAGCTAATATGCCTTTTGCAGTCCTTCATCTTGGAAAGATTGTCCGAGTTCACCCAAAATCCACATTTACTTACCTTGGTACGCTGCATGATGATCTTCGATTAGCTGAGAGGGGATCTTTAAATACTGCTCAAGTTCTACTTTGGCGGGCAAATGCACATGTCTTCTCTCATTAACCACATTAGTGATGTTGAAAGACTGAAAGTTTGCCGATGTTCTCCGAAAACAACATACTAAATCCACAATGTTTCCAATCTCCGACGCAAACACGAGCAAAAGACACTAAATGTGGGTGTGGAGATTTTAAATTCTCCCCCACAAAATAGGAAATTTGGTCATTCAAATTCCCTAACAACAAGAACTAAAAGAAAAGACTAGCAAAGTCTCCCGAACTAAAAGAAAAGCGGACTCAAATTCAAAGAAACAAAGACAAACGAAAACAAATCGACACAATCTAACGAATCCTCACCACACATCTTAATGTCTCTAGAGTGTTTTATTTCCTAGAAACTAACCAGCTCTGATACCAAATCTGTCACACCCAAAATCGGGCCCTGTAGTGATCCGATCTCGGGATGCGAAATTTTGGAATTAATTAGAACTTTTGCTTTTCCCAAGATCTGCGTGTGTGAGGTCACTCAATTCCACACAAACTGAAAATATTTTCGCGGAAGCTAATCATGGCATTGCGACCCGGAGCCTGTGGCCATCGGATTCCGTATTGCACCCAAGCAATATCATAAAGCCATCAAATAAGCAGACTGGTACAAATCATAAATCATAGAATACTGAGCTGGTAGTAACAAAACTATTTATTTCCCACATATTCAAGTTACAATTAACAAGTGTCTTAATTACAAACCCAGTGAAAAAGGCTAACAAAGCCATACAAAAATAATATCCAACTTAATAGAAATACTACCCCCAATATTTAGATACGAACTCCAGTGCCAAACTTGACATCTAGATGATATCAATGGGCAGCCTCTCGCGTCAGACCGGCGGCTCAACTGCCTCCTCCAATCAAACACCTAAAAAGCAAAAGGAGAGAAATTTGGCACCAAACAAACAGAGTCAGACACAACGGTCTGGCAAGCAAAAATTCAGATAATATGGTAATGGGCATTTGTAAAATATTATGAAATAATTGTAAATCCATTTAAAGAGTCTAAACAATAATAGTAATAAATCATGATAAAATGATTGAAAGACTGAACATAAATATCAAAGAAAATAAATGAATAGTATCTGAAACAGAAATATCTTAAAAACATAACAGACTAAGTAAAACATTGAATAATTGGAATAAGTTTAAAATCCTGAATAATAGAGACAACATGATAAAAGACCGATTTCTTAAACATTAACGAATTCAAAGACTATAATGAGCATAAACAAACAAGAATCATTAAACAAAATATCTAACGGATAAAACATTGGCAAACCACATATAACTATTTTCTCCTATTACCGAAGTAACAAGAGCAGACAGAACCGTAGCCACTACTCGTGGGACCGGAACGAACAAAGTCATTATCAAATAGAACCGTAGCCACTACACATGGGACCGGACAAAACCGTTGCCACGGTCGGTACAGATAGAATCCAAGCTGCAGCTGGCAGACATATTAAAGATCCCAAGCCGGGTGATCAGCCCGACAAGGTGACCTAAGCTTAGTGGTGCCTTTAGTTTTCAAAACCTAAACCGATACGAATCAAATCATAAAAGTGATTCATTTCTGAGACCGATAAAAGGACTACTCCTGAACAAATACATACTGAATATACTGACGAATCCAACAAATCTAATGAGTAGCCTTATCGATGTATTTCCGAACGTGGAGAACCACTTAAATCCATTTGTCAAACCGATGCATTTTAAATCATCGCAATACATTACCAAAAATTGATAAAAGCAACTACTTGGACGATTTACAAACGGAAAATTTTAATTAATTCAAAACAAGTAGTTTTATCGATATTTCCAATTGTGGCAAACCACTCAATTCATTTCAAATCACCGAGGTTATCAAAGGCTGTGAAATCACATAAATCCTTCCAAATTAATTTGCCGAAGAACACATATACATTTTTCTGACTTGGAATGGAATAGAATAGTGTATAATGACTTAATGACTTACCAAGAGATAATCTCAATACACACTTAACTTTTAAACATTGATTTATAAAAGAACATGTTTGATGCCAATGAAAATCCACAACATTTAAAATGATAAAAGTGTGCATTGAGATTAAAAAGATTCCAGGGTAAATTCCACATCAAATCTTCTTCTCATTTAATCACTCGAATTTGCACATTTCATAATATTATAATTCTTTTCATTTGTTTATAAGTTTCCAACCCTTAGTAAGGGTCAATTGGGCCTGAGATTTAGGGAGGAAAGGAGGTTAAATGGGCCTTAAACAGGTCAACAAGGAACCCACAACAGCCCCTAAATAGGACTGCAAACAGACCCTGGACTGGGCCCAGGTCTGTTCGAGCGGCCCAGGGCTCGCTCGAGCGGACCCCTCCCAGAACCTGGGCCGCTCGAGTGGCCCATTGGGTCGCTCGAGCCGACCCAGCTCTGTTTGGGTCCGTTCAAGTGTAGATTTTTGCACTTCTTCCTTTCTTTTGAAGCTCTCTTTCCCTCCTTTCTTCTACAATGATTTCTACCCTTCCTTAAACTTCTCATAGCTAAATTAAATCCATCAAACACATCCACACACTAGTTTATTCCATTCCACCAAACAAAATCAAGTGCAAATATAACTTTCTTCAATCATTAGATACAAAGTCTTGAAATAAAAAGAGTTGACTCAAAGAAGATGAATCCAAGAGCATAATATTTCAAGATAGACATTCCAAGGAAGATAATCATAAAACATTTCATGAACTCCTTCAAGATGAAATCATGACATGAAAAGAAGAAGAAACATATGAAATATAAATTCATAGAATCATACACATTGAATAAATCACATATTAACTGAAATATTAACTTGCCTCAAGTCAAGAAGAAGAACAAATCACTCAAAGATGGCCTCAACAAAGACTCTAGCTCCAAATCCACAAAACCCCCAAAATAATACAAGAGAAAGCCCTAGAAACCAAACATTTGCAAAACCTCCATGAAAACCGTTTGCATGAAAGAAGAAAACACTCTAAATGGTTTGAAAAACAAGAATCTCAAGCAAGGAATGCCATTGCTAACCTTTTGGTGTTCCAAACAAGAAGAATGGCTTGAAAAGAGAAGTTGTCCCAGCTCAAATCCTTAGAAAAATGCATCTTTGGAAAGCTTGGAAGGTGGGGAAGATGGTTTGGAGATCATTCCCCCATTTACCACACAAGAGGAAGCATATATGAGGAGAGAGAGTGGCTGGAAAAGGGTTCCAGCCACAGCTGGAATCGTTGATGGGAATGGAATATGAAGAAGAGGGTTCAACCCCTTTTTATAAAGTGGGCATGTGGGTCCCATGGGCCCCAACATTACAAAGGGTTGAAACTAACATTTGTGGGTCCCGAACGAAGATGACGAAGAAGACAAAATCGATCACCGAAATAGTTACTTTCCAAAAAGTATATTTTCCCCAATTTCTTAAATTTTTGAAATTTATGGACAGATTTAGTGAAAATATCATTTTTTCCCCTTTTTCTCGAAAAACGTATTTTCTGAGTTTCAAACCCGAGCAGATAAATCATGAAAGTTGTTAATATCAATAAAACAAGTCAAAAGGGATAAAATTTGGAACTTTTCGAAATCGAGAATAAATTCTCATAAAAACACAATTCACACGGGCCGGGACAAACCAAAGTCAACGGTCCTCAAAACTTTCCAAAGTTATGAAAAATTTAGTCAAACTTTAAAACAAAGTCAAACCAACTCTAATCTCACTTAAAAAGTTAAGTCACAATTAAAACAACGCTAAACAAAGGAATTGGGGGTCGGGGTCTTACAGATATCCACAACCCAAATTTCAGAGGTTCGAAAAAACCTAAAATCGTGGAGATGCAGCATTCCAGCTGATGTCCACAACCCAAAAAGGTTCGAGAAAACTGCAAATTTCAGAAATCATGGGGAAACGACATCAAGTCGGTACCTGCAAAACTAAATTTTTAAAGAGCAAGGAAGCGACTTTTCCATCGATACTTGCACCCATATTCATGAGGAGGCAACATTCCATCGATACTCGCAACCGAATGAGCAAGGATACAATATTCCATCGATTCTTGCAAAACCATTCAGCAGGGAGGCGACTTTTAGTCGATACTTGCATTTTTGAAAACCAAAATCGACTATAAATGCCACCAAAATCGGTTATCAATACCACCAAAAATGGCTATAAACGCCACCAAAATCGGATATAGATGCCACAAATTGGCAATCAATGCCACAAAATAAAATCCTGCCTTTCACGCCAACAAACCAAAAATTGACTTTCAAAAAAAATCCGACTATCAATGCCATAAAATCGGTTATCAATGCCACACAAACTGGCTATCATTGCCACAAACCGGCTATCAATGCCACAAAATCGGCTCTCATGCCACAAACAAACCTTGGCCTTCGCGCCAAAAACAAAATTTTGGCTCTCATGCCATAAACCCAAATTTGGCTCTCATGCCACAAACAAAATCTGGCTCCCATGCCAAAACAATCATTTGACAAAAGACTTTCACAAAATGACAAACTTTTGATCAAATTTTCAAAATAATCATTTCCCATTTAGCAATTTCTTTGACCACAAAAAAAAAGATTTAAGTGAAAGTAGGGAATACAAAAAAAAGAGTGTTCACAAGCACTACAAAAAAAAGAGTACAAAAAAAATACATGTGGCACCAAAAAAAGAGAATAAGAGAAAAATGAGAAACCAGGAGCTCTGCCAAAAATGGCCTCCAGCCAAATTTTTAGCTCCTCGAGCAAACTTTTGGCCTGAGCCATCAGAGTTTCCAAGACACGCTTCTTCAGGAACTCACCATGAGATGCCGGAGAATGCTTTAACCCTTCTTCAACACCGGGAAGCTTATCCCAAGTAGTTCACCATGTTTGTTCTCTTGAGTCCTCTTTTTAAGAACTCAATCAGCATCTGCAACCTGGGAATCAGAGCACTTTCCCTATCATGAGCCTCTGTCATAGTAGCCCACTTGGCCGCGACTTGCGCATTCAAATGCTCAAGACATTGCCTAACCTCGGCGACCTCCCTATCAAGGATGGTAATGTCGTGCCTCAGTCTGATGATGGCTAACTCTTCTAAGTTCCTCTCCCGGACAAACTGCTTCTTGCTCTATATAGTCTTATCCATGTTAGATTGAGCCTTGTTAGCAGGATCCAAGAACATTTCCTTGAAGAAGTCACTATCAGGGAAAGCCATTGTCTCAAATCACTTGTCCAAAAGGCTCCACGTCAAGTTCCCAGTCAAACCGACAACGTTTGACCCTACATCAACCCTCGAACAGCTAAATCAAGCCTTTCGGCGGCGAGAACCACCGAGTCCATCACTCATCAGATAGAGCACATGGACGGCTTCAAAATGCTTACAAAGGGCTACACGTCAAATTTCAGGTCATTTCGATAACATTTGACCATACTTTGACGCTCGGAAGCCAAATCAGGCCTCTCGGCGGTGAAGCTCCCTGGGACCATGGTTTCTAAGACAGAGCTTGTGGATCATCTTAAAATGACTCCAATAGGTTCCCTATCAAATTTCAAGTCAATCGGACATCGGTTGACTACACATCAAGCCGCGACATCTTCATCGCGACAAAAGCAAGTCTATTGGTGATAGGACCCCAAATGGCTACAAAACTCAAACAAAAGCCAATGGTTGGTCTTATTTATTGCTCAGCAGGCTTCACCCCAAATTTCAAGTCATTCCGACATCGTTTGTCCCAGTTTCAGCTTCTGACGGAAAATCGGCAGCTCTGCGCGACAAAGTCTTCGGCTTTCTCGGAAAATTGGAAACTTTGCAAAATAAAATGCAAGGATTCTCATCAGGTTTTCTATAGGGAAATCAGGCCAATAAATGATCAAAAATGTCAAGAAAGATTACAGAAGAAAAAAGAATAAAAGAATAGCAAAAACAGACACAAAACGGAACAAAAGGGGGGGAAAACCCCCCCAGGGTCACTAGCGACCCTAGAGCCCGGGATCGTCGGGAGGGCACCGGAAACCCCCTTTTTTGCGATTTTTTTCGCGATTCGAAGCGTCTGACCTCTGGTATTTTCCAAAATTCATACTTTTGAGACACCAAATCCTCTGACATCCGTCAAAATCACGGGTTAATCATCAAGAGTATCGAAATCAACATTGATCGCCAACCGGTCAACCAAAAAAAGTGTGCTTTCTACCCGACCGATCGAGAAATCGATAGGACAGATGGCATCGACCCGCTATTGGCAACCAATACTAGAAGTTACATGGTCATCCAATGTCAATCTACATGAAGATCCATCGATGATCACCAGAAGAATCCCAAAAGACGCGGAACGACCCGCGACTTTTCAACTGCTCGGCGACCACTTAATGCTATTAATTGACTAGCTTTATTACAGTCATTAATCCATTTCCTTGGACGGCCCATACAGAAGCAAGCATCCAGGAGTTACAAGTCAAGAGATTCATGACATTTAAACCATGAAACTCCTCCCATCATGGCGATTAAAGGCGATTAAATGCCCTCAATCTCCTCCGGCCAATCAGAAGCCAAGAAAAAAGAGTTACAAAATAAAGGAATTAAATCCTTTAACTCCTCCCATTATGCGGCTTAATGACAATAAAATCCCATAAACTCTCCTAAATGGCTACTAAGAGCCTATAAATAGGAGAGCACTCCAAAGGAATCCAAATCAGAAAAATCACAGACATCGGAAAAATAAGACAGATCCCAGATCAGAAAAAAGCACAGAAACCCAGAGAAAGAAAGAGAGAAAACTCTAAGGAAGTTCTACACCGACCACCGCTACAAGGTGACAAAAGTCTTTTGGGGGGTACCCCCCTCCCAAGGTCCTTGCCTTCTCCTTCTGCCTCCAATGGCTTAGACGTGGCTTTTCAGCCCGTCTACTTGGTTTTTTATTGGACATAGGACCTCCTTTTGGTCTTTGTCCTCTAGAAACCTGAGGTTATAGCCAAGCCAAGCGAATCAATAGCATCCTCTGTTCTCATCTGCATGGATGATGGCGAAGTCCATATATGGCTTGCGACCGTCAATCTGAACGGGTCCCCCACAATCTCCTGAGAAGTTGATCCTCCTTTTCTTGCTTTTCATTGTAGTTTGTATTTTTTCAAAAGAGACAAAAATCACAACTCTTGTCTTTCATTGTTGATAAGGATTGTAAATCGGCTATAAACGCCAAAAATCGGCTATAAATGCCAAAATCGGCTATAAATGCCAAAAAATCGCCTTTCACTGCAAATCAAGAAAATATCTCTTTTCTTAAATATATGTGCAATGGAAAACTTGAAAGAAGTTGATTTCCTTTTTACTTGCGAAGGTTGATCTCCGGATCACCACTCACAATTCCAAGTAAAATAGAAAATCTGGCACACCCACACAAAAGAAATGTTGATGCACGCCTCTGCCCCCGGTTCCGAAAGGGTCGGACCCAAACGGACTCCCACGTCCGCCGACCTCGATAGAACCAGGCAGAATGCACTGGTCCATCAAGCTGGCACACCCGGTGGGACTCATTCATTTGAGAACACGATGCTAGAAATGAAATATTTGCATATCATATCTATTGCTCTATGCTTATACCTCTTTTCTTGATTCCTTGGCTACTTTCTAATTGGTGGCCTATGTTGGATTCCGCATCTAAAAAAACTGAGATGAGATTTTTTCGAAATTTCTAATTCTTTGAATATATTCCACTCTTTCTCTTTTCAACAAAAAAAATCAGATTTTTCATTTTGGATTCAAAATTGAGAAACCTTGATTCTTTCCTATCGTTCATCGTGCTTGCAGAAATATTGAGCCTGTTCGACTAAGGTTTTGGGCCATCGTTTCTCTTCGACGAGTTCATTAAAAAAAAAAAAACAAAACAACAAAAAATCAGATTTTTCATTTTGTATTTAAAATTAAGAAACCTTGATCCTTTTCTATCATTCATCGTGCTTGCAGAAATGTTGAGCCGGTTCGACTAAGGTTTTGGGCCATCATTTCTCTTCGATGAGTTCATTAAAAAAAAAACAAAAAAACAAAAATCAGATTTTTCATTTTGGATTCAAAATTGAGAAACCTTGATCCTTTCCTATCGTTCATCGTGCTTGCAGAAATGTTGAGCCTATTCGACTAAGGTTTTGGGCCATCGATTCTCTTCGATGAGTTCATTAGAAAAAAAAAACAAAAAAACAAAAAAACGGATTTTTCATTTTCGATTCAAAATTGAGAAACCTTGATCCTTTCCTATCGCTCATCATGCTTGCAGAAATGTTGAGCCTGTTCGACTAAGGTTTTGGGCCATCGTTTCTCTTCGATGAGTTCATTAAAAAAAATCAAATTTTTCATTTTGGATTCAAAATTGAGAAACCTTGATCCTTTCCTATCGTTCATCGTACTTGCAGAAATGTTGAGCCTGTTCGACTAAGGTTTTGGGCCATCGTTTCTCTTCGATGAGTTCTTTAAAAAAAGACCAAAAAAAAATCAGATTTTTCATTTTGGATTCAAAATTGAGAAACCTTGATCCTTTCCTATCGTTCATCGTGCTTGCAGAAATGTTGAGCATGTTCGACTAAGGTTTTAGGCCGACGTTTCTCTTCGATGAGTTCATTAAGAAAAAAAAAACAAAAAATCGGATTTTTCATTTTGGATTCAAAATTGAGAAACCTTGATCCTTTCCTATCATTCATCATGCTTGCAGAAATGTTGAGCCTGTTCGACTAAGGTTTTGGGCCATCGTTTCTCTTCGATGAGTTCATTAAAGATCTAAATATATATATATATATATAAAAAGAAGACATAGAACACTAAGGTTAGACCAACTGCATTCTTTGATCATGGTTGATTCAAGAAAAGCCTTGTCTAGAGTGTGGAGACAGCTTGACTGTTCTAGGCAAGGGTCCTCCAAACGGGTTCATTAAGTAATCTTACCCTTACCTGGGGGCAATTCTATCAATCGAGATTTCATAAGACCGGGTTAGGAGGCCTATGTGTACTCTCTCATCTTTTAAATAAAATTTTTTCAAAATAAAATTTTTTAAAATAAAAAATTTTAAAATAAAATTTTTTTTAAAAAAATAATAAATAAATAAATAAATAAATAAAAAAGAATTTTTTTTAAAGAAATCTTGAAAATAAAAATCTTCAAAAAAAAAACTTCCGTCATTTTGGGTTTAGATTAGAGAAATTTTGGTCTCCTCCTTTCTGAGCACTGGCGCTCGCGGAAATCGCTGAGCTCGTGTTCAGATTGGAATGCCTTTTGCTCTCTTTGATGAACCCGATATTGGCCTTTCAAAAAAAAAAACTCATCATTTTTGGATTCAGATCCGAGAAATTATGGTTCATTTCCTTCTAAGTACTGGCGCTCGCGGAAATCGCTGAGACCGTATTTAGATCGGAATACCATCTGCTCTCTTTGATGAATCCAATCTTGACCTTTCAAAGTAGAGAATCTCATCTCATGGATGCCGTCTCAAAACATTTGTGTGTAGCGGTACTAGTACGCCCTTTCAGGGTCTACAGTATTCGCGACCGGCACATTTGTAACTCCAACTTTATATTCTTCTTACCTCGAGCAAGCTCTGCTTCTCGATAAGTCGAATTTAAGTTCACAATTGCTTCTAGTAGTCACTCATTATGGGCTTACCATACATGCGATCAGAATAATTGTACACTCTATGGCTTTCTTGCTTCTTCATATTGCTTGGGTCATCTCCCTCGAGCAATTTGAAAAGATAAAACCATAGAACTTCCCATTTATGATCATTATATTCTTGTGATTACTAATGGATGTGGTCTTATTTCAGAAACTTTTCGAAAACTAACAATGGCAGCTTCACTAACCATTACCTTCGACGAGAACAAGCACCAACTTATGCTTCAACAGAAGCAAACTACGCGCACCTACAAGCGCCCCATCAACTGCCGAAGCGTCAACTCCCTCGGCAACTCTCTGAGCTCCGGGTCGACCTCGACTCCCCGGACTATCGTCTTTGGGATGCTGGGACCATTCCCACTTCCCGAAGAACAAACTGCTCCTTCCAAGAAGCAGAAACTCGCCTCTCAACGTATCACTACCGTGACATCAAAGGCGAGCACTAGAATGCCCGAAGCCCGTGGCACCCCCACGAAGCCTCGACCAGCAAACGACCAGGTCTATCCCAAGACTTAGTCCCCAACACCTTCACCAAAACAAAGAAGGTCCCAAACATCCACCAAGCCAGCATACCTGGCCCTACTCAAGGAGAACCAGTTCTACCCTCTTGCCTACATGAAAGAGGAGAGGCCCATCTCCAACCTGACTCCCAAGTCAACCCAGCATGAAAAAATCAGATCATGCATCACAAGGCCTCTGCAGACATATGCTAAGGCCTACAATCCTGCAGTTCGACCCTTCATCTCTACAAGAGCCGAACTTGAAAAATTCAAAGCTTCACTGCAACAGGCGAAGGGCCGGGTTCGCATCCTATCCTTGCCTAGCTACAAAGAAGACAGGCTCGGCTGCTGCGCTCGAAGGAGCACATCCTTCATCGTCAAAACCCAGCCAGAGCTGACCGAAGCTCAAATTGCTCGTCGTATACGCCGCCGCACGTCATATCGGCAAAAGAGACTAGGACCTAGCCTCCTACACTTCAAGTCTCTCCCAAATGGGTCGTAAAAGAAAGACCCAACCAAGTTGCTACCATCCATATGGTTGGAAAAACCAGAAGACGTCAAAAATCAGCAACAAAAATCCATGTCCGGCGTTCGATGTCCCGCAGCGTCTCCAGGACAATAAGACATTCAGAAGAATCCCCTGCTCATTCAAGCAAAGGACGGCAGAGTGATCCTTCCTCAAGCTCTTCTTCAAAAAGAATGAGCCCCAGCTCAGTCGCCAGGACAGTTTCTTCGTTTGAATCTCGAGGGATGAACGTCCTGGCTACAAATTCTGAGCCACCACCCCACAATCCACCTCAAGATGATGCGATCACACGCATCCAGCAGTTGGAACAAGGCCAGCAGAGGATTGAAACTCTGATGGAAAACCTTCTCCTTGCCTTCCAAAATCAGGTTAACAATGAACCTCCTCCGAATCATCAAGACGATGAGGCAAATGGAGAAGAAAATGAGTCACGTGCCCTTACCAAAAAGGACGTAGAAAGTATCCTAGCCAAAGCAAAAGAAGAGGATATACTCAAGGAGCATGGGATTAAGCCACCATATCCCATATGGATGGACTCGGTCCCGTTCCCCACAAAATTCAAGCATCCTACTCTCTAAACATATACGGGGAAAGGATCATCCAGACAGCACGTCATCCACTTCAAGATCCTGACGGGAGCTATCGTGGATCAAGATGCACTCAAGATCCGCCTCTTTGCAAGTACCCTAAAAGGTACGGCCTTCGATTGGTACTCCACTCTGCCGGAGGACTCCATCCAAAACTGGGCCATGCTAGAGACACGCTTCCTGACTCACTTCATAGGTGAGGATCATCCCGCTACTATGGGTCAACTGTGCAGCCTAAAACAGGGGGAGAATGAGTCAACATATGACTTCATTCATAAGTGGAAGGCAATGGCATACAAATGCTCTGATGTATTGCCACAAGCGTCGCTAGTCGACATCTACCGAAACAACATGAGAGCCAGAATCTGCCCCATGATCATCGGCAACAAATCAAAGAACCTGGGAGAACTCCTGGAAGCTTCCATGGAAGCTGAAATGGTGATTAAAGACCTCAACAGTCAAAAATCATCAAGAAAAGAGCCAACCACCATTGCAACCTCTAAACCAAAGAAGAAAGAGGTCCTCAATGTGCAGACCAAGTCAGCTCCTCAAACACCAAAGAAAGCCGAAAACAAAGCTGCTGGTAAGAGACCTGAACTCTCTGATGCCTTCAAAGAACGAGTAGAGAAGAAATACCCGTTTGATGAAGATGTTGATGAAATCTTCGGGGCTCTTATGGCAAACGGCAAGCTCACCTTGCCTGAACCAAAAAGACTGGGTGATGTTGGCAAAACCAATGATCCTCGGTACTGTCCATACCACCAGATGATCTCGCATCCACTCAATCAATGCTTCGTTGTGAGAGAGAAAATAAACGAGATGTGGAAGAACGGAGTCATCACCTTTGACAAAAACTATGGGTCTACCTCCGCCAACATAGTGACATGTGGACAAACATCAAAATCACTGAAGAAGAAGATCACTACTTCCTTCAAGGTGATAAACTCAATCCAAGCGTCCGAGGAACTGGTTCCTTACCCGACACCAGACGGACAACCCATATCGGTACATCCTGATCTCCTGGAAGATGAAAATTGGGAGGTCGTGAAAACAAAGCCTACAGCTCAACAGAAACAAGAAGTCAAAGAAAAGGCAGAGGCTTCCTCTACCGCTTCACTGGAGGCAACAAAAACATCCCTTCCAGAGACTTCCAAAGGGGGTAAGAAAATTCACTCTCGGTGATTTCATGCCACCTCAATTCAAAGAAGCCACACAGGAGGCATCATACTCTTGCAATTCGGTAGTTGGATTCTCCATTGATGGATACGAGTCCAGCGACACCGATGATGGATTCGAATCCAACTACACAGACAAGTGGGAGGAGTCGCTTGAAACAGGAGAATATCTCTCTGATGAAGAATGGGTTCCTGAGACTCATCTTATGCCAGTAATCTGGAATAACCCCCTACAACCACAAGGATCCTGGTCTGATGATGAAGAAGATCAAGAGGCTGTACAAGAAAATGCTGCTGACCTAGTACCTCTCATTGCTCCAGTGGAAATCAACCATGTTGAGCCACAAAGAGCTGATGAAGAAGAAGATTTGTCTCCCATGCCTGATCTTGAAGAATATGCAAGGATCTTGCAGCGTCTCGCTCTAGAACAAGAGCAGGACCGCGTCAACGAGCTTCCTCGCAATTCAGAGCCTAAAGTCCATGAAGACCATTAGGTACATCCTCCCTTAACTCCTAAAAATGGAGAAAATTGCTGGATAGACGATCCTCTTACATCCGAGGATGAGTCTGACTCCGATCAGGTAACATCTCCTGTCAGAGCTTCCTGTAATGTGATAATTCGGGATTATAGCTCTTTCGAAGCATCGTCTGATGAGATCACTTATACTCCGGCGACGCCTAGCAATGTATCTTTAAGAGCCACCTCATCTAACGTGACTTTCACTGAGATGACACCCTCTCAGGTTTCTTCTCCTGAGACTGTGACTTCAAAGTTCACACCCTTCCTGACTGAAGAATTTCCAGCTATTGATGCTTGGGACGATGAATTGGTCAACGAAGAAGAAAGGTTGCTGGATGCTGTTCAGGACTTGTTCCCGAAAAATGCTCCGTGCAACACAATCACTGAGGATGGCAACTCCATTGCAGATACATCCTCAGTAAATGAAAAACGATAGCCTCTTGATCCTGAAGACAATCTTCCAAATGAAGGCCCTTCTCAGAAGCTCTCGAAGTTGGTAAAGGCATCCGCTTTGGCCGGGACTACCACAAAAATTACAACCAATCTTCCTTTACATATGTAAATCCTTTAGGAAAAGATGTTGTAAGCGCCCCTAGTGGCAACAATGATGAACATGTAGGCCCTAAGGAGGCTTTCAAGTATAACTTGATTGAACACTTCAAGCACATACCTGCACGTCTGCACATCCTGGATTTATTACAAATGTCTCCGCACACTCGTGATAATCTCATTTCAGAATTACAAAAGCTGAATGAGGATGTCGACAAACGTGCCCCATAAGTTCTCCAAATTAAAATGGATTACCGGGTCAAAAACTCAGAAGCTTCCTCAAAGGGAGAAAATAAGAAAACTGGGGGATCATGCATTGAATGCCTCTCGGTTCAAAAGGCGGCCAGTGCAACCATCGCCTTCACTGAGGATGGCCTCCTACTTGGTGAAACAAGGCACAATCGACCCCTGTACTTCACAGAGTTCAGATCGACCCAGGTTCTGGACTCAACCTCATCTCCACATCGGCTCTCGAAGAGTTGGGCATCCCACCCAGCAAGCTGAGCCACACATCTGTATCTATCTTTGGATACGATGGGAGTACTCAAAGGCCTATCGGCAAAATCAAGTTCAAGTTGCAGATCGGTGATCTTATCTCTGAGGTCACTGTGTATGCAGTAAAAGCCCCTTCATGCTACAACATCCTTCTCGGACGCCCCTGGATCCACGAGAATGGTGTTGTCCCTTCAACTTTACATCAATGCATCAAGTTTGTTGGCGACGACGGCATGATACATTGAGTCTTTGCGGACAGAAAACCGTTCAAAGGTAAAGAAGTCCACTTCGCAGACTCACAAATGTACGAAGGTGAAAAAGAAGAAGAGGAGAAGCACACAACACCCTTTGCCGAAAATCTCCAAAAAGATAAAGGCAAGGCTCCTCAACAATCACCGAAAGAAAACAAACCATCCGGTAAATCTGAAGAGAGCATTCAAACTCCCTTCATCATCTCCCTCAAACCTTCAAAGCCTTTGGTCATAACAACTAAAGTAAAAAAGGCAAAGCAAAAGCCTGGGGCAAATTTGTTGTCTCTTTCGTGTCTATCATGTAAGACACGGATTCGAATTCAAAGCCAGAAGATGACACATCATCAAGCCAAGCTGACACTCAGCAAGTTCAGCCTGCTCTTACTCCAATGGAGACAACTTCTGACATAGAAGATCCTACGTTAGCTGTAACACCCCGACCCGCCTTAATCTTGTTTTAGAGTTAACTAATTTAGATTAATTGCTTAATGGATATTTTGATTGAGATTGGAGTTGATTAGGTAGAATTAGTGGGGTTTGACCATTTACTAGGTAGATTATGACTTTTGGAGTGTTTTGGGTTTTTGTGTGTACTTAGAAATTTTTGGGTTTTTAATGCATTGCATAGAGCATCTCATGGGCTTCAACTTTCATGTCTTGACCCATCAAATTCGGATCCATGTAGGCCCATTCCCAGCCCATTCATTTAATCCAGGCCCTTATTTGAGATTTTCAGTCCTTTGATGGACTTGCATGCAACTGCCGGATAAGTTGGGATAAAACCCATTTCAGCTACTCTTTTCCTTCTTCATGTCCAGCTGAGAGTTCTCTTATTCTTCTTCTTCTTCTTCATTTCTTCACTTCTAGCATCAACCAAAGAATCCTTGGTGTGAAGAAGCCAGCCACCACTTCATCTTCTCCACCAAGACAACATCTTCCAAGCTCAAGCATCCACTCTTCTTTCTTTCTTCTTGCTTTTGGTAAGCTCTTTCTTCACTAAGCATTTCCATTTGATTTCCTTCATCTTGGAAAGCTACAAATCATGTATGCATCATCTCCTTCCTCATTCATTTCATTCATTTTTGTTTTCACCATTTTTAGGGCATTTGAGCTTTCATATTTGGGGATTTTCGAGTTTAACAAGGATTAGGTGTGAGAGCTAGCTTTCAAGCACCAAGGCAAGTTAAATATATACATTGATATGCATGTTTCCTTGTTTGATTCATGAATGTATGAAATCATGTGTAGAAACCCTTCTTCTTGCTCAAAAAATGGATTTTTGTGGATGATTTTTCTTGTTAATGTATATGGGTTTATTGATGGTTTTGATGAGCATTTTGGAAGCTCAAGGATACCCATTGGTAGTGGTTCAAACCTGGAATGAATGCCTTGAATGGCTTGAGAGAAATCAAGAAGTTTCAGATTTTCGGAACCCAGGATTTGACAGTTCGCTCGAGCGAGCGTGAGTGAACGCTCGAGCGAAGGGCTCTCTGGGAGAGTTCGCTCGAGCGAACTCTTGGTCCGGTCGAGCGAACGGCTCTCTGTCTGGGGTCCGCTCGAGCGACCATTTGGACGCTCAAGCGAACCTGATACTTGCAGTATGCAGATTTTCCAACGACCATAACTTTTTAACCGTAAGTCCGTTTTTGGAGATCTACATACCGTTGGAAAGCTCATGTTGGATTTTACATAATTGTGACAAATGGACGTTTCCATGAGCCGGACATTGAACCGTAGCTTGATCTAGTTGATTGGCCTGATAGATGGACCTGTAGGATGTGCACCCTGAACTTTTATCATGACCGATGGTTTGTTTAATTGTGGATATGGATTGAGCACCCGTACCCACAAAAAGGGCATTGTGTTCTTCGGATTGTAACCGTGCCAAATGTGTTCTATTAAGGGATTCGGCATCCAAATTATGTAACGCCAAGGGGTCCTCGTAGCCCGATAATGTCGAACTCTTAATACTACCCTGAGTTGGACGGTGAAGACCACATGTGTTCCCAAGACCGTAGGCTTGGCGTGACTTACATCTTGACTCCGTATATGATCTTTATGTACATGCATTGCATTTCGTTTCCAGTATTCTAGTATGACTTGATCATGCTTCTGTCCAGTTATGTATTTTCTGTTACACATGTGTCATGTTACATTTATTTCTGGATTTGTTCAGTATATTTCAGTAAGTTCCGATTTGTTATTTATGTCTTGTCCTGTATATGCCCTGCATCTGATTTACACTGTCCTGCACCTGTTCTGTTGTTTGTATATTGCACTCTATGAGTCGACACCACTTAGCTTCGACCCTATCTAAGTCGGACCCGGCTAAGTGTGGGTTTAGTAAACTTCTGGCCCTCTGCAGATGGGAATATATTCTGAGGGTTTACCGGCACCCTAGGTCTATGATGGAGAATTCTGGGTACCTCTGTCTCCTAGTAGCACCGCCCTGTCCTGTCCTGATATTCTGCTCTCATTTTATTTCATGTTATATGATTAACTTGAGAGAACATAGCTTATGTGGATGTGCCAACTAGTTTGTTAATATGTTTATCTGTTATCTATGACTCGTATGTCTCATGCTAAATTCATGCACTGATATGCCTAGTGATTATTCCTTGATCTCTTATGATTCATACCTGTCTGACTATTCATTTGATACATGTTATATGGACTGTATATGTTTGTCTTGCTTAGCTTAGTCTAATGGTGCTACACTTGGCGTTACAGGTGAATACATTGACGCCATTGCCCCGGAGATCCTTAAGGAAGAGGAACCTCCACTTAACGTAGCAGAGTGGACTCCTGATGATGTCTTTTAGACATCCGTACGATGAGAAATGGACGTTAAATGACCCACTGACCGTGGCTAGGATTGCCACATATTTTGTAGAAACTTATAAACTTGTTTAGCTTTTGGATTGTAAACTTAATTAACTTACTTCTTCTATCTCTACCTCTTGAACTTGAATCCTTAAATCTATGCTCATGGACCCTTATGCTCTATATCTTGATGATTGTGTTATGTTTGTTGGATATCTATTTGACAAATTATACAAGCATATTAAGAAATATAAACCTCACACGTGATATCCTGTGGGTAAATTCCGTACGTGGGGACCTAGAGTCAACGAGTTTGACTCGAATTTCCACGCGGGCGTGTGTCGCACCTCGGGATGTGTGAAATCTCGGGCTCGGGGCGTGACATTAGCTTCCTTCGTTGTTCCAGCAACTTCAGCAAAGGAAAAGCCGATCTTCTTTCATAGATCGGATGCTTCTTCATCAAACTCCATGCTTGAACCTTTTCAAAATGAAGGTATGCTTCAACTATCCTTATACAGTCCTGTGGCATAAGCTATTATGAAGAAAATGGGCTATGATGCTCAAAACCCAGTCGGTTTGGGAGAATGACGCGGTATTCTCACACCATTGGGGCCCGTCTTGACCAAAAGCCAGCTGGAAATTGGAGACTCTACGGCTATGTAGAAAAGTCTTCACACGGGCTAGGGTATGATCCCGACACTCCCGTGAGATAGTTGACACAAAGGCTTAAAAGTCAATTTACTGACCAAGCCTCAACATCTCGTATCCATGAAGACATCGATCTCCCTGGATATCTCTTTGATGAGTCACCTGACAAAGATCCAGGAAGCTCATCCAATCGGCACGATTTCTCTGAGAATGAAGAGGAATTGTCTGATGGCACAAACATGTGGTCTTTTGACCCAGAAAGAATCCTCATCTCCAAAAGAAGTACCCTACTTCGATCCGGTTTCAACAGGCGATTGGGATCATCTCATAGCAAACCTTGAGAAAATTGCCGATCAAGAAGACCCGTGGAAAGGAACAAAACCTTGGTCTGGAAATGCCCTCGAAACCCCAGAAGGTTTCGTTGAGCTAGAAGCCTCCGAAAATATTGTGGAGGAACCACCTTCCAACAGAAGATCCTGTTCAAAAGATAGACTTGGGAACACCTGATAACCCACATCCTGTATTCATAAGCAAGAATATAAAGGATGATGAGTTACCCGAGTATATCGCCTTTCTTCGTGAGTTCGTTGATTGCTTTGCATGGTCTTACGCTAAAATGTCTAGCTTAGACCCTAAAATGGCAGTCCACAAACTCAATCTTCAAGAAGACATCAAGCCTGTTAAGCAAGGCCAAAGAAGATTCCGTCCAGATGTGATGGATAAAATTGAACAAGAAGTTTAAAAACTCAAAAGCGTCAGCTTCATCCGTGAGGAACAACATCCTGAATGGTTGGCCAACATTGTCCCCGTGACAAAGAAAAATAGGCAGATCAGGGTCTGTATTAACTATAGAGACTTGAATGGCGCATGCCCTAAAGATGAATTTCCGCTCCCCATACCAGAGGTAATGATTGATAATACCTGTGGATTCGAGCGAATGACATTCATGGATGGTTTCTCTGGCTACAATCAGATAAAGCTGCATCCTGAGGATGAAAAACATACATCCTTTCGGACCCCATTTGGCGTGTATTGCTACACTGTCATGCCATTTGGTCTGAAAAATGCTGGTGCCACATATCAGAGGGCTATGATGAAAATATTCCAAGATATGCAGCACAAGACAGTTGAATGTTACGTTGATGACCTCGCCGTCAAAAGCAAAAGAAAAAAAGATCATCTCAAAGACCTTCGAGAAGTCTTTCTCCGGCTTCGCAAACACAAACTACGAACGAATCCTCTGAAATGCTTCTTCGGCTTCTCGTCGGGTAAGTTCCTCGGATTCTTAGTTCGGAAAGCTGTAATAGAGCTTGACCCCATAAAAGTCAAAGCCATTCTAGAAATGCCCTCTCCAAGAACCTTGAGAGAACTCAAAGGGCTTCAAGGGAGATTGGCCTACATCAGACGGTTCATCTCCAATCTTTCGGGGAAATGCCGTCCATTCTCCCGGTTGATGAAAAAAGGTGTAAACTTTGTCTGGGTTGCTGACTGTGAAGCTGCATTCTAAGATATCAAGTCATACCTGACAAAACCTCCAGTGTCAGCTGCTCCTACCACTGGAAAACCATTCATCTTGTACACAAGAGCCCTTGATCACTCTCTGGGAGCTCTGCTTGCACAAGAAAATGATAAAAGAAAAGAAGTTGCTCTATATTACCTCAGCTGCATGCTAGTAGGTGCAGAGCATCTCTACTCTCCAGTCGAAAAAGAATGTTTTGCAGTGATGTTCGCCGTACAAAAGCAGCGTCATTACTTACTTTCCAACACAGTCTACCTGGTCTCAAGGGTCAACCTCTTGAAGGTCCTTGTCACAAAAGCATGTTCTCTCAATGCCTGACTGGCCAAATGGTCCATCCTCCTGTCATGATTTGATATTAGGTATGTACCACAAAAAGCAATCAAAGGGCAAGCTCTAGCGGACTTCCTCGCAGAGCATCCATTGCCTAAAGATTCTCCACTCAGAGATGATCTCCCAGACGAACCAGTCTACAATGTGGAGACTTTCTCACAAAGTGCCTCCTAGGACATGTACTTTGATGGTGCAACCAGGACAAATGAAAAAAGACAGCTGATCTCGGGAGTTGGCATCCTCTTTGTTAGCCCCGACAAATACATGATTCCACACGTTTTCTCGCTACTAGGGCCATGCACAAACAATGCTGCTGAATATCAATCTCTGATCCTAGGATTGGAACTCGCCATCGAATCCGGTATCACCATGCTGGAATCTTTGGAGACTCTCAACTGATCGTCAACCAAATGAATCAGAAATTTGAAGTCAGGAAGCCTGATCTGTTGCCTTACTACAACAAGGCACAATCGCTTCTGCAAAAGTTTGATATCTGTCACATCACCCACATTCGTAGAGGTGAAAAAATACGTGCAGATGCCCTGGCTGGACTTGCCGCATCTATGGCAATCCAGGAAGAGGAAAACATGCAAATCACAGTGTGTGAAAGAAGAATCCTTCCTCCTCTTAACACACACCAAGCAGTTGCTGAATGCCACCAAGTGGTTGGAAGTCGAATTTCAATCCTTCAAACTTCAATCAGCGACTGGAGGGATCCGTTCATTGATTACATTATGTTCAGAATCCTACCTGAAGATCCAAAAGAACGGGTAAGCATCCAAAGGCGAACCCCAAGCTTTCATTTGGACATTCCTTCAAAAATCCTTTATAGGAAATCCTTCAACGGAGTACTTCTACACTGCTTGTCACAACAAGTGGCTGAAGAAACACTCAGAGAAGTTCATACTGGCCTTTGCGGAGCTCATCAGGCTGGTCCCGAGCTCTATGATCAGATAAAAAGGTTAGGTTATTACTGGCCTACCATGGTAGCTGACGCAATGCAATTTGCTAAGCGCTGCCAATAATGCTAAGTTCATGGAGATTACATTCACATGCCTTCCGAATGGCTACATCCTACAGCGATTTCATGGCCTTTCGAAGCCTGGGGTATGGACATCATAGGTCCTATTTCTCCCCCTTCGAGCAAAGGTCATCGCTTCATCTTCGCCGCTACGGATTATTTCTCCAAGTGGTCAGAAGCATTTGCGCTCAACGAAATGAAGACCTCATCAGTCCTTTAGTTCCTGCGCACCAACATCAATTGTCGTTTTGGCATACCCAAAAGATTCGTCCATGATAACAGACCACAATTCTGGGATCATCGATTCTACAGGTTCTGCGATAAATACAAAATCCAAAGATGTCCTTCGACTCCATACAATCCGGCAGCAAACGGATTAGCAGAAGCTTTCAACAAGACACTCTGCAAAATCCTCAAGAAGATGGTCTCTAGTCACAAAAGAGACTAGAGCGACAAAATGTATGAAGGTTTGTGGGCCTATCGAACCACCGTTCGAGGACCAACCCATAGCACACCATTCTCCTTGGTCTATGGATGCGAAGCTATCGTGCCCTTGGAATTAAAAATTCCTTCCTTGAGGGTATCCTTGCAAAATGACATGACTTAAGAAAGCAATGTCAAATTGCGACTCCATGAGTTGGACAATCTCGATGAGAGACGGCTCGAAGCTCAACAAAGCATTGAACTTTACCACGCACGCATGGTAGGATCTTTCGACAAAAAGGTCAGGCAACGCGCCTACAAAAAGGGTGACTTGGTTCTTGCAGTAAAAAGACCAATGGTCTTCGCTCACAAATCCAAAGGCAAATTTGAGCCAAAATGGGAGGGACCCTACATCATCGACAAGGTTTTCTCCAACGGCGCATACGCACTCCTAAACATGGAAGGTGACAGATGTATGCTGCCCATCAATGGCAAGTTGCGGTACTACCCTTGAAGACTTACCCAACTGGGTAAGAGCAATGCTTGTACAGCCAAAACCGGTTTCCAGGTACATGCTCGCTAAACCCACCTTTTTTAGAATTTTCATGTCAAATGTTGAAATTTCTAGAAATTTAAACAATGCTTACTTTCATCGTTTCATTGTTCAAAAATCCAAGTTTAGAAACCTTTCCCTAACTTGACCAAAATTTTCAACCCTTGAACCCAAAATTAATGGTTTGAAACAAAATCCGGATTCAAGGATTTCCACCCTAGTCCACCCTACCTTTTACCTCCTAAAGGGTTTTAGGTCAAAACTTATGACCCTCGTGTCTTTAAACAAAAAAAATGGTTTTTCAAAAAGCCACGGGGAAGCGACGCTTAGTCGATACTCGCACAAATCGGAAGCATGCGAACCACGTTCGACACTTCCAAAATAGTAGGGAAGCAACATTTCGTCGATACTTGCAAAATCCAAAACTGTGGAGATGCAACATTTCAGTTGATATCCACAACCCAAATTTCAAAGGTTCGAGAAAACCTAAAAAACCATGGAGACGCGACATTTCAGTTGATATCCATGACCTAAAGGTTTGAGAAAACCACAAATTTCAAAAATCGTGGGGAAACGACATCAAGTGAGTACCTGCAAAACCAAAATTTTTGAAAAGCAAGGATGTGACATTCCATCGATACTTGCACCCAAATCCGCGAGGATGCAACGTTCCATCGATACTCGCAACCGAATGAGTAAGGATGCGACATTCCATCGATACTTGCAAGAACATTTAGCAGGGAAGCGACTTTTAGTCGATACTTGCATTTTTGAAAACCAAACCGGCTATAAATGCCACCAAAACAGGCTATAAATGCCACAAACCGGCTATCGATGCCATCAAAACAAACCGGCTATCAATGCCACAAAACAAAACCGGCTATCAATGCCACAAAACAAAAACAAAAATTGGCTTTTAAAAAACCCGGCTATCAATGCCACAAACCCGGCTATAGATGCCACCAAAACCGACTATAGATGCCACCAAAATAGGCTATAAATGCCACAAAACCGGCTTCCATGCCACAAACAAAATCTAGCTTCCATGCCAAAACAATCATTTGACAAAAGATTTTCACAAAATGACAAGCTTTTGATCAAATCCCATTTAGCAATTGCTTTCATCACAAAAAGATATAAGTGAGCGTAGGGAAAAAAAAAAGAATCCCATTTAGCAATTACTTTCATCGCAAAAAGATTTAAGTGAGCATAGGGAAAACAAAAAAAAAAAGAGTACCAAAAATACATGCGGTACAAAAAAAAAGTGTTCCCAAGCTCTATAAAAAAAGAGAGTACCAAAAAATACATGTGGTACCAAAAAAAAAAGAAAGGATCAGCAAAAAAAAAACAAAAAGGGGCTGGCCCACAGGCCGTGGCCCACACGCCACGTGGCCGTATGGATCTGTCCGTACGGCCCACAAAAGAAAAAAAATGCAAAAAAAAGCATGAAAAAAAAAATGTGTAAAAAAAAAGAGGAAACACGTGGAAAAGAAAAAAAAAGAAAAGAAAAGAAAAAATAGAAACAAAAAAAAAAGAAAAGAAGAAAGAACTTTTTTCCTACAATGGGGTTTTCTTGAAAAATGGAACTTACTTGTGTTGGAATTTGAGATGACTTGAGTAGTCTTTGAAGAATTGAAGAAGATAGTATCTCAAGTATTGATTTGAGTTGAAATTATTGTCAACACATTGTCACAAACATGATGATAATAAGCTGGTGTTGATAGAGCTGAAAAGAAGAAACAGAATTGAAACAGTCAGGAATTAAGAATTCCTGATGCAGAGCACGCGGTCGACCGGGCTCTTCATGCGGTCGACCGAGCAAGAAGAAACCTGCAGAAAACAGTTTCAGGCACCTCTCAATTATTTTCGTGACACAGTGTGTCTTCGGTCGACCGGGACCCCAGGATGTCGACCGAGCTCGAAATTGTCTGTTTTCCAGTCAGTGTCTTCGGTCGACCGAGCAAGCCATGATGTCGACCGAGCACGGGAACCAGAGTTGCGCAGAATTAGAAGTTTTGCACGAAAATTCAGCACTCTTATCTAATTTGTTTGGGACTCTTTCTAAACGAATTGTAGCCCGTTTTAAATACAATTAAGGGTTATCAAAACCTATATAAAGGCATGTATGGGTCGTTCTAAAGATACACCAGAAGAGAAGAGTTTTAGAGAGAAAATAGAGAGAGTTTTGGAGAGAAGAAGAGTGCTGGTGCTGTGTTGCTGTGTTGCTGCATTATCAGACGTTTTCTACAGCAATTGTGGACGAGATTATGCTCTAGAAGATGGTGATTCGTCCATGAGTTAAGTGTCTCTCTTTTATGCTTTAGATTTCAATTTGTAAGGGATTGAGAGAGAGAGAATTGTAGAGGGGAAGGGCTGTAGACAGAATTTATCTTCTATTCTGTTTTTACATCAAGTTGGTGCTTGGTGTTTAGGGTTTGGTGATCCTATCTGTGGGTGCAGATAAATTGTAAAGGGAGTCGGTGCTTCTTAGATAGTTGGTGCTATCTGAAACTAAGGGTTGGTGCTCTTTGTCGTTGGTGCGACTAAATAAGATTCAGATCTGTCCCGGATTGGTGTTCGGACAGTCTTTGAACCGTGGACGTAGCCTTTCGGTGAACCACGTTAAATCTGGTGTCATTGTGTGATTTGACTTGTTTTGTTGTTGAATTGGACCTGTTTTTAGAAATCACTGATTCACCCCCCCCCCCCTCTCAGTGATCGCGGTATCCAACAACTTGAAGCCAATGATGGAGAAGAAGAAGAAAAGTCTTGAAGATCTTGAAGAAGAAGAACTCTTGGACTTGAAGCCCTCTTGGGATTGTTGCAAAAGAAAGCATAATAGTAAGAGATCCAACCTCCTCCTTGCTTTTATAGAAGAGATCAAACCAAAGAAGGAAAGAAGAAAGAGGTAAGTGCTACTAATTAGTAACCTTACCAAAAGAAAGAAATTAGAAAGATTATTTCCTAAAAGAAAGATATCTTGAGGGATTCTCTCCCAAAAAGAAATCAATGAAAGATTTTCTCCCAAAAGATAGGATCAATGAAAGATTCTTTCCCAAAGGAAGATATCTTGAGATATTCTCTCAAAATAAAGAGAACATGAGAGATTCTCTCCAAGTAAAGATATTCTTAGATATTCTCTATCCAAAGGAGATATTTTTGGATATTCTTTATAAAAATGACACCATATGAGATCTAAGCCATTTCAAAAGCTTAAGGTCCCATGGGTTAGCCCATATGAGCCAGGTTTGACCACCTAGGCACTAAAAAAAAAATTTAGGCTTTTAGTCAAAGAGAAATCCCTCTTACTAAGAGCATACAAAAATGGTTCCATGCCTCTTTTGAGTTGATTCGACCATACAAAAGAGAATTCCAAGCCCCATGAGCTTCCAAAAATCTAACCATCCAGCCTCATCTACCAAATTGAGCCAAAATCTTGAAATTGACATTCTGTAAAAATCCAAACCAAATCCTGGTCCCCTAACTTGCCACATACAGCTTGTTAGGTCATAAGACCAAAACCAAAAACCAAAACCTGATCCCCTAACTTGCCACATACAGCCTGTTAGGTCACAAGATCAAAACCAAAATTGATCCCCCAACATTCCACATACAGCTTGTTGGGTCACACGGTCAAAACCAAACCCGACCCCCTAACCTGCCACATACAGCCTGTTAGGTCACAAGGTCAAAACCCAAATCCACATCCCTGATGTCATCTTCAAAACTTTGCCTCGAGATGGTACATGATCCCTTTCACTACCATAAAATTCCCCTGGAAGCTCAAAAGGCTACAAATACCAAAAAGAAAGACTACTCAAAGACTCTTGGTCAAGTCACAAGCTCTCTTTCACAAAATCTCTTCGAGGCACATCGACTACAAAAGTTAAGCAACTCGTCGCTGCACCTCGAGGGGGCATCTGTTGAAACCAAAAATGTCACTTTGCTTCTTCAAGATCCAGAAAACTGCATGAAGTCACAACCTGCCATAAATAGGCAATGCTACTTCCAAAAAATAAAATCTTGTCAGAATCAAACAAAAACTGCAAGATCCTTCAAGGCAGCCAAAAGAGGAGTACACAAGAAGTTTCGGGCCATTTCAAAATCATTTGGGCTAACTTCGCTTCTCCGGCAGCTGAAAAGGAGCTCCCGGCGGCGAAAGCATCGGAGGCACTAAATCTTCGATCAGAGCTGATGGATGGTCACAAAATACATCCAAAAGGCTCCACATCAAGTTCCCAGTCAAACCGACAACGTTTGACCCTACATCAACCCTCGAATAGCTAAATCAAGCCTCTCGGCGGCGAGAACCACCGAGTCCATCACTCATCAGATAGAGCACATGGACGGCTTCAAAATGCTTACAAAGGGCTACACGTCAAATTTCAGGTCATTTCGACAACATTTGACCACACTTTGACACTCGGAAGCCAAATCATGCCTCTCGGCGGTGAAGCTCCCCGAGACCATGGTGTCTAAGACAGAGCCTGTGGATCATCTTAAAATGACTCCAATAGGTTCCCTGTCAAATTTCAAGTCAATCGGACATCGGTTGACCGCACATCAAGCCGCGACATCTTTATCGCGACAAAAGCAAGTCTACTAGTGATATGACCCCAAACGGCTTCAAAACTTAAACAAAAGTCTATGGTTGGTCTTATTTATTGATCAGCAGGCTTCACCCCAAATTTCAGGTCATTCAGACATCGTTTGACCCAGTTTCAGCTCCTGACGAAAAATCGGCAGCTCTACGCAACAAAGTCTTCGGCTTTCTCAGAAAATTGGAAACTTTGCAAAAATAAATGCAAGGATTCTCATCAGGTTTTCTACAGGGAAATCAGGCCAATAAATAATCAAAAATGTCAAGAAAAAATACAGAAGAAAAAAGAATAAAAAACAGCAAAAGCGGACACAAAACGGGACAAAAGGGGGGAAAACCCCCCAGGGTCGCCGGCGACCCTGGAGCCTGGGATCGGTGGGAGGGCCCCGGAAACCCCATTTTTTGCTGTTTTTTTCGCGATTCGAAGCGTCTAACCTCTGGTATTTTCCAAAATTCATACTTTTGAGACACCAAATCCTCTGACATCCGTCAAAATCAGGGGTCAATCATCAAGAGTATCGAAATCAACATTGATCGCCAACCGGTCAACCCAAAAAAATGTGCTTTCTACCCGACCGATCGAGAAATCGACAGGACAGATGGCACCGACCCGCTGTTGACAACCAATAGCTGAAGTTACATGGTCATCCGATGTCGATCTACATGAAGATCCATCGATGATCATCACCAAAAGAATCCTAAAAGACGCGGCACGACTTGCGACTCCTCAACTGCTCGGCGACCACTTAATGCGATTAATTGACTAGCTTTATTACGGTCATTAATCCATTTCCTTGGACGGCCCAACCTGAAGCAAGCATCCGGGAGTTACAAGTCAAGAGATTCATAACATTTAAACCATGAAACTCCTTCCATCATGGCAATTAAAGGCGATTAAATGCCCTCAATCTCCTCCAGCCAATTAGAAGCCAAAAAAAAAGAGTTACAAAATAAAGGAATTAAATCCTGTAACTCCTCCCATTATGCGGCTTAATGACAATAAAAGCCCATAAACTCTCCTAAATGGCTACCAAGAGCCTATAAATAGGAGAGCACTCCAAAGGAATCCAGATAAAAAAAATCACAGACATCGGAAAAACAAGACAGATCCCAGATCAGAAAAAAGCACAGAAATCCAGAGAAAGAAAGAGAGAAAACTCTGCGGAAGTTTTACACCGACCACCGCTACAAGGTGACAAAAGTCCTTTGAGGGGTACCCCCCTCCCAAGGTCCTTGCCTTCTCCTTTTGCCTCCAATGGCTTAGACGTGGCTTTTCAGCCCGTCTACTTGGTTTTTTATTGGACATAGGACCTCCTTTTGGTCTTTGTCCTCTAGAAACCTGAGGTTATAGCCAAGCCAAGCGAATCAATAGCATCCTCTGTTCTCATCTGCATGGATGTTGGCGAAGTCCACATATGGCTTGCGACCGTCAATCTGAACAGGTCCCCCACTGTCTCCTGAGAAGTTAGATCCTCCTTTTCTTGCTTTTCATTGTAGTTTATATTTTTTCGAAAGAGACAAAAATCATAACTCTTGTCTTTCATTATTGATAAGGATTGTAAATCGGCTATAAATGCCAAAAATCGGCTATAAACGCCAAAATTGGCTATAAATGCGAAAAAATCGCCTTTCACGGCAAATCAAGAAAATGTCTCTTTTCTTAAATATATGTGCAATGGAAAACTTGAAAGAACTTGATTTCCTTTTTACTTGCGATTATAGCCGATTTTTTGCGTTTATGCCGATTTAAGAAAACGATGATTTAAGAAAAATGGAAAAAGGCGGATTTTTGGTGTTTATACCGATTTTTTGCGTTTATAGCCGATTTTGGCGTTTATAGTCGATTTACAATTCTTATCAATAATGAAAGACAAGAGTTGTGATTTTTTTCTCTTTTAGAAAAATATAAAATACAATGAAAAGCAAGAAAATGAGGATCTAACTTCTCAGGAGATTGTGTGGGACTCGTTCAAATTGACGGTCGCAAGCCATATGTGGACTTCGCCATCATCCATGCAGATGAGAACAGAGGATGCTCTTACTTTGCTTGGCTTGGCTATAACCTCATATTTTTAGAGAATAAAGACCAAGAGGAGGTCCATGCCAAAAAGAAAAGCTAAGTAGACGGGCTGAAAAGCCATGTCTAAGCCATTGGAGGTAGAAGGATAAGGCAAGGACCTTGGGGGGTGCCCCCCCAAGGGACTTTTGTCACCTTGTAGTGATGGTCGATGCAAAACTTCGCAGAGTTTTCTCTCTTTCTTTCTATGGATTTTCTGTGCTTTTTTCTGATCTGGGATCTGTGTTTTTTGGGAGTGTAACTACACCAAAAATGGAAAATCAGAACGGATTACCATTCCTAATCCGTTCATCCGTTCCTAAACCTTTCCAAATCCGTTAATCCGTTCCAAAAATAGGAAATTGGAACGGACGAACGGATTAGGAACACACGGATTAGGAACGGTAATCCGTTCCAATTTCCCATTTTTGGTGTAGTGTGGTCTTCTTTGGATCTTTTTTATTTTTCCGATCTGGAATTCTTTGGAATGCTCTCCTATTTATAAGCCTTTGGTAGCCATTTAGGGGAGTTTATGGGCTCTGAAGCCACATAATGGGAGGAGTTACAAGATTTAATTCCTTTATTTCGTAACTCCTGGACCTTGGCTTCTGATTGGCCGATGGAGGTGAGGGCATTTAGTCGCCTTTAATCACCACGATGGGAGGAGTTTCATGGGTTAAATGCCATGAATCAATTGACTTGTAACTCTTAGGTGCTTGCTTCTGATTGGGCCGTCCAAAGAAATTAATTAATGACTGCAATAAAGCTAGCCAATTAATTGCATTAAGTGGTCGCCAAGTAATTGAAGAGTCGCGGGCCGTGCCGTGTCTTTTGGGATTCTTCTGGCGATGATCATCGATGGATCTTCATGTAGATCAACATCGGATGACCATGTAACTTCAGGCATTGATTGCCAACAGCGGGTCGATGCCATTTGTCCTGTCGATTTCTCGATCAATCGGGTAGAAGGCACACTTTTTGGTTGGCCAGTTGGCGATCAGTATTGATTTTGATACTCTTGAAGACGGACCCGTGATTTTGACGGATGCCGAAGGATTTAGTGCCTCAAAAGTATGGATTTTGGAAAATCACAGGAGTTGGACGCTTCGAAACACGAAAAAAGATGGAAAACAGGCCTCTGGTGGAAATCCGGAGACCCGGAGCTCCATGGTCGCCGGCGACCATGCACAGGGTCGTGGGATGAAACCCTGGGGGGAATTATGCCCTTTTGTTCCCGTTTCGCAGCCGTTTTGAGGTCTTTTCGAATTCATTTTTCTTCTGTATTTTTCTTGACATTTTTGCACATTTGTTGGCCTGATGTCCCTGTAGAAAACTTGACGAGAATCCTTGCATTTTGGAGTGCAAAGTTTCCAATTTTCCTGGAAAGTCGAAGACTTTGTAGCGTAGAGCTGCCGATTTTCCGTCAGAAGCTAAAACTGGGTCAAACGATGTCGGAATGACCTGAAATTTGAGGTGAAGCCTCCTGAGCAATAAAAAAGACCAACCATAGACTTTTGTTTGAGGTTTGAAGCCATTTGGGGTCCTGTCGCCAGTAGACTTGACTTTGTTGAGAGGATGATGTCGCGTTTTGATGTGCGGTCAACCGATGTCCGATTGACCTGAAATTTGACAGGGAACTTATTGGAGTCATTTTGAGATGATCCACAGGCTCTGTCTTGGAAACCATGGTCCCAGGGAGTTTCACCGCCGAGAGGCCTGATTTGGCTTCCGATAATCAAAGTTTGGTCAAATGTTATCGAAATCACCTGAAACTTGACGTGTAGCCCTTTGTAAGCATCTTGAAGCTGTCCATGTGCTCTTTTTGATGAGTGATGGCCTCGGCGGTTCTCACCGCCGAGACGCTTGATTTAGCTATTTTGAGGGTTGATGGAGGGTCAAACGTTGTCGGTTTGACTCAGAACATGATGTAGAGCCTTTTGGATGTATTTTGAGACTATCCATAGGCTCTAATCGAAGATTTGGTGTCTCCGATACTATCGCCGCCGAGAGCTCCTGTTCAGCTATTGGAGAAGCGAAGTTAGGCAAAATGATTTTGAAATGGCCCGAAACTTCTTCTGTACTCCTCTTTTGGCTATCTTGAAAAATCTTGCAGTTTTTGTTTGATTCTGACAAGATTTGATTTTTTGAGAAGTAGCATCGCCCATTTGTGGTAGGCTGCAGCTTCATGTAGCTTTCTTGATGTTGAGGAGGCAAAGTGACTTTTTTTGTTGTCAACAGTTCGGTACACAGATAGGAGTAAAGTGCTGGCACCAAAGCAAGCCGCTCTCCAAACGCCATCTGACAAGCCAAAAAAATACAGTGCAGCATGATGTGGATTCCATCTCCTCTAGCAAAGACGGCCTCACCTAGCAAATAAGTGAGGTAAACAGCAAGATCTCTCCACAGTGCAATGTCAGAACAAATGACGTCTGTACTTGTGAAGAAATTCTTCAACTCTTCTTAGATGACCGAAGTCTTCTTCTAACTCGGATCCCTAGCCCTGTCTTCTCGGGTCGTGCTATCAGAACACTCCCTACTGTCAAAAAAGTTGGGAAACGAAGAGCTAAAACTCTTCCAGCTACTGGATCTTACTTTCGAACACTCCTTCTCCTTCAAAAAATTATAGAAGGCGACAAGCTGAAAGTACAAAAGCCTAAACTCCTTAGACTGCTCTTCAAGGACACTGTCGATGGGCATGAACTCCTCATAGAGTCTATCAAGGATGGGCAACCCAGTAATGGCGCTCAGCTCCTTCAAAGAAAACCCAATCTCACCATTCGTGACAACAAAGGTGTTGGTCTGTGGAAGGAATGACTCCAGCATAGCCATGAAGGCCTCGTTGGAAAAGATCACGATCTCCCTAAAGGCGCGGACCACATCAAAAATCTCGGCTTCCTTCAAAACAGAGTCACCAATAAGCAGGATGCGATCAGTCCACGACTTCCAATTGGAGTCGGCACTGAAACGACCATGAAGTGGAAAAGGCTTCACCCAATTGCTGCCGTAACCGCTGAAAATGCCAAGGCCCACCGGTCTCAAATCGACCGACAGATAATCAAAACCCTGGTAGCCGCTGGCCGGCATCAACATGTCCATATGGGCAGGCGACTTCTCTGCATATCCGAAAGGACCACCAACAAAAACCCCGGTCTTGATCACGTTGGTCTTTTTCACCGAGCTTGGAGGATCTTCCCTCTTAGAGCACGTGAGAGAAAGGCTCATGATCGAGATAGTACGATCAAAAGTCGACCGGGTAACAATAGTTCTCTCCTCACCATCAGCTGTGTAAGAGAACTGAAAGCATCTTCTCTGGTATGTCACGTCGTCAGGGACTGCATCACCAAAGAAGAAGGTAGGCTTAGGCAACACGCTCTGATTGTTCAAAACCCAAGGACGGTTGCTTACCATGATCTGATAGAACTCCTCACTCTTGAGAGCGATCAGTTGCTACCTCATCTCATCTTTGTTGAGGGAGTCACACTCTTCGAAGTTTCTCTCGACATACTGGACCTTCTCCCAGGCCAGCTGAACGGCTGCATTGGAAAATCTGGTGGATCGACGAGGTACGCTTGTAACAGGCTCTTTACCCTTGTTCGTTATGGAGGAACCACCTGCAAAGGTTGGAAAAGAAAAAGATCATCATCAAAATGACAGAATTTCGCTAAAAATATTCTAGCGAAATTTTGGCATGATTTCGGGCCAATTCCGAAGAAAATGGAAATACCCCGAAAGAAATAGAAAGCATGAAGATGGGCTCAACAATGCTGCGAGCTCCAAAACTCCAAACTTTCAAAGCCTAAAAAGTCTCCGCAAATCAGGAAGGGCTCAACATCGCTACTTGCTCCAAATTCCAAAAATTTGCAATGATTTTCAGGTATGCTATCATATCATGCTCCCAATACAAAATATCAGGCATAAAAAAAAGAAGTGCATGAACATCTAGATTTGCATAAAAACGCATTATCATGGTGAGCAAACAAAAAAAAGAAACTTTCTAAAAAAAATGAAAGATAAAAAAAAAAAGAAAAGAGACTTTCTATAAAAAAAAAGGGAAAGATAAAAAGAAAAGAAAAGAAACTTTCTAAAAAAAAAAGAAAGAAAGAAAACAAAAAAAAAGAAGAGGGGGAAATGGACTGGCCCACAGGCCACGTGGCCGTACGGCCAGACCCGTACGGATCTATTCGTATGGCCCACAAAAATTAAAAAAAAAAGCAAAAAAAAAAACGTACAAAAAAAGAGAGCACGAGAAAAAAAAAGAAAAACACGTGAAAAAAATAAGAAGAAACACGTGCAAAAAAAAAGAAAAAAGAAAAAAGAAAGAATAAAATAAAACTTTTTTTTCTACTTCTATAATGGAGTTTTCTTGAAAAAGAAAACTTACTTGAATCTATTGATAGAGAATAAGAAGAAAAACTTGGAAGATCCTTGAAGAATAAAGAACTTTTGGTCTTGAAGCCCTCTTGTGATTTTTGCAAAAGAAAGCAATAAGAGCAAGAGATCCAATATCCCCTTGCTTTTATAGAAGATAGCAAACCAAAGAAGTAAACAAGGAGAAAAGAAAGGAGGTAAGTGCTACAAATTCGCAACCTTACCAAAAGAAAAAAATTAGAAAGATTATTTCCCAAAAGAAAGATATCTTAAGGGATTCTCTCCCAAAAGAAAGCAATTAGAGAGATTTTCTCCCAAAAGAGAGGAGATTTGAGATATTCTCTCCCAAAGAAAGATATCTTGAGATATTCTCTCCCAAAATAAAGGGGACATGAGATATTCTCTCTAAATAAAGATATTATTCGATATTCGCTATCCAAAAGAGATATTTTTAGATATTCTCTACAAAAAAGACACCACATGAGATCTAAGCCATCTTAAAAGCTTAGGGTCCCATGGATTAGCCCATATGAGCAAGGTTTGACCACCTAGGCACTAAAAGAGGCCTTTAGTCAAAGAAAAATCCCTCTTACCAAGGGCATACAAAAATGGTTACATGCATCTTTTGAGTTGATTGGACCATACAAAAAAGAATTCGAAGCCCCATGAGCTTCCAGAAATCAAACCATCCAACCTTCTATAAATGATTTGAAAAACCAAGTTTTAAAGAAAGAGAAGCCATAGCTAACCTTTGGTAGCTCAAACAAGGAATAAGGGCTTAGAAAATGGGTCTCTCCTAGCTCGAATCTTTTGAAAAAGGTGTCCTTGGAGAGCTTGAAGGATGAGGAAGGTGTTTTGGAGATCAATACTCCACTTGGTCTTCAAGAAATGAGTGTTCAATAAGAGAGAGAAAGTTGCTCAAGGAAGAAAACCTTAGGCTCATTCAAGTTGCAGGAAAAACAAATGAGGGAGAAGAAGAAAGTGAAAGTCCAGGATCCAAGCTTACTTATATGATTTAACTATTGATTCCAAGCTTTAACTTTCCAAATGACCCTTAGTATCCCTTAGCTCATTCCCTTTTGTTTGGCCTCAAAACATCTCAAGGAGGGCCAATTGGTTCCTAAAATTTTTCAAAGGAATGAACTAGTATTTGTTGGAATTTGAGATGCATTGAGTTGAATCTTGAAGCATTGGTGTGTTTGGTGTCTCAAGCATCAAATTGTATTGGAATTATTGTCAACACTATGTCTCAATCATGTGTTGAAAGAGTTGAAGTGATAGAGCTCAAGAAGAATGAAAAAGGAAAACAGTGAAGAAAATCAGTTTTTCCTGGTGCAGTGTACCCGGTCGACCGAGCTCCCTGGCCGGTCGACCGAGCATGAAGAAAGTGCAAAATCAGAGCTTACAGTTATTTTTTGACACAGAGGTCATCCGGTCGACCGAGGCTTCCAGGATGTCGACCGAGCTCGGTTCCAGAATTTGACAACTTACAACTTTTTGAAAGTTCGTCAGGCGCCCAGTTCACCCGGTCGACCGAGGTCCCCAGCCGGTCGACCGAGCACTCACAGACAGCAAGTATTGCAGAATTAGAAGTCTTTTGCTAAAAGTTAGGAATTTTTGGTAATTCGTTTGGGACTCTTTCTAAACGAATTGTAGCCTATTTTGGACACTCTTTGGGGTTGCTAAAACCTATATAAACACTCCTAATCTCGTTTTCAATAATAAGCATCAAGAAAGAAGAGTTTGAGAGAGTTTTGGAGAGAAGAGTGCTTGGAGAAGAAGGTGCTTGTGTCTTGCTGTTGTGGAGCAACTTTCTACAGCAAGTGTGGACGAATTTGAAGCCTCATGAAGATGGTATTTTCGTTCATAAGATAAGTCTCTCTTTTATGCTTTAGATTTCTATTTGTAAGGGATTGAGAGAGAGAGAATTGTAGAGGGGAAAGGGCTGTAGATCAGTTTATCTTCTTTGCTGTAATCATCAAGTTGGTGCTTGGTGTTTTGGGGTTTGGTGATCCTGTCTGTGGGTGCAGACAAATTGTAAAGGGAGTTGTAGCTTCCTAGATAGTTGGTGCTATCTGAAACCTAAGGGAGTCGGTGCTTCCTAGATAGTTGGTGCTATCTGAATTTAAGGGTTGGTGCTCTTTGTCGTCGGTGCGACTAAATAAGATTCAGACCTGTACCGGATTGTTGTTCGGACGGGATTGAACCGTGGACGTAGCCTTTTGGTGAACCACGTAAAATCTGGTGTCAATTGTGTGGTTTGATTTGAATTGTTGTTAGCAAGGACCTGTTTAAAAGAGATCACTGATTCACCCCCCCCTCTCAGTGATCACGAGATCTAACAATTGGTATCAGAGCATAAGGTTTCCCTTGATAAGCTTAACACGCTAAGGGTGATCTTTGTCAAATCACATGGCAACCAGCACAGCGAATATGAAAGCACCGTTGTTTGATGGTTCTAATTACACCTTTTGGAAGATTAGAATGCAGGCCTTCATCAAATCTCTTGGCTATGATGTCTGGGAGACTGTTAGAGTCGGTTACAATTCTGCCATTGTACCCACTGATGCTGCAACGAAGAAGTTAGCAGACAACGACTCTAAGGCGCAGAATGCACTCTTTAGCGGCCTTGTTGACAGCGAGCTGATCAAAGTTATAGCATGCAAGACAGCCAAGGAAATCTGGGATAAGCTGAAAAGCATCCATGAAGGAGATGAGAAGATCAAAGAAGCGAAATTGCAAACTCATCGCTCCCAATTTGAGTCTCTTCGCATGGAGGATAACGAGAATGTTGATTCTTACATGCAACGGGTGAATGAAGTCACGAATGACATTCGTGGACTAGGAGAGGAGATTAAAGAACCAGTCATCGTCAAAAAGGTTCTAAGATCTCTCCTTCCCCGGTTTGATTCTAAAGTCTCAGCCATAGAAGAAGCCAAAGATCTGAACGAGTTTTCAATGGATGAGCTGCATGGTTCTCTCACTGCCTATGAGATGCGCATAGGTAAGACGTCTTCATCGGATAGAGAAGCGGCCTTCAAAGTTCAGAAAAAGGCAAAAGAGATTGCTGGTCATGATTCTGATGATGATGAGCTTGAGGCTCAATTTATTAGAAGGCTGAAGAAAGGAAGCAATGGCAAGTATAAAGGGAAGCTACCCTTTAAATGCTTCAATTGTGGCGGTGTTGGCCACTTTGCTGCGAAGTGCCCGCTGAAAGAAGACAATGATAATGACTCTTATGTTGATAAGAGTAAATGGAAGAAGAATTTCAGAAAGAAGGGCAAAGCAAAGAGCTTCATCAGTCAGCATAATGACAGCACGTCTGAATCTTCGGACGATGATGAATCAGTCGAGGCGACTGAAGCACTCTTCATGGTTACTATTGAAGAAGACGATGAGCAAGAGCTGGAAAACGAAGAGGAGGCTGAAGTGAATCTTGAAGAAGAGCTCATTGCTGCACTTGAGGAGCTTAGCAAGGAGCGAAGATCAAGTAAGAAAAATCTGAAACTTCTTCATGAATCTGAAATTTCAGTTATTGCTTTGAAAACTGAATTAGAAGAGTATAAAAGAATGGTAGATGTCCTAGAAATACAAATCTGTACCAAAACTGAGGAAGTGATGAAACTTGAGAATGAAATCCTTGGAGCAAGGACTAAAAATATGCAAATGAAACAAAAGCTCAAGGAGTTTCAAGCTATCAATGGTACATTGAAGCTGAATGAAATTTTGAAAGTTCAAAGACCCCCTCACTTCAGATTTGGAATAGGATTTGAGAATGGAGAATCTTCTAAGGTTACACCTTCTGTAGAGACGGTGTTTGTAAAGCAAGTTACTACACCTTCCAATTCTGTGAAGCCCACACTGCCTAGAAAAGAGCCCATTCAAGTGAGAAAGGACATGAAGCCTAACCAGCCATATACAAGATACAAATTTTATGGCTATTGTTATCATTGCAATAGGTATGGACATAGAAGGGCAGATTGTAAATTCTATGTGAGAAACAGCCCAGTTGTGAGAAGGAACCCTTTCTCAATCCTAAATAGCCACAATATTGAGTGCTACAAGTGTCATAATTTTGGACACATGGCTAGGGATTGTAGGCTGCCTACTGCTAAACCAATTCAGGTTGAAAAGAAACCCAAGTTAGTCAAGGCTTGGAGAGCAAAGCAAAGTGCAGAAAGTCCCAAAGAATCTCTCATTGTGCAAACCGCTTTCAATGCACAAAAGAAGACAGCACCATGGGTCCTTGATAGTGGCTGTTCGAGTCATATGACTGGTGATAAAGAAAAATTCATCAAGTTACAGCACTATGAAGGTGGTTCGGTAAAGTTTGGTAACAATGATGGTGCCAAAATTGTTGGAAAAGGTGTTGTTCAGCTGATGGCAAACAAGATCAGATCTGAAGAGGTCTTATATGTGTCTGGATTGAGACACAATCTGTTGAGTGTGAGCCAGATCTGTGATAAGGGCCACGAAATTGTTTTTACAAAGAATGGGTTTGCTATCAAGAAGAGTAGCAACGGCAAAACAGTGGCTACTGGGTCAAGGACAGCTGGAAATCTTTACACCTTGTCAGATGGAGCTGAAAAGACATGCTTATTGAGTCGGTCAGAAGAGAGTTGGTTGTGGCACAAACGCCTTGGGCATCTAAACTTTGGCAACATGTCAAAGATTTGCAATTCAAAGGCTGTTAGAGGTATGGCTACAGTTGAAAAGCCTTCAAACCCCATTTGTGACTCTTGTCAAAAGGGAAAGCAAACGAGGGTAATGTTCAAGACGAAGGAGCATCATACGAAGAAACCTCTTGAGCTGGTACACACTGATCTCTGTGGACCGATGCGGACTCAAAGCACCAATGGAGATAAGTATTTTATGCTTTGCATTGATGATTTTACTCGCATGACATGGGTATTATTTCTTAAGCATAAACATCAAGCACTTGATCGGTTCAAAGTGTTTAAAGCACAGGTTGAAAACATGCTAGGGAAGCAGATCAAGACGCTAAGGTCTGATCGTGGAGGCGAATTCACATCTGATGAATTCACTAAGTATTGTGAACATCATGGCATCCAAAGACAATACTCAGCCCCTAGAACTCCACAGCAGAATGGAGTTGTTGAGCGCAAGAATCGCACTGTGCAAGAAATGGCACGCACCATGCTGGTTGAAAGTAAGATGGCTGATAAGTATTGGAAAGAGGCGATTCATACGGCTGTTTATATTCAGAATCGTTGCTTGATCAGGCCACATGAAGATAAAACACCTTATGAGCTATGGTTTGGAAGAAAAGCTACAGTCAAGCACTTCAGAGTCTTCGGTAGCAAGTGTTACATCAAGCGGCTCGAACAAAATCCGGGCAAATTTGAAGAAAGAGCCGATGAAGGTATTTTTCTGGGTTACTCATCCTCTAGTAAAGCTTACAGATGCCTTAACAAAAGGACCAGAAAAATTATTGAAAGTGCTGATGTTAGAATTGATGAAAACCATGAGTCAAAGAAGGTAACTCATAATGACAGTCCAGTGTATGAGGACTCGAGTGAGATTGATGATGAAGTGGCTGAACCTGATTCTGAAAAGGCAAAAGATGATTCAGAGGATACTTCTCCTAGAAAGAAAAGTACTTGGGTAGAGCAACACCCTAAGGATCAAATCATTGGAGATCCTGAGGCCGGTGTAAAAACTAGACAAAGTGTAGTTAGCAATTACTCACTTGTGTCCACCATTGAGCCCAAGACAGTAGCTGAAGCTAGTCTAGATGAAAGCTGGTTAAAAGCTATGCATGAGGAGTTGGAGCAGATTGAGAAAAACTCCACATGGGAACTAGTCCCTAGACCTACTGATAAGAATGTGATTGGTACAAAATGGGTCTTTCGGAACAAGCTGAATGAAGATGGTCAGGTCATACGAAACAAGGCAAGGTTGGTTTGTAAAGGCTATGCACAAGTTGAAGGCATAGATTTTGAAGAGACCTTTGCACCGGTGGCTCGTCTGGAAGCCATTCGTATGTTTCTTGCATTGGCTGCCTATAAAACCTTCAAGGTATTTCAGATGGATGTTAAGTCAGCTTTCTTGAATGGTTTACTTGAAGAAGAGGTCTACATTGAGCAACCTGATGGCTTTCTAATTAGCAAAAATTCAGACTTAGTTTGCAAGCTGAAGAAGGCTCTATATGGACTGAAACAGGCGCCAAGGGCATGGTATGCAAGGCTGGATCTTTATCTTCGCAAGATTGGTTTTGGAAAAGGACTAGTTGATAGCAATCTGTATGTCAAATCTGATTCAAGCAAACAGCTGGTGGTTATTGTTTATGTTGATGACATAATATTTGGAGGCAATGATGAGAATATGTGCAGGATTTTTGCTGAAGATATGACGAAAGAATTTGAGATGTCTATGCTTGGAGAGCTAAAGTTCTTCCTAGGATTACAAGTTCAGCCGCTGAAAAATGGTATTTTTATATCTCAGATGAAATATATAAAGGAAATGCTGAAGCGTTTTAACATGGAAGACAGCAAGCCCGTGAGCACGCCAATGACAACGAACACGAAACTTAGCAAAGATGATAAGGCTTCGTCCGTTGATCACACCACCTATCGTTCTATGATAGGAAGCTTGCTTTACTTGACTGCTACAAGACCAGATCTTCTACAAGCAGTATGTATGGTGGCTCGATTTCAAGCATCACCAACTGAGACGCACCTTACAGCAGTGAAAAGGATATTTCGATATCTAAAAGGTACTATGGAGCTTGGAATATGGTATCCTAAAGGTAAATCCTTTACTCTTGTCGCATACTCAGACGCCGATTGGGCTGGTTGCGTAGATGATCGCAAGAGTACAAGTGGTGGTGCATTCTATCTTGGTGATAGATTAGTAGCTTGGCACAGCAAGAAGCAAGACTCCGTCTCACTTTCGACAGCGGAAGCAGAATATATTGCAGCGGCAACTTGTTGTACGCAAGTGTTATGGATGCGGCAAATGCTCTCTGATTTAGGAGTTCCAACAACAGATCCTACGCCGATCCTCTGTGATAACACTAGTGCAATTCATATCTCCAAGAATCCAGTTCAGCATTCAAGGACTAAGCATGTTGCAATCCGCTATCACTTTCTCAAGGATAAAGTTGCAGATGGTGAGGTAAAGTTGGAATACGTTCCTACTACTGAGCAAGTGGCTGATATCTTCACAAAACCTTTGCCAAAGGAAGTCTTCGAGTATCTCCGAAAGAAATTAGGAGTTACTCACTCTCCTACACCTTAGGAGATGTGCCAGAAAGGGGGAGCAATGAATTCGTTGAATATCTTATTTGCTCCTAGATTGGTCCCTTTGGAATTATTGTCAAAGGGGGAGAAGATTATGCATGGAAAGGTTGATATGCATGTCATCTTGAGAAGGTTATCTGGAGATTGGTATCAAGTTATGCTGAGAAGATTATGCAAGGAAAGACTATATGCATGTTGAAGTTAGTCTTATGATAAGAAGATGGAAATATGATAGCATGAGGAAGATGGAAGATTGGAATGAAAATTGGTATCAAGATAGTGAATGAGAAGATCATGTTCCAAGGTGAGTTTATTGTTCATCATGTTCCAAGGTGAGTTTATTGTTCTAAAAAGGCTCTATGATGTCAACATGTTCCAAGTGTCTGTGTTGAAGTTCCAAGTGTTGCCAACAATTCCAAAGGGGGAGATTGTTGGAATTTGAGATGCATTGAGTTGAATCTTGAAGCATTGGTGTGTTTGGTGTCTCAAGCATCAAATTGTATTGGAATTATTGTCAACACTATGTCTCAATCATGTGTTGAAAGAGTGGAAGTGATAGAGCTCAAGAAGAATGAAAAAGGAAAACAGTGAAGAAAATCAGTTTTTCCTGGTGCAGTGTACCCGGTCGACCGAGCTCCCTGGCCGGTCGACCGAGCATGAAGAAAGTGCAAAATCAGAGCTTACAGTTATTTTTTGACACAGAGGTCATCCGGTCGACCGAGGCTTCCAGGATGTCGACCGAGCTCGGTTCCAGAATTTGACAACTTACAACTTTTTGAAAGTTCGTCAGGCGCCCAGTTCACCCGGTCGACCGAGGTCCCCAGCCGGTCGACCGAGCACTCACAGACAGCAAGTATTGCAGAATTAGAAGTCTTTTGCTAAAAGTTAGGAATTTTTGGTAATTCGTTTGGGACTCTTTCTAAACGAATTGTAGCCTATTTTGGACACTCTTTGGGGTTGCTAAAACCTATATAAACACTCCTAATCTCGTTTTCAATAATAAGCATCAAAGAAAGAAGAGTTTGAGAGAGTTTTGGAGAGAAGAGTGCTTGGAGAAGAAGGTGCTTGTGTCTTGCTGTTGTGGAGCAACTTTCTACAGCAAGTGTGGACGAATTTGAAGCCTCATGAAGATGGTATTTTCGTTCATAAGATAAGTCTCTCTTTTATGCTTTAGATTTCTATTTGTAAGGGATTGAGAGAGAGAGAATTGTAGAGGGGAAAGGGCTGTAGATCAGTTTATCTTCTTTGCTGTAATCATCAAGTTGGTGCTTGGTGTTTTGGGGTTTGGTGATCCTGTCTGTGGGTGCAGACAAATTGTAAAGGGAGTTGTAGCTTCCTAGATAGTTGGTGCTATCTGAAACCTAAGGGAGTCGGTGCTTCCTAGATAGTTGGTGCTATCTGAATTTAAGGGTTGGTGCTCTTTGTCGTCGGTGCGACTAAATAAGATTCAGACCTGTACCGGATTGTTGTTCGGACGGGATTGAACCGTGGACGTAGCCTTTTGGTGAACCACGTAAAATCTGGTGTCAATTGTGTGGTTTGATTTGAATTGTTGTTAGCAAGGACCTGTTTAAAAGAGATCACTGATTCACCCCCCCCCCCCTCTCAGTGATCACGAGATCTAACAGTATTTATACCCAAAAAGTGGGTTTCTACGAGTCCCCGGTCGACTTGTACTTTCCACGGTCGACCTGCCCTTCAACGGGCAAAAATATGACCATTTGAAAAAGCCCCAACGGTCACTTTCTCGGTCGACCGACAGTGTGTTCGGTCGACCGAGTCCATGGGCTTGGTCGACCAACCACACTGCGGGTCGACCCGGGCCCAGGGACCAAATTCCCATTTTTCATATTTCAAAAATTTTCTCTTTTGGGAAATTTGGGCCAATAAATCAAGTTGGGAATCATTATTTAAATCATTCTAATGGTTTAAAAACATGAAACATAAAAAGTGAAAGTCCAAGGGATCCTAACCCTAGAGGGGGGGGGGGGGTGAATAGGGTGATCTTCAAATTAATGGCCAATTTTAATTTCTTTCCAATTTACTTTTAACTAGTGATGATTATGTGAGTAAGTGCGGAAGATAAACAAATCAATCACCACAAGCCATTCACCATTACACAATGATTTATAGTGGTTCAGCCTCAATGCCTACATCCACCGCCGGCTTATGCTCAACACCCCACCGGATTTCCACTATTTATGCTTTTGCAATAGGCTAAGCAATAACCTTTACAAAGTTGTTTTTCTAGGCTAAACAACAACCTATACACTATGCTTTTCTTAGGCTTAGCAATAACCTCTACACTAATTTTCTTTCTCAAGAAAGTGTCAACACACTAGAAGAGAAATAGATTAAGCTCTGAAAAGGTGCCTCTTAATTAGGCAAATATGAAAGTGAAAATAAACTCACACAACACACTAAGAAATGCAAAGATGAGTGCTCATGGGGTGTGTGTGTAGAACTTCAATCAAGTTAAAATTAAGTCCAATGAATTTTATGCTTAAAGCATTTCAAAGTTTAAAGCACATAAAAGATATGATTGAAGTCAAATGCACATCACTTGAACAATTACAAACTTGTGAATGATATGAAAATCAAAAGATCACAGGTTGTAGGAAAATGATTAAGACTAAACAAGTGATGCATGTGTAATGTTGTTTTCAAAAACAAAGGTTTAACTAAAGTTCTAAAGAGATTGAAAATGACAAAGAAAGATTCAAACAAGTTAATGTATCATGCTATAAAGAAATCAAAGATTTTGGCTAAGCATGATTAACAAAGTTTAAACAAAACTTGGTTTGAAATCAAGAGGTGGAATCCAAAACATGTGAATCAAGGATTAAATAAGATATGGATTCCACACAACATAGTTAGCATGCTAGAAAACATTTTCTAAAGGTTTAAAACAAAGCATGAAACATATGAACAAGGAATTTAAAGCTTACTAGAATTTAACTTCTTGTAATCAAGCTTTAGCTTTCCATTTGGACCAATTAAGCTTCCTTAATTCATTCCCTTTGCTTAGGCACTAAAAACATCAAAAATTACTCTTTTCTCGTCACTTATTTCCTTGGAATGAACTTCTTTTTATAGAAAAAGTGGTCCAACGGATGCCTGTCGGTCAGCTGACAACAAGGTGTCGGTCGACCGATAGCTCAACGGTCACATGCAACGGTCATATTTTTGAAAGTTTTTCTGACCCATGTGCACTTGTCGGTTGACCGTCATTTATCGGCTGACCGACAAGGAACCGATAGCTCAAAGATGTTGAAAAAGTCGCTGTCTGTTTTTGGAAACGACGAGCTCTCGGTCTTACAATTTATGCACTGTCGGTTGACCGATAGAAGCCGAAGACCTGACCGATAGAGAAGGTCTGAAAATGTAGCTCTCTAGAAATGGAACCGTCAGAGCCATCGGTTGACCTTGGTTCATTTGTGGGTTAACCAATACGGACCGACAACCGGACAGACAGTGTGGTTAGGTTAATTTTCTGAGGATCTGTAGTTTTTGAAGAGTGAAACTTTGAAGCCATTTGAAAACTCAGATTTGAAAGGTGTTTTTATAAATTGTTTCATCAAGAAAAACAAGATTCAAATCAAGATTCAAATCAACCAAAAAGAGTTTAATTAAAACATGAGTAGGTTAATTCAAAAGATGATTTTCAAGAAGAAACTTCTGAAATGAAAATGAAAGTAATGAGATGAATATAATGCAAATGCAAGACATCAAATTGCAAACAACTTAGGGTCCAATAAAAAGCCTAATATGATTAGAAAGATTTAAAACTCAAAGGCTTGCTTGATTTATGAAACTTCTTTTACAAAAATAAATGCATCCAAGTTTAAAATCAAAACATGCATGAACCAAGATTTTTAAAAGTCTTAAAAACAAATGCATGTGAAAATCAAGATTTTAAGATTTCTAAATCAATGCATGTGTGAAAACTTAAATGATGAATAAAATGAATAATGCATCCATCAAATTGCAATACACAAAATCCCTAACAGAAAGACTATTCATTTTATAAGATTGGCAAGTGGGTCCCAATCTTCAAATGGCTGAAAGTGGTACTTGTGGGTCCCGGATGAAGATGACAAAGAAGACAAAATCATTCAATGAAATATCTACTTTTCAAAAAGTATATTTTTGCCATATTTTGCAAATTTCAAAATTTGGGTACAGATTTAGTGTAAAAAGACGTTTTTGCCCTTTTTTTTTAAAAAAAAAAAGCGATTTCTAAGTCTCAAATGTAAATGGACAAAACATGAAAGTTGTTAATAACAATGAAATGACTCAAAAGAAAAAAAAAATTAGAAATTTTCAAAATGAGAATAATTTCCCCCAATTTCACATGCGACACACGGGCGTCCGGGCCCGCGTCAAACTAAATCTATCGGCTCTGAAAAATCCCCAAAGCTATTCAAAAGTCTATTCTAGCTTAAGATTAAGCTAATCATCCTCTAAACCAACTAATCACAATTAAAATATTAATTAAATATACCAAACCTAGGTCGGGGTCTAACTTCGTCAATGTACGTAAGGGCCCGGAATATCTCCAATCCTTATGGAGTACCAAGTATGTAACAAACTCGACATACGGGACCCTATTCACAATGACTCAATTCTTGGACCTTTGACACTTGGCCTAGAAAGTTATAGAAATCCATTAGTACTTGATTTTACCGAATTTCACTTGTACATTTCAAGTTTCATGTCTTATGACTAGACTTGTCCAGAAAATACTAAAAATTATATTCTTAGCATGTTGCTAACCCGTATATGCCCGACCCGATACAAATATGCTTTTGTGCCTACGGGCACCCCGTCCTGTTATATGTTTTCAATTGTTTTGATTTCTCGTATGTGACCTATGAGTCGGCACCACTAAGCTTGGATGACATTGTCGATTTGATCCACCGGCTTGGAGATCACCCTCCCGTCGCGCCAGCTGTAGCCTGGATCCCGTTCCTGTCCCGATACCCGGCTCGCTACCGTGGTCCCGTATAGTATACATGTATTATTGTATTTAATCGTTGACTCTCCTCACCTTGTGTGACTGAGGTCAACGTCCCAATGTGCTCTCATCACTTTAGTGAGAGAGGATTTAGCTTTGTGTGGTTACCATCTTGACAGTTCCTGATTCTTGGTAACTTTATAGGTTTTTTAGTGCATATGTATCTCTTATAAATGATGTATCTTCTTTTATGAAATTCATTGTTTATACAGATTTTCAATATTTTGCAAGGTATCATTGTTTTAAATCTATTGTTATATCTTTTCACCCACCTACGAGACCGTCGTGTCTGATCCACTGTTTTGGTACTCAGGTCCCGTACCCATTACCTTTGAAGAGGAGCCTGAGGAGGCGGTTGGTGAACCGTAGCGTGTAATCCAGTGGCAAGCTGATGATGTCATGTAGACATCCGAACAGGCTTAGAGATGCGACACATTTTGGGGTTTTGTTTAACATCTTTTGGTTATATTGGACTTTGTTGGCCATCATTTTTGGGGCAATTCAATTTACTGATATTTTATATAAACATTTAACTTTACTCTTTTAGGAAATGCTATATGATCATTTCTCATTCTCATACTATGTTGTCTATAATTATGAAATCAGTCTTGTTTATGGAATGGTACGAATGCGATTTGCTACACACTTCCGCATCCCGAAAATATACTTGACACGCATATGTGAATGATTGATTGTGAAATCCTCACCGCGGAACCCTGTGGGAGATCAAGTGCACGGATGAAATATTTTTCTTAATTCCATGTACGGATTAGCCAACTAAAGAGATGCACGTGGCACGGCATCAATAGTCGCACCCATCGATCCCGTATTAGGCTCATAACCCGGTCCGGGGTCACGACAAACTCATATCAGAGCGAGACATGTTTCAGGCAATTAAAAGAAAGTAGAAATCTTAAGGACGTGGCGAGGATTTATTAGACTCTCGTTAGTTAGAATCATATGAGCAATGTGTAACCACCCTATACTTGATATTTTTATGTTCTAACATTTTATCTTGCAGCGTTATGCGACCTCGCAAACGAACAGTGAACGGTGATCCCGCAGCTAGTAACAGTGATCATACAGGGCCACCGGCAGAAAACACAGAGAACACTACCATGCAGAATCAATTCCAACAGATGATGCAAGCTATGCTTGATCAGCAACGTCAGGCTAACGAGAACCAAGCTAGGCTTCGGGCACAGGCACATGAGACACAGGCTAGATTGCAAGGGTAAATGGCCAAGAAAGTTGAGGATCATGCAAGAGACATGGCCCAAATGCAGAGGCAATTGTTAGATGTGTTAAAGAGGAGGCCTGAACTAGTTCCAGCTGCATCATCGGGCACTCAACTTGTCATCAACAATAGAGAGCATCATCCCAATGCTTTGTTTGAACGGTTCAGGAAGAGAGGCCCAAAAGAATTCACTGGAATAGAGGATCCCCTAGCTGCAGATGATTTGCTAGAGCATACAGAAAATATCTATGAGGTCTTTCAGTGCACGGGAGAACAACGAGTGCAACTTGCAGCATCTATGTTCACATGCTTGGCTAATATCTGGTGGAAGACAGTTAAAGCAGAGTACAGAATAGTTGAAGATGCACAAGAATGGGGGAATTTCAATATACAGTCTGGAGACAAGTATGTACCTGCTCATGTGAAGAGACAGAAAGCAGTTGAGTTTCAACAACTCGTACAGGGAAATATGACAGTTCTCGACTACCTTACCAAATTCGAGAGATTATCTAGGTATGCTCTGGAGTTGGTGGACACGGTAGAGAAGAAGATAGCTAAATTCCTTTAGGGACTTAATCCTAACATTGAGAAAGATGTTACCGGGGTTGTACCACCTGCTACTTTTGAAGAGGCGGTCAAGAGGGATTACAAGTTTTTGAACTTCCACAATAAAATCAACAAGAATCAAGGTAAAAGCCAAGGCCACCAACAAAACTACCAGCAGAGGAATCAATAGAACAAGAGAACGAGGCAGGAAGAGAATATACAAAATCCAATGGTTTGTATCCACTTTGGAAAGAATCATGAGAGTGTACAATGTCGTACGTTCACGGGGGCATGTTTTAGATGTGGTTGTATGAACCACCAAATGAGGGGAGTGCCCAAAGCCAAACAGACGGAATCAACAACAATAAGGAGCACAGCGTCCAGCACCACCTCAGAATTCACTAGTTGTTCAGAATCAGGCAAGGCCACTACGATAGCAAGCACCACAGCAGCAATACAGACCCCAACAACAGCAAGGGCAGAATCAAAATCAACGTCCTCGGCAACAAAACAGGAATGCACAACAAGGTAGACAACAACAAGCTCAGAATAGGCCACACTAGAGAGGATGGATCTATGCTGTCAATAGGGCTGATATAGAATCTACACGCAATGTAGTGGAAGGTACACTTCTTGTTTGTGGTCTTGAGGCTAGGGCTTTGTTTGACCCTGGCTCAACCCATTCATTTATGTCTCTAAGATTTGCTAAGTTGATTGATATACATGCTAGAGAATTGGACTTTATTTTGACCATAGCCACACCCCTAGGAAAACAAGTTGTGTGTGGGACATTTTACCCTAAGTGTCCAATTATGATAAGAGAAGTAGTGTTGCCAGCAGATCTCATTTTATTGGAGATGTTTGATTTTGATGTCATCCTAGGGATGGATTGGTTGGTAGGATATCATACCACTATGGGTTGTTTCCATAAGACCCTCACATTTAAATTAGAGGAGACCCAAGCAAGAGTATTGTTTCGGGGAGAGAAAAGTAATCCTTGAACAAGGTTTATTTCAGTGTGGAAGGCTGATAGACTAATGAAAAGTGGATGTGAGTCCTATTTGGCATTTTCCACGGAGGATAAATAGTCCCAAGGGGTGGAGATCCCTATTGTTTAGGAATTCCGTAATGTTTTTCCGGAGGAGATTCCAGGACTGCCACCCATCAAAGAAATAGACTTCACTATTGAGTTGTTACCGGGGACCGCTCCGATATCTATTTCACCTTACAGAATGGCTCCGGCAGAATTGGGAGAATTGAAGATACAGTTGCAAGAATTGTTGAACAAAGGTTTTGTTAGACCTAGTATTTCACCATGGGGAGCACCAGTTTTGTTCGTTAAGAAGAATGATGGTTCAATGAGGATGTGTATTGATTACCGGAGATTGAACCAAGTGACTATCAAGAACAAGGTATCCATTGCCAAGGATAGATGAATTGTTCGATCAGTTGCAAGGTGCTGCATATTTTTCGAAGATTGATTTGAGCTCCGGTTACCATCAGCTAAGAGTCAGAGATTCAGATATACCAAAGAAAGCTTTCCGGACAAGATATGGACACTATGAGTTCCTAGTGATGCCATTTGGTTTGACTAATGCACCGGCAGTATTCATGGCATTGATGAACAAGATATTTATAAAGTATCTGGATCAGTTCACAGTGGTGTTCATTGATGATATTTTGGTGTACTCCAAGACCAAAGAAGAGCATGAAGAACATTTGAGAATAACACTTCAGCTTCTGAGAGATAATCAGTTATATGCTAAGCTCGGCAACTGTGAATTTTGGTTAGATCAAGTCACATTTTTAGGCTCCAAGGAAGGATTATCAGTGGATTCGTCCAAGATTGAAGCGGTTATGAATTGGGAAAGACCGAAGAATGCATCAGAGATCAGAAGTTTTCTTGGATTGGCTAGGTATTATAGGAGGTTTGTACAGGGATGTTCATCAATTGCGTCACCTTTGACGAAGTTGACAAGGAAAAATGCACCATATGTTTGGACAGTTAAGTGTGAAGCTAGTTTCCAAGAGCTGAAGAAGAGATTAACTATAGCACCAGTCCTTACTTTGCCATCCGGAAGTGGAGGTTTCACCATTTTTACTGATGCTTCGAACATTGGACTTGGTTGTGTTTTGATGCAGGATGGAAATGTAGTTGTATATGGATCCCGACAGTTGAAAGATCATGAGAAGAACTATGCAACACATGATCTGGAGTTGGCGGCGGTTGCTTTAGCACTGAAGATGTGGAGACACTACCTCTATGGAGAGAAATTTGAGGTTCACTCCGATCACCGCAATCTACAGTATTTGTTTTCTTAGAAATAGCTGAACATGAGGCAGAGAAGATGGATGGAATATATCAAGAACTATGATTTTCCAATCAAGTATCACCTGGGGAAAGCAAATTAGTCACTGATGCCTTGAGTTGAAAGTCAGTAAACATGGCAAGTCTTCAGGGAACTTATGTTATTCGGCAGTTAGAAGAGTTGGGAGTAGACTTACAACCATTAAGGAAGGGTGTCATGTTAGCAAATATGTTAGTGTCAGAACCTTCCTTCATTCAGAATATCAAAGAGAATTAGTTGTAAGACCCAGAGTTGGCCAGAGTTTCAGAACATATAGCAGATCGTTTGGATTTTCATATTATGGATGGAGTTTTGTACTACCGAGACCGTCTATGTGTGCCTAACATAGAGGACCTGAGGAATGATATCATGACAGAGGCTCACAATACTAAGTACTCAATGCATCTGGGTAGTACCAAGATGTATCAAAACTTGAAGGGCAGATTTTGGTGGAACAACATGAAGAGAGAGATAGAAGCATTTGTCTCCCGATGTATGACCTGTCAGTTGATTAAGGCAGAACATCAAAAGCCTCTAAGGTTGTTACAGCCGTTAGAGATTCTGGAATGGAAATGGGAACATTTTACCATGGACTTCATCTCGGGATTACCGAGAACTAGCAGAGGCAATGATGCCATTTGGGTCATTGTGGACCGCCTCACCAAGTCATCTCATTTTCTTCCAATGAGGACTGGGAAGAAGATGCATATGTTACATTTGGCATAGTTGTTTGTTAGTGAGATTGTCAATCGACATGGACAGCCAGTTTCCATCACATCTGACAGGGAAATCCTTGATCTTTGAATACAATAAATTAAGATTCTTCCCTCCTTTTCATTCTCTTAACATGGCCTCTCAACCTATGCCTAAAAGAATTAAAAGAAAGAAGAATAAAAAAGGGATTAGAGAGAAAGGGTGGATGGGAGTGGAATAGAGAAAGAGAGAGCCTCCAAAATTGCTACCAAAAGTCTTGCACAAAGTGATGGACGTCCAGCCCCTTTGGCTGGACCCTTTTTTTATAATCTCTGATGTCCCTTTGTTTGGTAACACACCTCCTCCATCTTGGCTTGAATTCCAAGCAATCCTCTTATCTTGGCAACAATTTAAACTTCAATTGATTTCTTGTAGTGATAGAGTCTTGTGGTCTAATTCTTTCCATCTTGGGTTCCTCAAAAGATCTTTAAGATTGCACATGAGAAGGATTCCAAAGAAAATCAGATTTTGTGCCAAATTTGTGCTCCCATATGTAGGACGTCCAAGGCTTGTGGACCCACTAGTGGACATGCAACATTTAGCTTGGATTCTCTTCTTGCTTCTTGATTTCCTTCTTGGTTAGATTTCTTCTTCCACAAGTTTGACTTTGTGGAGATCTCCTTCCAATACAAAACTTGCCATCCACCCACGTTGCTTTTCCATGCCATAATAATTCCAAGTGGACTTGACTCCTTTGTATTAGGTGGAAGTTTCTTTAAAAACTCTTTCACAACCAAGACTCATTCATCTAACCATCATGGTCCCACCAATCATGTAAATCTTCATGGGATATATTTATATAAAATTCCATGTGTCGGCCATAAAGCACTAAGAACTTCCTTGCATTTTATGGAGATCTGGTTGCTTTTCTTTACAAGTTTGATGAGTTTCCCATGCTTGCACATCTGACTTTCCCTTGACCTCTCTCCTCAAACTTCATCAGTGTGGGTCCCATGTTGTTGATTTTTCCTACAAATTGAAAGAAATAATTAATCACATATAATAAAATAAACATGAATTATGCATGGGACCCTACATGCCTAATGATGCACCCAAATGACAAACTTTCCAAAAATAGCATATGGTGCCAAAAATAGCAAGTATGCATTGATGAAGCAAAAACTAATTTTGGGGTGATGAATGAGATGAAAAATCTTTATTTCACAAAAGTCATGCAATTCAATGAATTTTGACCAATTCTGACCATTTTCCCAAAAATATCCCCAAATACATGTAATCATGAAATTAAGTGCAATTCTATGCAATTAAACCTAATTAAGTCCACAAATGCTCACGAAATGATGACCTAATGACCTAATTTTGTGGACTTATCACACCCCTCAACCAGCTTTTTGCTAGTCCCTTAGCAAAATAAGCGACAAGGAATAAAACTCACTAAACTAATACTGAAGAAAATAAACTAATGAAGAAAATAAAAAATGAAAAAAAAAACATCACTTTCGCTGGCACACTCGACTGCATTTTGCGTATGCAGTAAGCCCTTAAACCCCTAGGTTCCCCCTAGTGGACGAGTTGTGCCTCGTGAGGGTTTGCAGTGAATATACCTACAAAATTCTCTTTATTTATTTTATTTTTTTTTCAATCCAAAGTAGAAACCTAACAAAACACTGGGAACTTTTCCAAAAGAAAATTTACGAACACCGGATTTTCTCAATCCTTGGAATTTTTTTTTCAAAGGCAAATCTTAAATTAGGTTCAACAATCTCATCTTTTGGTCAGAAATTCTCGAAATCATACTGAATTGATTGTGCATGGTGATAAGTGCGTATACGAAATAAATATAGGTATGAAATGATCCACCAAAAATTTCCGTGAAAATGATTTTTTATCCAAAATTCTGAGCCACCTAACCTTAGCAAAGAAAAAAACAGCCTTCCTCTCAAGGCGACCATGATGGCTTTCGCACTACTGTTTCTTTCAAAGGCTGCAATTTATGAGTTTTTTTTAATCAAACACACACATGTGACTGTGCAATGCCGAGGTCCCTTAAGCTCTCTAATTAACCCATGTAACGAGCATTAGGCCAATGACTCCCAAGTCAAATGTCTTTAGGGCACTAGGTATGTAAATACCCCTACGGGCTTACTGGCTCGGGTTAAAAAGGCTACGAACCCAAACTAGTCACATAACTTTTTATTCTTTTCAAGACTTATAACTAACACTTTTTTTTTACGGTCCCCAACAATAGGTAGCCCTTTTCATGTACCCGAATTAACTCAACGGTTTGTGGCTTATCAAACCACCCATATGAGCCAGGAAACTGTGAAACTAAGGGTCGGTTTTCCATCATATTTTCAATCCAATCGTCAAAGAAAACGGAAATCATAGCTTCACATTCGAAAACCTTGAAAACGTATACAGACTGTGTAAAAGTGAGGGATCAAATTTCAGCATTTTTCCAAAAATCTTTTCCTTAAACAAAACAATGAACCGTTATATTTTTTTTCGTGCCCAAAGCTTCAAAAATTCCAAAATTCGAGGTATCTTCGTTTTATAAAAATTTTCTTGAAATCCCCTCCCTCCTTTTTTTAAAACCCTAAAAACAAACAACAAGTTTTTTTTTAAATTAAACAAAAAGGGTGTAAAAATTTTGTCTAAAGTTGGACAAGTGTGCTTGTTCCTACCCCCCAACCTAGCATGAACATCGTCCTCGATGTGTAAATGAATGACATGCATTGAACATACGAAACATAAGGAACAAAAAAGTAACGGAGGGTAAAGTTTAGAAAGCACCTGGGATACTGCAGATTTCCCGTGAATCTGTCCAAAATGAGGCAAAATACACAAAAACAAAGCAGGAAGATCTATTTACATATGTACACAAAGTTGAGCGCCGTCAGATCTAACGCTCATCAGTCCTGATAGTCAAGACTAGTCAGAGGTAAAATAGTGTCCTCTGAATCAAATGGCTCCAAGAATGGTCTTAGACGTTGTCCATTCACTTTGAAAATTAAACCATCCTTGGGATTCTCCAACTCAACCGTCCCGTGTGAAAAGACATGCTTAACAATAAAGGGGCCACTCCATCGAGATCTCAACTTCCCAGGAAAGAGATGCAAACGAGAATTGTAAAGAAGGACTTTTTGTGACGGGTGAAAAGTTTTTCTAAGAATGTTTTTATCATGGAAACCTTGGTCCTTTCTTTGTAAATATGAGAATTTTGATAAGCCTCATTGTGAATCTCTTCCAATTCATTCATTTGGAATTTCCTCTTAATTCCAGCTTTCTCCATATCAAAGTTTAGCTGCTTTAGTGCCCAATATGCTTTATGTTCCAATTCCACCGGAAGGTGGCAAGCTTTCCCATAAATCAGTCTGTATGGAAAAATGCCTATTGGAGTTTTAAATGCAGTGCGGTAAGCCCATAACGCATCGTTTAGTCTGAGTGACCAATCTTTACGAGTAGGGTTTACTGTGGTCTACAATATACGTTTGATTTCCCGATTCGAGACCTCAACTTGCACACTAGTCTACGGATGATAGGGCGTAGACACTTTGTGTGTAATTCCGTATGTTTTAAACAAAGCCTCGATTACACGATTACAAAAGTGGATACCTCCATCAGTAATGATGGCTCGTGGGGTCCCGAATCTAGAAAATATGTGCTCCTTCAGAAACTTCTTGACAACATTAGCATCATTTGTCCGACATGGGATAGCTTCAATCTACTTGGACACATAATCAACAGCTACTAAAATGTAGAGATAACCAAAACTCGGGGGGAACGGTCCCATGAAATCTATTCCCCATACATCAAACAACTCAATGAACAAAATTGGATTCAGGGGCATCATGTTCCTTCTTGAAATGGAACCCAATTTTTGACAGTTTTCACAAGACTTGCAATATTCATGAACATCTCTAAAAAGGTGGGCCAGTAAAAACCACATTGCAGAATCTTAAAGGCAGTTTTTTTAGAAGAGAAATGGCCCCCACAGGCCTGTGAATGACAAAAGAATATGACAATGTTTTGCTCATCATCTCGCGCACACCTCGCAATGATTTGGTCTAGGCAGTATTTAAACAAAAACGGGTCATCCCAGAAAAAATGTCGGACCTCAGAAAAGAATTTATTCCTATCTTGCTTTTTCCAATGTTCTGGGACTGTTCCTGTAGCAAGATAGTTGGCAATGTCTGCATACCAAGGAAGTTGGGATACTGCGAACAGTTGTTCATCAGGGAAGTTATCCTGGATGGGTGTGGATTCCAAAGATTCAGAAATGATAAGTCGTGATAGATGATCCGCAACTACATTTTCTACTCCCTTTTTATCTCGGATTTCAATATCAAATTCCTGGAGTAGAAGGACCCAACGAATGAGGCGCGGTTTTGCATCCTTCTTAGAAAAAAGGTATTTCAGCACTGAATGATCGGTAAACACAATGATCTTGGATCCTAGCAAGTACGAACGAGATTTGTCTAGCACAAAGACCACAGCCAATAATTCTTTCTCTGTGGTGGAGTAATTGATCTGTGTGCTATTCAAAGTCCAGCTTGCATAATAAATCACGTAAGGTTTCTTTTCCTTACGTTGCACCAACACAGCCCCAACCGCATAATCACTTGCATCACACATAAGTTCAATGGGTAGGGTCCAGTCAGGCGGTTGCATAATCGGAGCGGAAGTCAGCATGCCCTTTAACTTGGTGAAAGCTTCGTGGCACGCCTCAGTCCACTCAAATTGAGTATCTTTTAACAGAAGGTTGCACAGTGGTCTGGAGATAGCGCTGAAATCTTTTATAAACCTTTTGTAAAAGCCTGCATGCCCTAAGAACGATCTGATATCTCTAACGGTTGTTGGGATGGGCAGATTTGAGATCAGATCTATTTTTGACTTGTCAACTTCCATTCCCTTGGATGAAACAATATGGCCAAGGACTATTCCCTGGCGAACCATGAAGTGACACTTCTCCCAATTTAGCACCAGGTTCTTCTCTTCACATCTGACAAAGACTTTTCCCAAATTACTTAAGCAGTCTTCGAAAGAATTACCGAAAATAGAGAAATCATCCATGAAGACCTCGAGGAAACGCTCCACCATGTCACTGAATATGCTCAGCATGCAGCGTTGGAAAGTAGCGGGAGCATTGCACAATCCAAAGGGCATTCACCGGTGGGCGAAAGTTCCGAAGGGACATGTGAATGTGGTTTTCTCTTCATCCTCAGGGGCGATTTCTATCTGATTGTATCTTGAGTATCCATCCAAGAAGCAGTAGTATGGGTGGCCTGCTACCCTTTCCAAAATTTGGTCCAAAAAGGGTAGTGGAAAATGGTCATTCCGTGTGACTGCATTGAGCTTTCTGTAGTCAATACATACCCTCCAACCTGTGGGTATCCGGGTAGGGATGAGTTCATCCTTAGCATTCTTGACTACAGTGACGCCGGCTTTCTTTGGTACAACCTGGGTAGGGCTGACCCACTGACTATCCGAGATCGGATAGATGATACCCACGTCCAGAAGTTTTAAGACTTCAGCCTTAACCACCTCCTGCATGGTGGGGTTAAGCCGGCGTTGCATTTTTCTGGAATGGTTTGCATTTTCTTCCAGGTAAATATGGTGTGTACACACGTAAGGGTCAATGCCTTTAATATCATCCACAGTCCATGCTATTGCACTCTTGTGCTGCTTAAGTATTTCCATTAATTACTCCTCTTGGTCCTTGTTTAGGCGTGATGAAATTACAACTGGGAACGTTTCATCATCCCCAAGGTATCCATATTTGAGGTCAACTGGAAGGGGTTTCAACTTAGGTTTGGGTGGCCTCACCTGAGAGGGAAGAGACTTAGACCTCGATGGTACTAGCTCCTCAGCTTTCGGGTTCCACACACTACTGGCCATCTGAAAAGTATCATCTTCAATGTCAAGAGAATGAGGCAAATCATATTCAAAGGGGCACAAGGAATTGGGGTCGGTGGATTTCGTAAGAGATTCTTGAACAATGGCCTCAATCATGTCAATCTCTTTAAAATCAGGACCATCATCCTGCATTTGTTTGCACGCATTGAAAACATTGAGCTCAATGGTCATATTTCCAAAAAAAATCTTCATTTCACCGTTTCGGCAATTGATCAGTGCATTTGAAGTGGCTAGGAAGGGTCTACCCAATATTACCGGAATTTGAGCATTAGGATTTTCCACGGGTTGCGGTATCCAAAACGATGAAGTCCACTGGAAAGTAGAACTTCTCGATTCGTACTAAGACATCCACTACCATCACCCTCAGTTTCTTTATTAATCTGTCAGCGAGCTGAAGAGTGACCTGAGTAGGTTTCAACTCGCCTAGCCCCAACTATTGATAAACCGAGTAAGGAAGTAGATTGACACTCGCCCCCAAGTCGAGTAAAGCTTGTTCTATCCGGAAGTTTCCAATGATGCACGATATTGTGGGGCATCCCGGGTCTTTATACTTAGGGAGAGCATCTTGTCTTAAAATCGAGCTTGCTTTCTCGGCCAAGAAAGCTTTCTTAGAAACATGCATCTTACATTTGATTGTGCATAAATCTTTGAGGAACTTAGCGTAAGATGGGATCTTTTTGATGGCATCCAAAAGTGGGATATTAATCTTGACTTCTCTAAAGATATCCATAATCTCCTCATTTGGGACCATCCTCTTTGGCGATCTCAGTCGTTGGGGGGAATGGGGCCACAGGCTTGTACTCAGAAATTTCGGGTACCTTCCCTTTGTCATCACCAACCTTTTTCTAAGACTTCTTTAGATTCAGACTTATTTGAAGAAACTTTTTGATCCCAGGATGCAGGTGATTTTCCTTTTTTCGGATCATCTTTCGAAATTTCTTTGCCACTCCGCAAAGTGGTCACAGCTTGCACCTGCTCCTTTGAGGTAGAGGGACCTGTATTGGCCACTTCGTATTGCCCCTTAGGGTTCGGGTGTGTTTGGGCTGGGAAAGCCCCCTTCTCCCTGTTTTGAAGGGCATTGCTAAGTTGGCCAATTGAGGTTCTCACCTCTTTTTGAAAGTCTAGAAAAGATTGTTGATTGTTTTGAATGATAGAATTCCGAGTTTGAATTAAATTTGTCAGCACATCCTCCAAAGACCTATTTTGAGACTGTGGAGGGGGTGGTGTGTATTGGGCTCCTTGTGTTGAGGGCCTAAAGTCACCACCTTGATGTGTAGGTCTTTGGGGGACCGACTCCTGATTAGCAGTAGGCCCATTCCTCCAACTGAAATTGGGATGGTTCCTCCAAGTGGGGTTGTACGAGTTATCGAGTTGATTGTTGAAAGGCCTCTAATAAGCAGTGGTTGCATTGACCTGTTCCTGTAACACCTCTTTGAAAGCAGGGATTGTTGGACAATCCTCCGAAGAGTGGGTGTCACAGTCACAAATATCACACACGGTGACGGGCTGTTTACTCCTCCCCATTTCTATGGCTTCAATTTTTCTAGTTAGGGATGCTACTTTTGCATTGAGTTCCATTTCATCATCCTGAAGTCGATATATTCCCCCTCCCTTAGGATTATTCGATTGCCTTGGATTATCAACTCCATCTGAAGTGTCCCAATTTTGGTCACTTTATGCAAGAGAATCTAAGTATTCCCATGCTTCATCTGGGTTTTTGCTCAAAAACTCACCATTACACATCGTTTCAACGAATTGGCGCATTTCAGAAGTTAACCCATCATAAAACATACCAATTACGTGCCATGATTCGAATCCATGATGTGGGCAGGCTTGTAAGAGCTCTTTGAAGTGTTCCCAACACTTGAAGAAAGACTCTTTTTCTTTTTGTTTGAAATTCATCATGTGTCTCCTCAAAGTGTTGGTTTTGTGAAGTGGGAAAAACTTTTTCAAGAATTCTCGCACCATAACATTCCAAGTGGTAATCGAATTGGGCCTAAGGGAATGCAACCATATTTTTGCCTTCTCCTTCAGTGAAAAAGGGAATAATCTAAATTTGACTATGTCCTCCCCAATATTATTGAAGTGTAAAGTGGCACATACTTCTTCAAATTCTCTTAAGTGCGAGTACGCACTTTCTGAATCAAGGCCATGGAACTTAGGGAGTAATTGCATCACGCTCGGCTTTATTTCAAAATTCCCCACATCGGGTGGGACGACCATGCAAGAAGGTGTGGTTGTCCATGTGGGTTGAAGGTATTCTCGTAAACTCCTAGCCCTTTGGTTAACCGCCCCATTATCATCATTTTCATTCCGGTCATTCCGGTCATCATTTTTGTTGCCACTACCGGACCCACATGCCATTGGTGATGGTCTCAAAGAACTTGATGGAATTGGAGATTCAAAATTTTTAATTATTCTCTTAATCAGAGACTCCTTCCTTCTTAATCTGCACCCTGAATCTCTTTGCCAAATTGGCGGGGGCCTATCCTTCTTTTTGGGAATCTTGAAAAAAAAAATTATTTTAAAAAAATGGTGGAAATAAAGAAACTAACTTAGAACAACAACTAACCTCACTAGAGGTCAAAAAGTTCACCTCAGCCCTTAACTCGAACTTATGAAGTTAACTCGACCAGGTTAGCCCCCAGGTAAGTGGTGAGGTCACAACTACCCCGCTTAAAAACCACTTGCCTCGAATAGCTTGACTATCTCCCCTTTTGGGACAAGGGTTTTCTTAGGCATCGAGTTTAACCAAAGAACGCAGCTTTAGGCCTTAGTTTCACTTTCCTTCCTTAAGGAGTTAACTAAATAAAAAATTTCTAAAAAAAAATTGGATGATTTTGGTAACATTTTGGAGTTTTCTAAAAATCAATGATGTGAATTGCCAACATTCCATGCACTTTCCTAATCCAAATTAGGGTAGTTTCAACATTCCATGCATGCACCCCTTATTTCTAGCAAGATGCCAAAAGTAATGCACAATTTAAATAGGAAAGACAAAAAGTTACCTTTACTGGCGCTCCCCGGCAACAGCGCCAAAAACTTGATCGATCCCCAAGTGTAGGGTACGATTGTAGTAATAATCTGGTAAATCCAGGTCGATCCACAGGGAGCAATGCTTTTCAAGAAACCTTCCAACTTTGACCTGTCCTAAATAAATACTAAATCTGGCCTGAATAGAAACTAATTAATTAGATAACTAAATACAAAAAGTTTAATTACAATGCTTTCCAAAAATAAAAGAACTATTGTAATAAAGGAAACCTAATCTAAGCAATCCTAAAATATCTAAAAACCTGCAAAAGAACACACAAATCAAACGACCAGTTTAATATAAAAAAATCAAAATAAAATTTCCTAAATTAGATCTTACTTACCAAAATCAATTTTTATGCAAATATGAATGATCTATAATGCCCTAAATGCTAACAATGCAATTTTATGCAAGTTTCTAACTATATGATGCATGTTGTGAAAAAATTCAAATTATGGAAACTATTACGCAGCCCTATTTTCACTGGACTGCACGACTGGCCTAAGATGGTGTGAACCTAAATCTAATGGCTGGGATCAATACTCTGATGATGCATGAACACAACAAATAAAGAAAAACCGAAAAATGACTTAAAACGAAAAAGATATGATCACCTAAAGATGCATACTTGAACTATTTTGTTGCTGAAATCTGAACGCAGGCTTACCAACTACCCCTGTTTGAGCCTCTGGTTAACATGGTTTCCGTGGTTATTTTTGGCTGAAATTCTGGGGTTTGAAAGTCCAATTACCATAATTTAAATCTGCTATTTTTTGGATAAAAATATTAACGTTTATCTGGTTTTTAAATCATGCACTTTTGTAACCTAGTTGGGTCAATTCTGCTGAATTGTGCAGGATTTTTCACTATTCACTTATCAGATCCGCATTTAGTGTTTCTAAACAGCTGTTAATCTTGTGATTTCAGAAACAAAAACTTGTTCTAATGCAATTTATAAATATGATGCATGTAGAAAAACACTATCCAACCATAGATTTTGTGAGTAACAAAAATTGTAAGTTTCTATATGGAAAGATGCAAGTTGGGGTTTCTAAATCAAGAATTTGAAAATAATAATAAAAAAATGATCAGGATATTAACTTTAAATAAAAACAAAAGGGGTGGAAAAAATAAAAAGAGGAAAAGATGTATCAAAGATCTAGAAACTAGACGATCATACAAGTATTGAAAATGCGATAATGAAGTCCTCTCTTCTCAGAGTAGGAAAGAAAAACATATGCAAGTGGTTGCTTGATGTCTCTCGACTTTTAATCCATTTATTTTACTTTCAAAAACCTAGATCTAATCATGTGAAATATTATCTCCAATAAAAACACATAAAAGAACTGGAAATAGAAAATTAAATCACTTACATAAAGAACACGCATAATCAATCCAAGTAGTGTCTTTTATTCCTTGATCTTTGAATACAAGAAATTAAGATTCTTCCCACCTTTTCATTCTCTCAACATGGCCTCTCAACCTATGCCTAAAAGAATTAAAAGAAAGAAGAAGAAGAAAGGGATTAGAGAGAAAGGGTGGATGGGAGTGGAATAGAGAAAGAGAGAGCCTCCAAAATTGCTACCAAAAGTCTTGCACAAAGTGATGGACGTCCAGCCCCTTAGGCTGGACCCTTTTTTTATAATCTCCGATGTCCCTTTGTTTGGTAACACACCTCCTCCATCTTGGCTTGAATTCCAAGCAATCCTCCTATCTTGGCAACAATTTAAACTTCAATTTATTTCTTGTAGTGATAGAGTCTTGTGGTCCAATTCTTTCCATCTTGGGTTCCTCAAAAGATCTTTAAGATTGCACATGAGAAGGATTCCAAAGAAAATCAGATTTTGTGCCAAATTTGTGCTCCCATATGTAGGACGTCCAAGGCTTGTGGACCCACTAGTGGACATGCAACATTTAGCTTGGATTCTCTTCTTGCTTCTTGATTTCCTTCTTGGTTAGATTTCTTCTTCCACAAGTTTGACTTTGTGGAGATCTCCTTCCAATACAAAACTTGCCATCCACCCACGTTGCTTTTCCATGCCATAATAATTCCAAGTGGACTTGACTCCTTTGTATTAGGTGGAAGCTTCTTTAAAAACTCTTCTACAACCAAGACACATTCATCTAACCATCATGGTCCCACCAATCATGTAAATCTTCATGGGATATATTTATATAAAATTCCATGTGTGGGCCATAAAGCACTAAGAACTTCCTTGCATTTTATGGAGATCTTCTTGCTTTTCTTTACAAGTTTGATGAGTTTCCCATGCTTGCACATCTGACTTTCCCTTGACCTCTCTCCTCAAACTTCATCAATGTGGGTCCCATGTTGTTGATTTTTCCTACAAATTGAAAGAAATTAATTAATCACATATAATAAAATAAACATGAATTATGCATGGGACCCTACATGCCTAATGATGCACCCAAATGACAAACTTTCCAAAAATAGCATATGGTGCCAAAAATAGCAAGTATGCATTGATGAAGCCTAAAACTAATTTTGGGGTGATGAATGAGATGAAAAATCTTTATTTCACAAAAGTCATGCAATTCAATGAATTTTGACCAATTCTGACCATTTTCCCAAAAATTTTCCAAAATACATGTAATCATGAAATTAAGTGCAATTATATGCAATTAAACCTAATAAGTCCACAAATGCTCATAAAATGATGACCTAATGACCTAATTTTGTGGACTTATCAACAGCAGATTTGTCTCGAGCAGACCTGCAGGTCAGCACAGCCTATCACCCTTAGACCGATGGTCGGTCAGAGAGGACAATTCAGACCCCTGAGGATATGCTCCGAGCTTGTGTGTTAGCTTTCAAGACTCGGTGGGATAAAGCCTTACCGTTGTGTGAGGTCGCTTACAACAATAGTTACCACTCGAGTATTGGAATAGCACCCTTCGAGGCATTGTATGGCAGAAGGTGTAGGACACCCATTTGTTAGGAAGAAGTTGGCACTCGCAGTTTCCTTGGACCAGCCATGGTGAGTGAGACAAGTGACAAGGTCAAGTTGATTCAAGAATGTCTGAAAGTAGCCCGGAGTAGACAGAAGAGTTATGCAGATTCTCACCGAAGAGATTTACAGTTCAAGGAAAGAGATAAGGTCTTCTTGAAAGTGTCACCGACTCGTGGAACTTTGAGGTTTGGTCAGAAGGGCAAGTTATCTCGGAGGTACATCAGACCGTATGATATAGTGAGTAAGATTGGTGATGTGGCTTACAGATTAGCATTACCATCTGAACTCTCTGGTGTACACAATGTCTTTGATGTATCAATGCTGAAGAAGTACGTTCCTGATAGATTGCATATACTCCACTATGAACCATTGGAAATACGAGAAGATGCTACATATGTTGAGAAGCCTATGCAGATTATCGATACCAAGGAACAAGAGTTGAGAACACACACTATTCAGTGGGTCAAAGTACTTTGGGAAAATCACGGACCGGAAGAAGTGACATGGGAACTACGGGATCAAGTTCAGAAAAAGTACCCGCATCTACTACCGAAGGTGAGTTTTAATTTCCATTTGGAGGACCAAATGTCCTAAAGGGGTGGAGGATGTAAGACCCCGACCCGAGAGACTTTGATTAGTGTTAATTAAGTTGTATTTTAGCTCTAAGTGTATTTAGGAGATTTTGATTAAGTTTGGGATTATAATAGCCTTTTAAATAGCTTTGGGAAATTTTGAGAGCCTTTGGAATTGGTGGGACCTTTTGGCGGTTCTTATTACGATTTTTCATGAGCTTGGGGGTCTATTCATGATTTCCTTAAATTCTTATTTTAATCCCGTTTAACTCCTCTTGTTAATCCCTACAACTTTCATGTTGACATCGTCCCCATTCGAGGGCAAAATAGTCTTTTTACCCAAAATCTGGACACAATTTCCAATGTCACCAAAACCCGCAAAACATATACTTTTTGAAAACTAGAGATTTCGTCGATCAACTTTGCCTTCTTTGTCGAAAAAATTTGAGGTCCCGAAATCCATGTTTTTGGCCTGACAAGAACTTTAAGTTGTGGGACCCACGCTCCTTTTGCTATATAAGGAAACCCTTCTTCCTCATTTCTCTCTTCTTACCCTAATTACCATTGAATAAGAACTCTAGCAACCCTAGTTTCCTCCTCCTTCTTCTTGCTCTCTTCCTCATCAACAACCACCAAACTCTTGCAAATCCAAGAATGGACTCAATAGTCATCTTCCTCATCTCAAGAGCATTCCTTGGACACCATTTTTAAAGAAAACCAAGCTTCCCAAGACTTCCTTTGAGCTCTCCTTATTTGTTTGAAGAACTTCTAAGTATGTAATCTTTCTAAAACTTATAGATTTGTGTTTGTATGGCCCTAGAGAATCGCCATCTCTATTATTGGAAACTCTCTCTTTCTATTTCTTGGTTTTGATGATTTTAGTTTTTGTATTTGTGGGTTTTTTTTTAGATTGGTGATTTGTGGCTTGGAGAGTGATTAGAGCTTGGATTTGTTTAGCTTTAGACCCAAGGCAAGTGGATGAGATGATTTCTTTGATGCTAAATCATATTTATGCATATTCTTAATTTTTCATTAATGGTTTGATTTGCTTAAACCTTGTTTTATGTCATGTCTTTTATTGACTTTGAAATACAGTCACTAATGTATTTTTCTTGCTTATTAACCTCATGGAAATGTTATATTGATTTGTGTTAAATCTTGCATTTTGTATATGGATTTTTGGATGAAGGATAGATTTTCTCTCTATTGATGGAATGTGATGAAATGAAGTGATTTGTGGAATGTTTGATGGAGGATTGAATGGGATTTGAATGAAGTTTTTGAGACCCTAAAAAATGTGTAAAAAGGATGCTCAGAATATATGAGAAGAAGGGAAGGAAAACAGTGAAATATCTGACTTGAAAATGACCCGTCCGTGCAAGGTCGGTCAGCCTTCGGCTGACCGAAATACCCATTTCGGTTAACCGATAGCCAACCGAACATTGTTGGTTCCTTTTCCCGAGACCTGCATTCTATCAGGAGATCTATCGGTCAACTGTCAGTTAACCAAACTACACACCTCGACTAACCGACAGCCAACCGACGTCAGTTCGGTTCCATTTCCAAAAATGCGTGTATCTTCCGATGTGAATCAGACGGTCAGCCGTTGGTCAGCTATAGGCTAGCCGACATACCCATTTTGGCTGACCAACAGGTGACCGAGAAGCTGACCGAATTACAATTTTATTGGATTCTTTTTGAAGAACTATGTGGAACTATATAGAAGAAGAAACCCCATCATCATCATGACTTTGTTAAGGCCTTTTAGACTTGTTAATGTACGTAAGGACCCGGAATGTCTCCAATCCTTATGGAGTACCAAGTATGTAACAAACTCGACATACGGGACCCTATTCACACTGATTCAATTCTTGGACCTTTAACACTTGGCCCGGAAAGTTTTAGAAATCCATTTGTATTTAATTTTACCGAATTTCACTTATACATTTCAAGTTACTGAAAATTATATTTTTAGCATGTTGTTAAACCGTATATGCCCGACTTGATACAAATATGCTTTTGTGCCTATGGGCACCCCGTCTCATTATATGTATTCAATTGTTTTGATTTCTCATATGTGACCTATGAGTTGGCACCACTAAGCTTGGATGACCTTGTCGGTTTGATCCACCGGCTTGGAGATCCCCCTCCCGTGCTGCCAGCTGCAGCTTGGATCCCATTCCCGTCCCGATACCCGGCTCGCTACCGTGGTCCCGTATAGTATATATGTATTATTGTATTTAATCGTTGACTCTCCTCACCTTGTGTGACTGAGGTCAACATCCCGACGTGCTCTCATCACTTTAGTGAGAGAGGATTTAGCTTTGTGTGGTTGCCATCTTAACAGTTCCCGAATCTTGGTACCTTTACATGTTTTTATTACATATGAATCTCTTATAAATGATGTATCTTCTTTTATGAAATTCATTGTTTATACAGGTTTTCAATATTTTGCAAGGTGTCATTGTTTTAAATCTATTGTTATATCTTTTCACCCACCTGCCAGACCGTCGTGTCTGAGCCATTGTTTTGGTACTCAGGTCCCGTACCCATTGCCTTTGAGGAGGAGCCTGAGGAGGCGGTTGGTGAACCGTAGCGTGTAATCCAGTGGCAAGCTGATGATGTCATGTAGACATCCGGTCAGGCTTAGAGATGCGACACATTTTGGGGTTTTGTTTAACATCTTTTGGGGGTTATTTCTTTTGGTTGTACTGGCCTTTGTTGGCCATCATTTTTGGGGCAATTCAATTAACTGATCTTTTATATAAACATTTAACTTTACTCTTTTGGGAAATGCTATATTATCATTTCTCGTTCTCATACTATGTTGTCTATAATTATGAAAACAGTCTTGTTTATGGAATGGTACGAATGCGATTTGCTACACGCTTCCGCATCCCGAAAATATACTTGACACGCATATGTGAATGATTGATTTTGAAATCCTCACTGCGGAACCCTATAGGAAATCACGTGCACGGATGAAATGTTTTTCTTAATTCTGTGTACGGATTAGCCAAACAAAGAGATGCATGTGGTGCGGCATCAATAGTCGCACCCATCGATCTCGGATTAGGCTCATAACCCGATCCGGGGTCGCGACACCACCTCCTACCATTCCACACCAAAAACCTCCAATCTTCCAACAAACAACCATTCAATCGTAAAAACATTCATGCTCATCCAATTGCTCAATCCTAAAACAATAACAAGCATAATTCAATTTGGCTTAGAAAAGGAATTTCCAGGGAAACACAAGTAAAAACATGCATGCAAACACGAAGATGGGTATCAAACTCCCCAATCTAATTTCTAAAAACAAAATCAATTGCACTTCCAGTAGATGAAATCATATACTTTGCAAATAAAATGTCTAATTACTTAGCATGCAGAAGAATATCTAAAAAGATCACTTTGCTTTGCCCAAATGCAAAACAAAATTCTTCCCAAAAGTCTCTCTCAAGAGATGAACCAAAAATTTACAAAGGCCCCAAAAATAGAACCTCAAAACCCACCAAAGATTTGGAAAACCAGAACTATCTCAAAAGAGACTTTGCATAAGTGAAATTGGGAATCGAAATAACGTAATAAGATCATAAATGGAGGCCGAGATGCATCTCTTACTTGTAGCTGTCCTAACTATTGGAAATAGGTGGGCCTCTATGATGGGTTTCAAAAACTTTTGACCCACTTGATGCAGGGATCAATTATCTAGAAGTCTCTAAAACCCAATTCAGGAAGCAAACTCTCAATCTCAGTCATCATGATCAGTAAATACAATCTATCTAGAAGATAGAAATAGCAACTAACAAGCATCCATAATAATCTACAACGTGTAAGGAAGTGGATTATACCTTTGGAGCTCGGTTGTACTCTAATGGAGAAGTTGCATCTTTCTTTGATGATGAAACGCTTTCACTAATCAAATAGGGATCTCCAAGACCTCTTGATCTTCCACGCTATGACCCATATCAGATTCTCCTTTTCTCAAGTAGATGGTGGGATCTCCAAGAGAAAAATACTAAAAACTCAAAGGAACTAGAAGAAGAACTAGAAGAGGGAGATGAGAATGTGCATGTGCAACTCTTGCACAAAGGGGTGGTGGACGTCCAACTCTTGGATAAGAACTCTCTTAGGCGTGAATCCCTAGGATGGGAATAGCATTAGAGTTCTCCACCTCTCTTTTCTCATCTATTTATAGCTTTTACAATCCCCACTTACTAATTTCCATTAGAAGTCTTACTTCCAAATAATTAGTAACTATATCTTCTTAATTAAAATAAAAGTCTTACTTCCATTAATTAATTAGTAACTTACCATATCATAATTAGAAGTCTCACTTCAAATATGATTAGTAACTTTCTAATTCCTTTCCAATTAAAATAGAAGTCTCACTTCTACTAAAATTAGTAAGTATACTATTACCACTATTAGAAGTCTCACTTCAAATAGAAATAGTAACTTTCATTTTTTAGAGTTCAACTAGAATTAGTATCTTTCTAATAATTAGGCTAGCGTGGGGACCACTAGGGATTCCTTAGAAAGCTGGCTCCAACTGGGACTCGCGACCCCACATCTCATGTGTAATCCGGGCCCACAGTTAATTGCAAATAACTCCACTATATAAATACAATTGAACTCCAGTCTTAGGAATATTAGATAGAATACCCTAAACTTCCACATTACCACAAGTAGGCCCCTCTATCAATATCCAAGGATCAATTGGACCTATCTTCCAAACTTAGATCCATATCTTATTATCCTTGAGCCCCAATTAATTATAATGATCATAGGTACCTTTCCAATTAACTCTTAATCGGAATGGGTGCGCACTTACCAATGATAAATCCATTAATTGGCACAAGGGGATATTAGAGATAGATTCCATCTAAACCATTGAATGTTCCCACAGCTCTACTACCACATACTCAAATCACCGATGTGTTGACCTACAGTTGGCCTCACTCATTGGTGACTCAAAGCAAATGAATAGATAGAAACTTGAGTTCATTAATGTCTCAGGATTGAGATCTTATTGCTAGGGAATTATGGGAGCAGACCTTAGAATAAAGACAGTGTTTATAAGGTGTTTCTCATGGTCCTTCAATACATCCAATGTACCAGCACTATGATCCAGATCTTCCATTCTGATGATCGAGACAAATCACACTATCTCATAGTGATCAAAGTGCTGCAACCTTGTCAGTATGAGATGTCCAGTCTCATCACTGGTTGTGATGATATATAAGTATAAGATTTGTCACACATGTCTCCCATATGTGGATCTCATCCATAGACATTGTTACATCTAATATACTTGTGGACTCCGGTTCATCTCATGAACCATCATGTCATTCATATTGGTTATGTGCAAGTATATAATAAATCACTATTCATCTCATGAAAAGTAAGCATGGATATATGAATAAATAAAGAAATTAATCAATTTATTATATCATCTACTGGATTGAGTCCATAAAACTAACATTCTCCCACTTGAGCTCAATGCCAGTTTGGGTTGTATCCATGCACATCCCGTCCACTTACAGCTCAAAGACTTTGGTTGTTAAAGGCTTAGTAAAGGGATCTCCCAGATTGTCTGCAGAGGCTATCTTGGTGATGTACATCACCTCTCTGCATAATCTATCTGACCATGTATAACTTCTTCTGTACATGCTTTGGGCTCCTGGGTTTCTTGGACTTATTGACTGCCCTGCTGTTATCATAGCAAACTGTGAACGGTTGTCCTGCCAAAAGTACCACTCCAAGTTCCAAAAGGAATCTTTTGAGTCAATCTGCTACCATAGCTGCTTCTCAAGAGGCTACAGCAAAAGCACATACCCAAAAGTTAATTTCCTGGAATCCTTATCTGACTAGAAGTCAGTATCTATCTAACTGACTGGAATCAACTCATCACTCTGTAACTCAACATGTGATCTCTAGTCCTTCTCTAGTATTCGAGAACACATCTTACAGCAGTCCAATGGTTAGGACCTGGGCTAGACTGATATCTGCTGACTAGGCCTATTGCATAATAGATATCCGGTCTAGTACAAAGCATAGCTTACTGTACCAGCACGTTATCTATGTATGCATCTTGGGATAAGCCTATCATCCTATTTTCCAGTCTCAATAGAAATTGATCCCTATGATGTAGCTGGCTTTTCTAAAGTCCTTTATTCTCAAAAGTCTTAGCCAACCAAAACTTTTATTGTTGACGATATCCCTATATCACTCCATAGGAGAAGGATGTCTGATGGACCGCGCTCCTGCTCGGTTCTACCGAGGTCGGCGGACGTGGGAGTTCGTCGGGTCCGACCCTTTCGTAACCGGGGGGCAAGAACGTGCATCAACATTTCTTTTTTTTGTGTGGGTGTGCCAGATTTTCTATTTTACTTGGAGTTACAAGTGGTGATCCGGAGATCAACCTTCGCAAGTAAAAAGGAAATCAACTTCTTTCAAGTTTTCCATTGCACATATATTTAAGAAAAGAGACATTTTTCTTGGTTTGCCGTGAAAGGCGATTTTTTGGCATTTATAGCCGATTTTGGCGTTTATAGCCGGTTTCTGGCGTTTATAGCCGATTTTGGCGTTTATAGCCGATTTACAATCCTTATCAATAATGAAAGACAAGAGTTGTGATTTTTGTCTCTTTTGAAAAAATACAAACTACAATGAAAAGCAAGAAAATGAGGATCTAACTTCTCAGGAGATTGTGGGGGACCCGTTTAGATTGACGGTCGCAAGCCATATGTGGGCTTCACCATCATCCATGCAGATGAGAACAGAGGATGCTATTGATTCGCTTGGCTTGGCTATAACCTCAGGTTTTTAGAGAACAAAGACCAAAAGAATGTCCTATGTCCAATAAAAAGCCGAGTAGACGGGCTTGAAAAGCCATGTCTAAGCCATTGGCGGCAGAAGGAGAAGGCAAGGACCTTGGGGGGGGTACCCCTCAAGAGACTTTTGTCACCTTGTAGCAGTGGTCGGTGTAGGATTTCCGCAGAGTTTTCTCTCTTAGATTTCTGATGCCTCTTTCTGTCTGAGTTTCCGGATTTTCTGCAGTCTATTGTCTGTGTCTGCTATCCTTTCTTCTTGGAGAGCTCTCCTATTTATAGGCTTTTAGGTAGCCATTTAGGAGGGTTTATGAGCCTTGATTGTCATAAAGCTACATAAAGGGAGGAGTTACAAAATTGAATTCTTTATTTTGTAACTCCTTTTTCTTGGCTTTTGATTGGCCGGAGGAGATTGAGGGCATTTAATCGCCTTTAATCGCCATGATGGGAGGAGTTTCATGGGTTAAATGCCATGAATCTCTTGACTTGTAACTCCCGGATGCTTGCTTCTGATTGGTCCGTCCAAAGAAATGGATTAATGACTGTAATAAAGCTAGTCAATTAATCGCATTAAGTGGTCGCCGAGCATCTGAAGAGTCGCGGGCCGTGCCGCGTCTTTTGGGATTCTTCTGGCGATGATCATCGATGGATCTTCATGTAGATCGACATCGGATGACCATGTAATTTCAGGTGTTTGGTGCCAACAGCAGGTCGGTGCCATCTGTCCTGTCGATTTCTCGATCGGTCGGGTAGAAAGCACACTTTTTTTGGTTGACCGGGTGGCGATCAATATTGTCTTCGATACTCTTGATGATTGACCCGTGTTTTGGACGGATGTCAGAGGATTTGGTGTCTTAAAAGTATGAATTTTGGAAAATACCAGAGGCCGGACGCTTCGAATCGCGAAAAAACGGTGAAAATCGGGGTTTCCAGGGCCTTCCCGGCGACCCCGGGCTCCAGGGTCGCCGGCGACCCTGGCCCAGGGTCGCAGGGGCCTGCGACCCTGGGGGGGTTTTCCCCCTTTTGTCCCGTTTTGTGTTCGTTTTTGCTGTTTTTCGATTCTTTTTTCTTCTGTATTTTTCCTTGACATTTTTGACCATTTATTGGCCTGATTTCCCTGTAGGAAACCTGCTGAGAATCCTTGCATTTTATTTTGCAAAGTTTCCAATTTCCTGAGAAAGCCGAAGACTTTGTCGCGCAGAGCTGCCGATTTTCCGTCAGAAGCTGAAACTAGGTCAAACGATGTCGGAATGACCTGAAATTTGGTTGTGAAGCCTCTTGAGCAATAAATAAGACCAACATAGGCTTTTGTTTGAGTTTTGAAGCCGTTTGGGGTCCTATCACCAGTAGACTCGCTTTTGTCGCGATGAAGATGTCGCGGTTTGATGTGCGGTCAACCGATGTCCGATTGACTTGAAATTTGACAGGGAACCTATTGGAGTCATTTTAAGATGATCCATAGGCTCTGTCTTAGAAACCATGGTCCCGGAGAGCTTTGCCGCCGAGAGGCCTGATTTGGCTTCCGAGCGTAAACTATGGTCAAATGTTGTCGAAATGACCTGAAATTTGACGTGTCGCCCTTTATAAGCATTTTGAAGCCGTCCATGTGCTCTATCTGATGAGTAATGGCCTCGGTGGTTCTTGCTGCCGAGAGGCTTGATTTAGCTGTTCGAGGGTTGATGTAGGGTCACACGTTGTCGGTTTGACTCGAAACTTGACGTGGAGCCTTTTGGATGTATTTTGAGACCATCCATCGGCTCTGATCGAAGATTTGGTGTCTCCGATGCTTTCGTCGCCGAGAGCTCCTTTTCGGCTGTCGGAGAAGCGAAGTTAGGCCAAATGATTTTTAAATGGCCCGAAACTTCTTGTGTACTCCTCTTTTGGCTATCTTGAAGGATCTTGCAGTTTTTATTTTATTCTGACAAGATTTGATTTTTTGGAAGTAGCATTGCCTATTTATGGCAGGTTGCGACTTCATGTAGCTCTTTGGATCTTGAAGAGGCAAAGTGACATTTTTGGTGTCAACAATGTCGTCGACATATAATACCAGAAAAACTACCATGCCTTCTTGACTTTTCATGTACACATGACTTATCCAGATTCTGACAAAAATCAAATGACTTGATTGCCTTGTCAATACGGATGTACATGTTCCGGGATTCCTGCTTGAATCCATAAATGGAATACTACAGCTTGCAAACTCTTTGCACTTGGTTATTAGCTATAAAACCGTCTGGCTGCATCATATAGATGTCTTCCTCAAGATTGCCGTCATGAGACGCTATCTTGACATCCATTTTCCAAAACTCATCACCAAGATGTACCGCAATGGATAAGGGTATCCTAATGGAACTCTTCCATCTGTTCCTCTCTATCTTTTGTAGACCTACTTGCACCCAATAGGTTTGCTATTGGTAGGCAAGTCCACAAGTATCCAGACCTGATTAGAGTACAAAGATCCACCTCAGCTTTCATAGCATCTAGCCAATATCCTGAAACTATGTCATTAACTGCTTTATCATAGTTACAGGGATCTTGTTCCAGTTATACTGGGATTGCCTTGTAACACTCTCCCAAAACTGAGAACCTGTCAGGGGTCCTGACAATGCTACCACTATGACAAGGCATTGGTGTAACTACTGAGTCAAGTATGGGTGGATTTTCTTAAAGTTCGGTTATTCTTGGATTTGGAATTGATTTCTCTTGAATTTCGTCCAAGATAACCATTTCTAAAGATTTCCAGTTAATCTTATAATCTCCCTCCAGAAAACCGCATTGGTGCTGCCAAGCACTTTCTGCCCTCTGGGATTATAGATAAAACAACCTTTAGTTCCTTTTTGGGATAGAATATAAATATATATACTTCCGACTTTGATTCCAACTAATCCGTCTTATCCTTCAGCATGTGTGCCGGACAACCCTAAAAACGTTGTAGACTAGGCTTTCACCCTGTCCATAACTCCCGGGGAGTCGTAAGTATAGACTTAGATGGAATGAGGTTTTAGTATATACATTTCAGTTTCCATATCCCAAAATATAAGTAATCCTGAGAAACTCAACATATACCTGATCATATCTAAAAGAGTCTTGTTCCTTCTTTCTGATACTCCGTACTGTTGAGGCAAACCAGGAGCAGACTACTGGCATCGAATCCCATTATCTGATAAGTATCCCCTAAAATTAGCGGAGATATTGCCTCATCGATCTCATCAAAGAGTATTTATACTTTTACCTAATTGCTTTTCCGCTTCCGCTCGAAATTCTTTGATCTATTCAAAAAATCTCGGACTTGCGGTGCATAAGGTATATGTATCCATATCTCGAGTAATCATTAGTGAAAGTGATGAAATACTCGCATCAATCTCTCGCTCTAATATTATGGGTCCATATACATCAGTATACACTAACTCCAATAAATCTTTGGCCCTTTTGCTCTTAGATAAATAAGGGCCTTTTGGTCATTTTGCCTTGCAGACAAGACTTGCAGACAGACATTAGTTCTACCACCAATGAAGGCAAGATACCATCTTTCACTAGCCTGTCAATCATGTTTAGGTTTATATGACCTAGCCTCCGGTGCCAAAGGTTTGTTGGATTAGATGAAGGTGACTATCTCTTTAATGATGGTCTATTATTAGTTGCAGTGTCATGTATCTCATACATTGTGGGAGTTAACAAATAAAAGCCCTTGGTTTCCTTGTCATAATATATAAGAGTGCCGTTCCTCTTTAAGACAATTTAATTAACAAAAGTAACAGAATAACTCTTATTCATTATATTAGAAATTAAAATTCCGTCTTAAAACGAAACATATAATGTATCTGGCAAAATCAATTTAATATCTGAAAGCAACCAAGTTACTACTCCCACTGACAGTGCTTCTGCCTTGGCTTCCGATCCTAAGTTAACAATGATTTCCCCTTGCCACTAACCCTCCTGGTTACTTGTAACTCCTGCAACGTATTACTGATGTAATTAGTTGCACCAAACTCTACAAACCAAGATTCTGAATACTAGTTACAAAACTAACTTCAGAAACAAGTGACTCAATCATACATGAGGTCTTTTCCTTTGACAGAAAATGTGGACAATTCCTCTTCCAATGTCCTGTCATACTACAGTGGAAACACTTTGCCTTTGCTCCCATATCCTTGGCCTTGGCCACACCACTAGTATAACCATTCTCCACCTTAGGACCCTTGATGACTGATTTCTTCTTGCCATCCCAGTCTTTGCCTTTCGGCTTAGACTTAGCAAATGACTTTTCTGTCATGAGGGCAGTTGGTCTTTTCTTCATGATTTCCTCAAACACTACCAGCTGGCGAGACAGCTCAGCTATGGTTATTTCCAATTTATTATAATTGATCTCGAAATGTTTGAATGAGTCCGGTAGTGATTGAATGATAATGTCGATCTGCGATTCTGTATCAATCGTAGCTCCCAGTACATTTAACTCATTCAATGCCAACATCATTTTTAACAAATGTTTTTGTACTGGGGTTCCTTCAGTCATTTTAGTATTTATCAGCACTTTCATAGCAACCTGCCTAGCAGGCCTGACCTGGTCTGCAAACATCTTCTTTGAGTTCGATATAATATCGTATACTGACTTATAGGATTGATGTTGATCTTGCAAAACACTAGACATGGATGCCTGAATAAAACATCTGACCATCTCATTATCTTTGGTCCATTTGGTGTAAACGTTTTTCACATCCTGTGGTGCATCAGGCTCAGGCTCAGGAAGAGAGGGTATAGCAAGGACATATTTGCATCCTGAAGCTATCAGGATTATATCCAGGTTCCTTTTACAATATACATAATTGGATTTCGTCAACTGGTTCTGGTTGAGGATGGTCGCAAGTGGATTGAAAGTATTCAAATTCATGCTGTATAAACTAAAGCACATAACCATACATTCAATGAAAGAATATAAATTACATTAGGGTTTAGTATTCTACCAAATTCATGTGGAAATCCTCATAACCACTAAATTCAAAATACATCGGAATCCCAATCCCTTAGGGCATGCCTCCTAGGGGAGTGCGAATGTCCTTGGATTGGTGTGGATCAAAGTTCGTCAAAATTAGAATTAAGACTAAATATCCATGATCCCCATCATTCATTATCATCTAGGTATCTCATACCAAATAATGTATGACTCCCGATTAGCTTTTGTTTCTAAAATACATGAGGCAAATCCTAGGGGATACTACATCATTATTTTAGTTAAGTGTGACCCACCAACTAGCATTGCATGACAACCGTTGTGAGCAGCTCCTCCTAGGGGAGTAAGCCCCACCCCGTCTCACCAACACTATCCATAGGAGATCCATATCTAGTAACCAGACAAGTAAAAGCCCTCCAAAGGAACGGCCACACTCTTGGTGGCACGAGGCTAATACTTTCCTTACAATGGACCTATGGTGGAAAACCATGGGGATTTCTCAATTTAAATGCCCCTCTCCCACTTAATATTTTGTAATTGAGGATTTCCTTTTAAGGTATTAGGGCCCACATATATAAATATGAACATCAAATCATCTCATGATATGATCTAAGATTGGTTCCAAGTCAAGTTATTTTAAGGAAAGTCTAGTTTCTTAAATTAGTGTTACCAATGTATCCATTCCATGGGTCATCAACACTAATTAGAACTCTTTCCAAAAATTAATTTGATTTGACCAATTTTAGTAACTTGCTATGTTTGGATCAGATTTGGAAACATTCTAAATCAAGCATTCAACTATAAATAGAAAATGCTAAAATTAGAAACTAGTCCTCTCCTCCAAATGGCCCAAGCGGAATAGACTTCTTGGACTTCTAGACTTTCCAAAACTTTGAAATTCCTCAAACTCTTTGGGAAACTCCAAAACTCTTTTGGTAATCTTCAAACTCTTTAATTAGAAGTCCAACTTCGCTTTCCTTCTTCGTCTCGGACATCGCTAGAATTTACAAATTTAAAAAATTACATAAATTCCTATGTCTCTACGATGAGACTTACATGGTAATCTATTAATGGAAATAAAAGGCTCATAGGGTAATTCACCATGCCTTGCCCTAAACCGGGAAACAAAGGAAACCATGATGCCCTTTACAAATTGCCAAAAATAAATTATCAACCATAAAAAAAAGTAATAAGACTTGTGGGCCACATGGACAGGACAAGAACACCTGCAAGTTAACATCTTATACACAATAGGGACTTGGGTTAAGAAGTCATCCATCATCTCATGACGAACAAACCCGGATAGCCACATAAAAAAGGAAACTGTCTATAACGGGGACCGAAGCTGCCGATAAAAGTCCTCTATGGCCGTTGGAAAATAAATGGCCGCCAATAAAAGTATTTTATAGCCGCCGGTAAAAGTCCAGAACCCAACTCAGGGTTTTTGTAGAAAACCGCAATTTTTCCCGAACTTGCCCCTTTTTATGCATTCAAAAAACATAATAAATGCATAAAAATATCCAAACTGATCCTCACATAGCCCTAGGTCTATCCTCTTCGCATTTCATGCGAAGATTAGATCTAGACAACTGATCTAACATGATTAGAGATGAGGTATGGCTCTGATACCAATTATTGAAAATAGGTGGGCCTCTATGATGGGTTTCAAAAACTTTTGACCCACTTGATGCAGGGATCAATTATCCAGAAGTTTCTAAAACCCAATTCGGGAAGCAAACCCTTAATCTCAGTCATCAAGATCAGCAAATACAATCTATCTAGAAGATAGAAATAGCAACTAACAAGCATCCATAATAATCTACAATGTGTAAGGAAGTGGATTATACCTTTGGAGCTCAGTTGTGCTCTAATGGAGAAGTTGCGTCTTTCTTTGATGATGAAACGCTTTTACTAATCAAATAGGGATTTCCAAGACCTCTTGATCTTCCACGTTATGACCTGTATTAGATTCTCCTTTTCTCAAGTAGATGGTGGGATCTCCAAGAGAAAACTACTAAAAACTCAAAGGAGGAACTAGAAGAAGAACTAGAAGAGGGAGACGAGAAGGTGCATGTGCAACTCTTGCACAAAGGGGTGGTGGACGTCCAACTCTTGGATAAGAACTCTCTTAGGCGTGAATCCCTAGGATGGGAATAGCATTAGAGTTCTCCACCTCTCTTTCCTCATCAATTTATAGCTTTTACAAGCCCCACTTACTAATTTCCATTAGAAGTCTTACTTCCAAATAATTAGTAACTATATCTTCTTAATTATAATAGAAGTCTTACTTCCATTAATTAATTAGTAACTTACCATATCATAATTAGAAGTCTCACTTCAAATATGATTAGTAACTTTCTAATTCCTTTCCAATTAAAATAGAAGTCTCACTTCTACTAAAATTAGTAAATATACTATTACCACTATTAGAAGTCTCACTTCAAATAGAAATAATAACTTTCATTTTTTAGAGTTCAACTAGAATTAGTATCTTTCTAATAATTGGGCTAGCGTGGGGACCACTAGAGATTCCTTCGAAAGCTAGCTCCAACTGGGACTCGCGACCCCACATCTCATGTGTAATCCGGGCCCACAGTTAATTGCAATTAACTCCACTATATAAATGCAATTGAACTCCTGTCTTAGGAATATTACATAGAATACCCTAAACTTCCACATTACCACAAGTAGGCCCCTCTATCATTATCCATGGATCAATTGGACCTATCTTTTAAACTTAGATCCATATCTTATTATCCTTGAGCCCCAATTAATTATAATGATCATAGGTACCTTTCCAATTAACTCTTAATCGGAATGGGTGCGCACTTACCAATGATAAATCCATTAATTGGCACAAGGGGATATTAGAGATAGATTTCATCTTGACCATTGAATGTTCCCACAGCTCTACTACCACGTACCCAAATCACCTAGGTGTTGACTTACAGTTGACCTCACTCATTGGTGACTCAAAGCAAATGAATAGATAGAAACTTGAGTTCATTAATGTCTCAGGATTGAGAGCTTACTGCTAGGGAATTATGAGAGCAAACCTTAAAGTAAAGATGGTGTTTATAAGGTGCTTCTCATGGTCCTTCATTACATCCAATGTACCAGCACTATGATCCAGAATCTTCCATTCTGATGATCGAGACAAATCACACTATCTCATAGTAACCAAAGTACTGCAACCTTGTCAGTATGAGATGTCCAGTCTCATCACTGGTTGTGAAGATATTTAAGTATAAGATTTGTCACACATGTCTCCCGTATGTAGATCTCATCTATAGATATGTGTTACATCTAATATACTTGTGGACTCCGGTTCATCTCATGAACCATCATGTCATTCGTATTGGTTATGTGCAAGTATATAATAAATCACTATTCATCTCATGAAAAGTAAGCATGGATATATGAATAAATAAAGAAATTAATCAATTTATTATATCATCTACTGGATTGAGTCCATAAAACTAACACTAACAAGAAGAAATAGAGAAGAGAAGATGGAGTTCTGCAAAATCTCTGCACCAAAAGATATCCAGCTGAAGCTTGGAGAAAGGGGAAAGCAATGGTGAACTCATATTTTTATTCTAAGCTCAAGTGATAAGGCATGCAAGGTGAAGAAGTATGAGAGAAATGGGGTTTTTCTCTTAGTGTTCTGAGTTTCTGAGAATGGGAGTGAAGTTTTTTTTTTTTTTTTTTTTGAACAAGAGTGAGGGAGAGAAACGTTATGTGAGGGTTTGTGGGCCCCAACAAGTCTAGAACTTCAAGTGGCTGGAAACTCCTCCTACGGGCTCTGGATGTGATCGACGAAGAAAGAAGAAATGTTCGTCCAAAAACCTAGTTTCTGAAAAGTATTAATTTCGCAAGGTTTGGAGACTTTGAAAATTGTGCACAGATTTGAGTGTGAAAAGACTATTTTATCCTTTTTGGCTAAAAACCAGGTTTCAAGGCTTCGGACACAAATGGAAAGAACATGAAAATTGTGGGTAATAACAAGACCTCTCAAAAAGAATAAAAATCAGAATTTTCGAAATCAAGAATCTTTCCCCCCCATAGTTACACGTGTCACCCAGGGCACCCCTGAGCATGTCAGACAGAATCCAAATGCTCTCAAAATTCTTCAAAGCTATATCTAAGACTAAACAAAATCACACATTAATCGAACGATCTCTAATCCCACTTAAGAGCCTAATCGCTCTAATCGCAAGAAATTGGATCGGGATCTTACACTACCAGCATGTTCCTATAAGAAACCAACAAATTAAACAAGCGGATCCGTATTCTCATGTAGGAGGACAACCAGTGTTCGTGAATATGCACCAATCAATTTGTGGCCCAACTCTCAATGGGCCAATGCCTTTTTTTTTATCAGTACCAATCCCAAAAACTGGTGATCACGAACTGCTGATTTATCTTATGCTAAAGCTTTGGCTGCCCAGTTAGTTTGTACACCTACTGCTCATATCCGAAAAGTATTAAGCTCTGGACATTCTTCTGTTGAATGAAAACTTGCTCAGCAGTGGTAACAGTTATTCTTAACATTTAGGATTTATTTGCATTAATTCTTTTTTTTTTTTGTGAAATATACTTTTTGTTATGATTGTGATAAACTCAAATTTCCAAGATTAGTTTTTTTCTTCAAAATTGCAAAACCACCACGTTAATCGTTCAAGAGGAAATTTAGAAAGTGATTCTCAAATAAAATCCCCTTCCTTTCATTGTAATTAAGAAATCCATTAGAAATAACTTTTTTAATAAAAAAAGTTTGAACTGTGTTTTCCTAATATTATTCTGATAACGATATCCGTAACAATGTTCTAAAGTACCAAAACCATACATAATCCCATGTCATAATCAACATAATTATTGCGCCCTCAAGCATATGTTGTAGGCAATCTTCAAAGGTCAAGTCTAATGTTTTAAAAATGGAACTGGAGGTCGAATCTATTGGTTGAGTTGGCTAAATTCCTTCGATGCCAACTCGATTAAACTCAGGGCCAAAGGGCAAAATCAGTTGAGTGGTTCAAAATGGACGTCCAAGGCACCCATTCTGATTAAACTCGGCCTGGTTAGATGGTTCAATCAAGTGTTTGAAACACAGGTCCAATTTAGCGGGCCGATGTCATTAAGCCCCAATGGGCCTCTAAAGCTCCATTTACATGTTGTAAGGTTAATTGTGCCTGTAAAGATCAAGAGAGACCGCTGGACTATGTGAAGAATAACATCAGTGCCATAATGCATGATTGGAAAACTCTCCGAGTCCACTCATGACTCTCCCGAGTCATCTCATTTTTATCAAGAACCGAGTCAAATATGAGGAAGACTCGGCCGAGTCATCTCATCTTAATAAGTTGTTTTCATTTTGAACTATTTGATTGATATATCTAATTTTGATCAATTAATGTTTATTTTAAGTAATTATGCACATGATTTGTAGTCAGTAACTTAAAAAAAGATGTCTGAAATGTAATTTAAAACTTTCTTTTGTTCTTTTCCAATTAATATTTGGACGAACAAATTATGTAAATGCAATATTTTTTCTTTTGTTTTCCTTATTATATAGTACTTTTCTTGCATATATAAATTTATTGATTTACAATGATTGTCATGAATGACTGTAAATAAAAGTATGTTTATATTTTTTTAAGTAACAGATTCATTTCTAGATATTTTTAAAATTATCTTAAAAGAAATATGACTCCCGAGTCTCCTCATTGACTCTATCTGGATCGATTTTTTTGCATTGGACGAGTCGAGTCTGAGTCATGAGTTTTCCAACCTTGCTATAATGAAATGAGATCTTGAAAGCAATAGATTAAAAGGCCCCCAAACTAGGAGGTGTGATGGAATGATATTCTACACTATCTTAGCATAGTTGAAACACCTCATTATTCATGGAATCATTGAAATTCCACCCAAATGGACATCGACTTTTGCAATTAAAATAGAGATTAGAGTGCCTTTGTAGCATCATTCATTTCATTGCATAGTTGGACGATTCCTTATGTTTTTAGAAAGACACTAATTGATCCATGAAGTAGATAATCATACAAGAATCATCTATTTATTTAATTATACAAGAATCATCTATTAGTGTCTACTTGCCAAGTAAAAAGGATGCAGTTTATCTATGTATGCATGACAACTTTTAGAAAAACAGGGGCGTTTGGTCAGAGGTCCGTCAAAGTATGAGTTTGTTGCAAACGGTCCATAAAAAAAGTCATGCAACCAAAGGTCCTCTAACACATTCTCATACTTGATATGTCTAATTTACCATTTCTTTAAATCATATCCCATAATTGGTGAGATATCCCATTAAAAATGGTCAACTACAATTTAATTAGCCACGATCAATGGAATCTCATTAATGAGATTTTCAAATAAATTCTACAAACACAAGAAATAAATTTTAAGATAACGTAAATAAATTGTGAAAAATGCAATAATTTCAAAAAACGGGATAAATTAAAAAAAAAGCAATAAATTTCAAAAGAACGCAGAAAAATTAAAAAAGACTCAAATAAATTTCAAAAGATCCAAATAAATCTCAAAAGATGAAAATCAATTTCAGAAGATGTAAATAAATTTCAAAAGATCCAAATAAATTTCAAGAAAATGTAAATAAAATTCAAAAGACTCAAATAAATTTCAAAAGACGTAAAAAAAATTAAAAAACACAAATAAACTTAAAAAAAGGCAAATACATTTGCCAAAACTAAGATAACCCAATTTTCCAAATTAGCGAAAAATTTGGCAAAAACTCAGTTAAATTTATTTCAAAAAATGAAAATAAATTTTAAAAAAACAAATAAAATCCAAATACAAAAATAGATCGAAAAAAGTGCAAATGAATTTGCCAAAAATCTCAGAAAGATTTGTTCAAAAACTCTGTTAAAATTTTAAAAATGGAGATAAATTTATCAAAAACTCAGTTATATTTTTCAAAAAATCAAGTAAATTTGCCAAAAACTCGGATAGATTTTTCCAGAACTCATATAAATTTATTCCAAAACTCAGACAAATCAGCCCAAAACTCAGATAGATTTGTCCAGAACTCATATAAATGTGTTTCGGAACTCAGATAAATTTGTGTGAAACTCAAATAAAATAAATTTGATAAAAAATAAAAAACTTAAATAAATTTGACAGAAACTTATATAATTTTTTCAAAAACTCAGATATATCTAATAAAAACTCAAATAAATTTCATAAACCAGAACATCAACGTGTGACTGGCTAGGCTTTCTACTTCACGGGTCAGGCTGAACTTACCCGAACCTGAACCTGGCCTGGCCTGGCAACAAGACCTCTTCTTCCTCTTCGTTTCTGGTTTCTATAACAGAAATAGATAGGGAGAGGCAGGGATTGATCTAGTGTTTTCAAATCAAATTTCAGACAAAGAAGAATGTTCTATTACAATCACAAGTGGCTCCCTTGGAAGCAAGCTACCCTCCTATCTATGGTCGATCAGTCTCTCATCATCTATCGTCGCATCACGCCCTGCCGGAGCGCCATGCAGAGCAGCAATGGCACGTCACTACCATGCGGACCAGACAGAAACCAAATAAGGCAAGGCGACTATATGATGCCGGTTCAGTATGTGTGCTCGGATGAAGGTTGCTACCGTAGCTGGCTCCCCTCAACGCTGATCTTCTCCCATTTTCGACAATGGATTGGATTGAATATGTCCATCGTCACAGGAACCGGAGAAGGGAATCGCCGTAGGTTTTGCGCTGCCAACATGCCATGTCGGAAATGCTTCAGCGTTGTCGGAGAAGATAACCGCAAGGAAAGCAGAGACAGGGAAATCTGAATCGTTGCAGCGAAACAAACTTGGGTTCTTGGGAACGCACGGTCCCGGAGAAGAAGACAGGAGCCGTCCCACTGCGGCCAGAGCTAGGTGCCGCTGCCGCCTTCCACCACCCGTCGCTTGCGTCGGAGAAGGAGAGGAGAAGAAGTCCTGTAGTAGAGTCTTTGTTATGTAGCAGAGAACAGAAACCGAGTCCTAGAAGAGGATGTCCTCTTCGGCGGTCCGATCTGGTTGTTGTTCTAGATCGGACCGGAGAAGACGATCGCAAAAGGACAGTGGTGTTTTAGATTTGTCCATGTCCAGATTGAAGAAGAAGAAGAGGGAGAATGGAAGATTTAAAATTTTAGAATTTTATGCCTAATCAGTTGAAAGGTCAAATCAGTCATGAAAACGTATGAGGTGGCGTATCTAGGGACCTCTCACCATGAGGTTGCGTATCTAGGGACCTCTTGCCGAAATATATTCAAACTACATGGACTACAAGCCTTAGAGAAAAAGTTGATGGACTGGAGGCCTTACAAGACCTCTGTGAGAGACCTTTCGCTAATTTACTCAAAAAAAAAAAAATGTATGTTGATGGTTTGTATAATTATATTTGAGGTTATTAGTTTAAGTAGTCACTGTCTTAGGATAGTCCAGGTCAATGGATCCTTGATAACCGTGATGCTCTTGACCTCATGTTTATGTGGATCGCCAGTAGGGGTGTTCCCCAGACCGGCAGAAGCTTGTACCATCCAGCCCATCTAGTCATTGGGCCTAACTTTTAGGTTTGGAACATGGACCAAGCCCAAATAGCTAAAAGTCAGACTCAGGCCTAGCCCATTTGCAAAATATGGATACCCATTTCTGTTAAATATGATGGGCGTTCCTTTCAAGAAAAAAAAAGTCGAAGCCCAGCCCATTTATCTGTCAGGCCAAAGTGAGGGCTAGGTTTACCCAATGGAGGCGGGCCAGGTCAGTTCAGTTTGTGCCGGTTCAGCCAATGACCACACATTTGCTGGTCCCATTTTAGGTTCATATTTTGTGGGTTGTGGTTCTCATGTCAATAATCCCTGTCCGCTCCTATTTAAGAAACCCTCGCTTAGATATAACTAATCTCTTCAATGCACAATTGATTTACATTAGATATAATATTTCAAGCGGCCCATGTTTCAATCCTGATCTATATATAGTATAAATATTTTATTTTATTTTTTTAATATCGTAGGGTATTTCGGTCTTGTGGCCAAACTAGTCCCTACCCCTGATAATAGTCCGGAAATCATCAGGAGTGGGTAATCGGGGGCAAGGGTCGAACTTGAGACCTCTGGTTTGAGGGTACTTCTGGAAACCACTTGAGCCACCCCCCAACTCAGTATAAATATATGATTATGCAACTCATCTAAGAAAAACTAAAAAGTAAATTATAATAATATTAGATCCTTGACCCACAAAGGAGTAATGTGCGATCTAAATTACTGTAACCAAGAACATGGATATGGGTTGCCATAGCGATCCAGATAACCCCAGTTGATATCTTCTATAAAACATGATGGGAGTAGTCATTGTCAGTCTTGAATGGATCTCTTTCCTTTCTTCGAACATCACATTAGTCATTTTAGTCACACTAGGGAGGGAGAGATTCCTTTCCCTTTCTTTTCCTCTTGTTCTTTAGAAGAAGATAGTTTAACCATTGACAGACATTGATTTTAGAATCGGTACTAACACATACAACTTGAGTGGGGGAACAATGGAATCCCTTAAAAAGTTTACTTAAGAAAAAGTTGCTTCCCATGAAGAGTGCTACTGAAGGAAGGAATTAGACTTTAATGAACAGAATTATAGAGATTCAATTATTCAGGAATTTGTAGGACAACATGCGTACGAAAACTTAACCATGGTCCTAAAACTCGATTCGCCAAAGTGACTCAGTAGTGCATTGAATCAATTGATTCGGGCAATTACGGTGAGATTTTGGTAGTGCCCTTGAATTCATTTGTCTTTTTTTTTTCTTTCAGAGAGGAATTTCATTAAAAACAAGTTAAAAACAAGCAACAACAATCCCTAATAACAAACACCAATCACTCAAACCACTGGCTCTGCCAACAAAACCATACTTAACTAAGGTGAGCCAAAAAGTTGAAATCCCTAGGGATATGACCGAACTTTATACTAACAAAACTACTGTTGTGTGGGGAGATTTCCACAACTCCGGGGTTACATTAATCACAATTACCCAATGAGGCTAAGCATTCTCACAAGCCTCACGTGCCCCCCACGCGCTAATCAGGCTCACCACGGCTACCGGGACAGAGGCCTCAGCCGAAGCCAAACGGGACCAGGCCGCTAGTGCCGAGCTCGGCTGCCCGGGTGCCCACCTCGGTTAGAAACTCCATCTCGGCCGAAGACATCGGGATGGAGGCCGAAGCAGGAAAAGACTCCACTCACGCCCTTCGTCCCCCACGTCATCAGACACGTGGAGGAATAGGGACAGATGTGACATCCAACCGTCCATAATCTTTATCAGATCGCTGACAGGGCAGCATCCGACGGATAAAGGCAAATCAAGGCAAGGCCCGAGGAAGGATCCACTGGTACCCATGCCGCCGAAGACGTCCAACACGATCTGGCCCAACACGACACGCATTAAATGCATTGTGGGCTCACCCGACTGACATTTATTGCTTTATGGGCTGATCGGACCCCCATTTAATGAATGGAGGGCTGACATGACGGCGCCCCTAGGCACGTCAAGGCGTCATCATAAACCTCCCCCATGCAACGTAGGCATCTTCCTATATAAGAAAGACAACACTTTCCATGACAGGTACGCGCAATCCAATCCAAGGAGTCATTGCCCTGCTTCTCTCCTCCCTCTCCTTCCTTTGTTCCAGTTCATTCGCTGACTTAGGCATCGGAGAGCCTTGTGCCGTCCAGGCCAGGGTCCTCTGACCGTTCGCTCTTTGCCTTTCAGGTTTCCAGGCAGCAGGTTAAGCTTAAGCACTACATTTGGATAAGTCCTGTAAGGCACCCAGATTATTATGGGTCATTATTTTTCTGCACCTACAATTGGCGCCGTCTGTGGGGAAGCACTATCCCAATCCTCTTGATCTTCCCAGAAACCATGCCTCCGAAAGCCAAGAAAGGTGGAGAGTCCCAGCGAGCATTGTTTGAGCGTCCAGGCTCATCGACGGACGTCCCCCCTCAAGGACGGCCCGGAGCGGACCGTGGCGCGTCAGCAGGCGAAGAGCGAGTGGCTTCGCGACCTTTCGCCGAATCCCCCTTCCCAGAGGGAGTCGAGACCTCATGCTCAAACGGAGGGGTCCCGCCTCCCCCAAGGGGAGAGCGTCGACGCGAGCACCCTCTTAAAGGCAAAGCTCCGGCAGCGGAGGAGCCGCGCCGTGTACAACCCCCTGATGCTGGAGGAGACATCGCGGCCCAAAACGCCCTCCTCCAGGAACAGGAGCGAGTAATCCGCCAGCTCCAGCAGCAGCTGAGGGCAGTATAGAACGCCTCCCAGAGGCAGCCCTCAGAGCCCCGAGGCGAGAAGAGAGTGGTCCAGAGCAAGGTACTCCAGCAGTCCCGAGAAGATCTAAGAGCCTTTCTGGACCAGAAGCGCAGCCACGCCTACGATGAAGGCTCGAGCAATACCCGTAGCCATCATCGCCGTGACGGGCAAGCTCGTAGCCACCCCGGTCGAAGCCATGCGAAGCGGAAGCCGAAAGCGCCGACACCGGAGATGGACGACGAGCAGGAGCGGCTCGACAAGCGCATCAAGCTAGCTCTCCAGCGCAACCTAGAGATGCGGGACCAGCAAGAGTTCTGTGGCCCCACCGACCTGGGGGCCTCTCCTTTCACTCAGGACATCGAGAGAACCCCCTTGCCCAAAAAGTTCTCAGTCCCGAGGTTCGTCCCCTATGATGGACTGTCCGACCCGTCCGCGCATCTCCGACACTTCTCCCAAAAGATGTCTATCTGGGGGAACGAAGGTCATCTCAACTGCAAGATCTTCTCCTCCAGTTTGAGCGATCTCCCTCTAAAGTGGTTCTGCGCTCTGCCAGGGAAATCTATTTCGAGTTGGAAGGAGCTCCAACTCTCTTTCTTGAAGAAGTTCCAGGCCTACAGTGTCATTCCGAAAACCGATGCCGGCCTCCTCGCACTGAAGATGAAACAAGGTGAAACCCTCGCCCAATTCGCCCGACGGTTCTCGGTAATTTACAGCCAAATCGAGGACACCAGAGAGGAGGTGGAAACCTTCGCCTTCCAGAACGCCTTGTTACCCGGGCACGAGCTGCGGAAGGACTTGGCAGGAGATCCCGCTCCCTCCATGTCAGCCTTGATGTCCTGGATAAAACGCTTTATCGCCCGGGAAGAAAACGAAATCAGAGCTCGAGAGGAGGAAGACCGAGAGACCGCGGGCCCGGAACCCAAGAAGAGGGGCAGCCAACCTCAGCAGTAGGCTAAAAAGCCACTCCAGAGACAGGAGCCGAAGCAGGTGTGGGTCTCCAATTCAGCGAGGCCCTCGTCGTCCCGTTCTGGAGGCGGCAGAAGGGCCAGACCTCCCCCCGACGCCTACCGGGCCATGAGCGTCACCTTCAAAGAGCCAATCCACCAAGTGATGAACAAAGTCAAATCCCAGCCATTCTTCAGGTGGCCTCGTCCCATGGCGGGCGATCCCTCCGCTCGCGACCAGTCCAAGTTCTGTGCCTACCATAAGGGTAGCGGGCACAGGACCGAAGACTGCAGAACTCTAAGATTTCACTTGGAGAAGCTCGCCAAGGAAGGCCACCTCGCGGAGTTCGTGAAGGCAGGAGATGCCAGCAGCGGCGGCGGTAGCCGAGCTCATCAGAGCGCGGCCAGGGATTCGGACAGTGAGGACTCCGAGAAGATCATCAATGTGATCCACCTGGCGCGCTCGGTTCCCTCGCCCTCAACTCGAGACAACCATCAAACCCGTGCCAAGGTCAGGCGGGCCTCGCACGAGAAATAGGTGATGAGAGCCGAGCTCGGACCGGCATCCAAAAGAGCGCGTCGCAACCGACCTGCCATCTCATTTTCAGACAAAGACCTTGAGGGAATCCAGCTTCCCCACAATGATCCCCTGCTTCTCTCAATGAAGTTGGGAGGCTTTACTGTGAAGATGATCCTCGTCGACTCCAGCAGCTCCTCTGAAGTCCTCTATTACAATTGTTTCAAGAAAATGAACCTCTCCGAAGCCAACCTCACAGAGGTTCGTGCACCCCTGCTTGGGCTATCCGCTAAACCAGTTTATCCCAAGGGCAAAGTCACCCTCGAAACCCGAGTAGGCGGGGCCTCGGTGTTGGCCGACTTCCTGGTCGTGGACGCCCCTTCCCCCTACAACGCCATCTTGGGTAGAACATGGCTCCACAAATTGGAAGCAGTCCCTTCTTCCCTACACCAGAAGCTAAAGTTCGTGCTCGAGAGCAAAGAGGGCACGATGGAAGTAGTCACGGTGGAAGGAGATCAGCAGCAAGCTAGCAATGCTTGCTGGCCGTCGTCCCGGCAGAGAGGGAGCCGAAGCGTGTCAACCTGGCAGAGTTTGAGAAGGGGCTGGATGAGATCGACCGAGATCCCGACAAGAAAAGTATTGAAGACCTAGCCGAGGTCAGGCTCGATCCAGCTGACCCTGACAGATTTTTCCTGATTGGCACGCAGCTGCCCGACGATGAGAAAGCCGAGCTCTCGAGGTTCCTAGTGCAGAACGTAGATGTCTTCGCCTGGACCCCGAGCGAAATGCCCGGGGTCGACCCCGAGGTCATGTGCCACAGGCTAAATGTGGACCCCAGCCATAGGCCGGTGGTGCAAAAAGCCCGGAGAATGGGGATCCAGCAGACAGACGCGGTGGTCGACGAGGTCGGGAAGCTGCTGGAGGCCGGCGCAATCCAGGAGGTCCAGTATCCGGTTTGGCTGGCCAATACGGTGGTGGTTAAGAAAAAGACAGGCAAATGGAGGGTGTGTGTGGACTTCACCGATCTCAACAGGGCCTGCCCAAAGGATAGTTTCCCCCTTCCAAAGATCGATCAGATGATCGACGCCACCGCCGGCCATGACCGAATGAGCTTTCTTAACGCCTATAGAGGCTACCATTAGATCCCGATGTACGAGCCAGACGAGGAAAAGACCGCTTTCAAAACTCCCCGCGGCACATATTGTTACAAAGTCATGCCTTTCGGGCTGAAGAACGCGGGGGCGACATACCAACGCCTCGTGACAAAGATGTTCTAGGCTCAACTCGGCAAAACGGTGGAAGTCTACATCGACGACATGGTCGTCAAGTCCAAGCTCTCCAGCGACCACCTGGCGGACCTGGCCCAAGTCTTCAACATCCTCCGTGCATTCAAGCTCAAGCTGAATGCTTCCAAAAGCGCGTTCGGTGTAGCTTCCGGCAAATTCCTCGGAAGCCTGGTGACGCAGAGGGGAATCGAGGCTAACCCGGACCAGATCACTGCAATCCTGAGCATCCAAAGCCCATTTACTACCAAGGAAGTCCAGAAGCTCACAGGCATGGTTGCAGCGCTCAATCGCTTCATCAGTCGATCATCAGATAAGTGCAGGCCATTCTTTCAACTTCTGAGAAAAAATTTAAAATTTCAATGGACCCCCGAGTGCGACCAAGCGTTGGCAGCACTCAAAACCTATTTGTCTTCGCCTCCTTTACTCTCTACCCCAACCGAGGGGGAGGTTTTGTACTTATACCTTGCGATCTCAGGTCATGCTGTGAGCTCCGTCCTCGTCAGAGAGGACGAGGGGGAGCAAAAACCGATTTACTATACGAGCAAAATCTTGCTCGATGCCGAGACCAGGTATCTTTTGTTGGAGAAACTCGCACTGGCGTTCGTCAGCGCCTCCCGCAAGCTCTCCCATTATTTCCAGTCCCACACCATTGTGGTGACCACGGAGCACCCACTCCGTTCTATATTCAAAAAAGCTAACTTTTCAGGGCGAATCTCCAAGTGGGCAGTCGAGTTAGGGCAGTATGACATTCAGTACCGTCCCCAAACTGCGATCAAAGCCCAAGTTCTGCCTGACTTCATCGTGGAGTTCATTTCGCCAAGCTCGGCTCCGACCCAGCCCGGCACGGCACTAGGGGCATAGGCCAGGAGCCTGAAGTCACCAAGGTCGAACAAGCTCTCGCCGGGGTATGGAAGGTCTTCGTTGATGGTTCGTCCACCTCTCGGCGGGCTGGCACCGGCATAGTCCTCCAATCGCCTGAGGGATTGGTCATAGAGCAAGCCTTCACCTTGGACTTCAAAGCAACGAACAACGAAGCAGAAGACGAAACATTGATAGCAGGGTTGGATAGCGCCCGAATCCTCGGAGTCCAGCACCTGGTGATCTTCAGCGATTCGCAACTAGTGACGAGCCAGCTCGCTGGGGACTACCAGGCCAGGGACGACAGGATGGCGGCCTACTTGGCCCTCGCGCAAAAACTGCTCTCCCTTTTCAAGACGGCCGAGATCAAACAAATCTCCAGAGACTCCAACACGCACGCCGATGCGCTTGCAAACCTGGCCTCCGCTGTCGAGGCAGGGAAGAGAAGGACCGTCGAAGTCGGGTCGATACCGAGGTCAAGCCTGGAGCTGCACTCGCCTCGGCAGATCCTCTGTATTGATCTCGGCCCAAGTTGGATGGACCCAATCATCTCCTACCTGTAGGATGACCGGCTCCCCGAAGACAAGACTAAGGCCCATCGAATCAGACTCAAGGCAGCTCGATTCTGGCTCTCTCCGGAAGGCAAACTCTACAGAAGATCCTTCGCGGGTCCATACCTCCAATGCGTCCACCCAACCAAGGTGGACGACTTTTTGTATGAAATCCATGAAGGGATCTGTGGTAGCCACATCGGGGGCCGATCGCTGGCCTACAGGGCAATAAGCCAAGGCTACTGGTGGCCCTACATGCAAAAGGATGCACAAGTATACGCCAGGAAATGCGAGAAGGGCCAGAAGTTCTCCCACTCTCTTAATCAGCCAGCACAGGACCTGAGTCCCCTCTCCAGTCCATGGCCCTTCGCCCAATGGGGACTGGACATTGTGGGCCTTTTCACTGCACCCCGGGAAACAAAAGATGGCTGATTGTTGCAACGGATTACTCCACGAAGTGGATAGAAGCTGAGCCGCTGTCCTCCATCACGGACAGCGATTCCAGAAATTTCGTATGGAAGAACATTATAACAAGATTCGGCATCCCCAGGACCCTGATTTCGGACAACGGGACCCAGTTCGACTCCAAATCCTTCAAGGACTTCTGCCGAGGGCATGGCATCAAAAACCATTAATTACTCCACCCCAGCATACCCACAAAGTAATGGCCAGGCCGAAATTTCTAACAAGATAATCCTGGATGGCCTCAAGAAACGGTTAGATAAGGCAAAAGGACGATGGACAAAAGAGCTTCCCATTGTGCTATGGGCGTACAAGACAACTCCAAGGCGATCCACCTCGACGACCCCTTTCTCCCTGGCCTATGGCGTGGAGGCGGTCATTCCCTTGGAAATTGGCCTCCCCACCCTGAGGACAGAGTTGGTCGACCAAGGCCGAAATGAAGCAAATCTAGTAATGGAGCTCGACCTGGCGGACGAGCGCCGAGAAGCAGCGGCCCTGCGATTAACCGACTACCAACAGCGGCTAGCAAGAGGATACAATGGAAAGGTCAGAGAGACAAGTTTTTCCGTGGGGGAGCTAGTCCTTAAGAAGACCTTACCAGGCGACAGAAATCCAAACGAAGGAAAACTGGCCCCGAACTGGCATGGCCCGTTCAGGGTGGTCTCGTTGGCAGGACGATCCCCCTACAAGCTCGGAAACCTGGAGGGCGAGCCATTACCGAGGCCATGGAATGCATCCCATTTGAAGAAATTTTACTTTTGAAAAGATGTAACATGAATCTCAGGATCAGTAAAAGCAGCCTTTGCCATCAGTGTCACCTTTCCTTATCTGAGTTCAGCAGCTTTGGGTCCTTGACCCTGGAGAAGGCCCCGAGTTCATACACTCAGGTCGTCTCCTAAAGTTTGGGTCCTTGACCCTTGAGAAGGCCCCGAGTTCATACACTCTGGTCGTCTCCTAAAGTTTGGGTCCTTGACCCTGGAGAAGGCACCGAGTTCACACACTTAGGTCGTCTCCTAAAGTTTGGGTCCTTGACCCTGGAGAAGGCCCCAAGTTCATACACTCAGGTCGTCTCCTAAAGTTTGGGTCCTTGACCCCGGAGAAGGCACCGAGTTCATACACTCAGGTCCTCTCCTAAAGTTTGGGTCCTTGACCCTGGAGAAGGCACCGAGTTCATACACTCAGGTCGTCTCCTAAAGTTTGGGTCCTTGACCCTGGAGAAGGCACCGAGTTCATACACTCAGGTCGTCTCCTAAAGTTTGGGTCCTTGACCCTGGAGAAGGACCCGAGTTCATACATTCAGGTCGTCTCCTAAAGTTTGGGTCCTTGACCCTGGAGAAGGCACCGAGTTCATACACTCAGGTCGTCTCCTAAAGCTTGGGTCCTTGACCCTGGAGAAGGAACCGAGTTCATACACTCAGGTCGTCTCCTAAAGTTTGGGTCCTTGACCCTGGAGAAGGCCCCGAGTTCATACACTCAGGGCGTCTCCTAAAGTTTGGGTCCTTGACCCTGGAGAAGGCACCGAGTTCATACACTCAGGTCGTCTCCTAAACTTTGGGTCCTTGACCCTGGAGAAGGCCCCGAGTTCATGCACTCAGGCCGTCTCCTAAAGTTTGGGTCCTTGACCCTGGAGAAGGCACCGAGTTCATACACTCAGGTCGTCTCCTAAAGTTTGGGTCCTTGACCCTGGAGAAGGCCCCGAGTTCATACACTCAGGTCGTCTCCTAAAGTTTGGGTCCTTGACCCTGGAGAAGGCACCGAGTTCATACACTCAGGTCGTCTCCTAAAGTTTGGGTCCTTGACCCTGGAGAAGGCCCCGAGTTCATACACTCAGGTCGTCTCCTAAAGTTTGGGTCCTTGACCCTGGAGAAGGACCCGAGTTCATACACTCAGGTCGTCTCCTAAAGTTTGGGTCCTTGACCCTGGAGAAGGCACCGAGTTCATACACTCAGGTCCTCTCCTAAAGTTTGGGTCCTTGACCCTGGAGAAGGCCCTGAGTTCATACACTCAGGTCGTCTCCTAAAGTTTGGGTCCTTGACCCTGGAGAAGGCACCGAGTTCATACACTCAGGTCGTCTCCTAAAGTTTGGGTCCTTGACCCTGGAGATGGCCCCGAGTTCATACACTCAGGCCGTCTCCTAAAGTTTGGGTCCTTGACCCTGGAGAAGGCACCGAGTTCATACACTCAGGTCGTCTCCTAAAGTTTGGGTCCTTGACCCTGGAGAAGGCCCCGAGTTCATACACTCAGGTCGTCTCCTAAAGTTTGGGTCCTTGACCCTGGAGAAGGCACCGAGTTCATACACTCAGGTCGTCTCCTAAAGTTTGGGTCCTTGACCCTGGAGAAGGCCCCGAGCTCATACACTCAGGTCGTCTCCTAAAGTTTGGGTCCTTGACCCTGGAGAAGGCACCGAGCTCATACACTCAGGTCGTCTCCTAAAGTTTAGGTCCTTGACCCTGGAGAAGGCACCGAGTTCATACACCCAGTCGTTTCCTAAAGTTCGGGTCTATTACCCTGGAAGGGGCTACGGATTCATACATCCAGTTGCTTCCTAAATTACGGGTTCTTACGCCCCTCGAGACCGTTCCCGAACTCAGGCCCACGTAGCCGAGATCCTCGAGACTCCGGGCCCATCTCGACAAAAGACGGTTCGTCTCGGTCAGTGCTGGTCCATTTCGGCCAATGTCAGTTTTCGAAAGAACGGTGCAAGTACTGGAGTGCGAAAAAGTAGCGCAAAAATACAAGTGTCACAAGGCAGTACTAGGAAAGCAAAAAGGGAATACAGGAATTCGTACACAGATTATATGAACGCAAAGTTTGCCCTTTTCATTCACTGTAATTACTTCATTACAAAGGGTACAGGAAAGGAAACAAAATACAGAAAGGAGGATCAGCCCTCTAAAAGAAGAAAAAGAAAGAAGCCCTCGAGGCTGCTCTTCGTTGATTCCACCCACCAGCTGGAGACCCTCGGCTGGCAGGCTTGTCGCATCCTGCCACGAGGCCTCGACGTCCCACAGGAGAAAGGGTTGGCGGCAGAACAGAGTCCTATGGGATGAAAATAAGGCCCCCCACGGCCTGGGGACTATCGGTTCCAGCGGACAGTGCCAGGAGCTCCGCCATGCGCCTTGGTTGGCCAGAACAAGATTTGCCAGAAGGTCTGGGCCCTTAATGCACTGCCGATGATTTGAAATCCACCGAGCACCCTCGTTCAGAGGGTGCGTAGTCTGTGGGGACCGCCTTCAGAGGGAGCGCAGACCACGACAAACAGTCCCCCCCGAAGGAGACTGTCTTCTGAGGCCAGGGTTTTACCCGGATCAAAGGTCCCTAAGCCTCTACAGTACCTAGCCACCAGAGTGTCTGGTAGCAGCGAAGAGGTCTCCATCACACCCGAAGAACAGAGGGAAGGAGGGCCACTGGTCTAAGCACTCTCTCCCATGGTGAGTCTGCCCCCCATATTTATAGAAGGGTGGAGGACTCGACGCTCAAGGAAATTTATGAGGCAGGACCTCCCACGCTCTACAAGGAGTGCGCATCCTCTGATACGTCGACCACCGGCTCCGATGGTGATGCGTGGAGCCATCTGCTTGATTCCCTCGTCGACCGTACCGCCCTACTTACTGCTATTTATGGTCCCCAGAATACGGAGTATCAGCGCGAAAACCTAAGAAGACCGGTTGGTATTCCCCCCAATTCGACTCACGCGTCACGTCATCAAGAGCGCCTAGCCACAAACATAGAGAAGCCGAGCTCGAAAAGATAGACAAAACACATTACGGAAGCAAAGGCAAAAGAAACGGGAGTCTATAACGGCTTCGGCATTCCCGCTAGCTCGGCACAGAGCTACACCGGGGGCGGTTCGGCATCTATTCCTACCGAGTCCGTACACATTTGAAGCAAAAGGTGGTAAATTGCTAAAAGAGACAAGCAGCTAGAGAAACTTTCATTTGCATTAAGGTCTAGTCCGTTACGTTGCACATCAAATACAATTGAAGGAAATTACAAAAAACTTAAGATAAGAAAGCCTTCTTCATGGCCAGACGTAACAAGGCCGTCCCGAGGTCATGCCCGGTCGGACGCGCGGGTTGCAGCATCAGAGGCTTCGCCGGCTGGAGGAGCAGAGTTCGGCGCCAGGAGCGGAAAAGGAGGGGGGTCTCGGAAGGAAGGGCTATCCTCCGAAACCCCGGCCTCCTTCAGGCCGGCACGCCATCCCTTCACCCAGGCCTTATCCCTCACAACAAGGACTTTTCCCTTATAGAAGGCAGTGACTTGCGATCTGGCATCCTCGAACGCGGCGTCGCATTCCGACTCGAGTTTCGCTTCCGCTTCATCCGCCCTCTTGGATTCGGCTTGAAGCAGGGCCGCATAGCCGTCCTCCATCTTCGCGATAGAAACCTCGAGTTTGGCCACCCTGGTCCTTTCCGCCTCGGCCTCCCCCTTCGCCTGCTCGAGCCTCGCCACGTACTCTTCCTCCACCATCGCTAGCTTCTGGGTAACGGCGTCCAGGGACTCTCGAAGTCCATCTTTCTCCACGGTCAGTTCGGCGGCGCCTAGACTGTACTTACAGAGTCTGTCGGCCACAACCATTGTCTTCTGCACCGCCTATTGAAGAGACAGGGCACCCGCAAAAAAAAAAGTTAGGAAACTCTGGGTCCAAAACGGCCGGGTGATATGAAAAAATGCAGATAAATTTACCGTGAAGTTGGACTGCAGCATCGACAGAATCAGCTTCTGATCGCTCTACCTGTCCAGCTGCTCCAAGTCTCGAGGAAGGGCACAAGCTCGCCCGAGAGCTTCAAGGACCAGGGGATCTATCCTGTGAAGGACGCGATCCTCCATCGTCATTGGCCTCCCCGGTCCCAGCACAAAGCTCGGCTCCCACAATGGTGGACTTGGGGGCAGCGAAGCCGCAGCCGAACTGGGACCCACGTCGGTTCTCGGCATTTTTAGCGGCCAAATCTCCTCTTGCCCGACCTCAACCGGGGGCGAACGAACCTCCGGGCTGGCCCGGTTAGGGGGGGCAGGAACCCCCACCACAGTCGCAGGGGGAGCTACCCGAGCGCTCGGGGAGGGAGGCTTTGGAAGAATCGGACTCGCGGGCTGTTGGGGGGCCCGGGCACCCTCAGTTCCGAGCGCCAATGCCTCAAGATCCTCAAAGGACAAGCGTCTGGCGCACCTCATTTCGGAACTCGGCGAGGGAGGTCGGGCGATCTGGCTCGGATCCGCCCCCGAAACCCGGAGAAGGCTTGACCCCGACATGGAAGCGAAGGCACCAGACGTAGCCCTGATGTCGGACGACACTCGTGAAGGCCCCTCTGCGGCTTGCACTCTAGGATCGGCCTGTCCTCACCCGTCCTCAGGACCAGCGCCTTCGCCCGGGGTCGGCTCCACGGTGCCTCGTAGATACCCGCGATACTTCGGTTGGTACCCTAACAGCGACCAAGCTGCCCTGCCATCATGACCGCCGTACCGCTTTACCAGGCGGAGCCAGGCCTCGTTCCTCTTCCAGATGTACCGAGCGGCCTGCTTCCTCTCCTTCAGTGCTGCAACAATCAGAGGCGTCAGAATGATGGCACCAAAAAAAAAAAACAAAAAAAATGGGGGGTGTTTGTTTACTTGGAACAGTTCCGAAATGGCGAGGGACTTGGTAGCCTCTATCGGTGTCGGCCACCCCAAATTCCCAGTTGCTCGAGACATACAGAAGATCGTCTCCGGCGTATTTGCTCGAGTCTTCTAAATATCAGACGAAACCATCTCGGCCTGGCTTAGCCCAGAGATAATAAGCATCCCCGGACTTGCATATATCATATACGTCCTCGATATCGAAGACGCCGAGGTTAATGCCCAAAGCCTCGTTTAACCTGGCCGTGCCCATCACAATCTTGAAGGCGTTGGGTAGCAGCTGGCATGGACAGAGGCGCCATTGACCGAGACAACTCCTGAGGAGGGGGTGAAGGGGAAATCGGACCCCGCCTTCCGTCACTGCCACTAAAGGGAAAGGCATCCAACCCCCTGAGAAATCACGGAGGTTAATGCTGTCAGGGTCAGCGCCCTTGACCTGGACATCAGCAGGGATCCTAAAGGTCGACCTAAAGCCTTTAATCGCTGCCTCGCTCTCTAACCAGTGGCTATAGATTCCCATCCCAATTCAAAAACAGAGAAACCCACAAAAAGGAGGCAAGGCAAAGGAGACTTACGGAAACGGAACGAAGACACTGAGTAGCGAAAGAGACTCGACCCCAGCGGCGCACCTCTACCCAGATGAGTTCCCTCGCAGCAGTCTGTCCTTCACCGATTCAGAATGACAAATGAAGAAGAAGACAAGCCTCTATATAGTAGAGAGTAGACTATCTTCGGAAACCCTAGCCGCCCACGCTAAATCACGCCTCCTGGGGCTCCGCGCTAACCATTTCAAATATTGAAAACGTCCCTGACAAAACGGCGTACTCAACACCGAGGCGACTGGACAACCAATCAAAGGATGCCACACGGAACTGTCGATACATCTTTGGCATTGATTAGTAGATACCATTTATTGCCTCAACCACCCAAGATGGGACGATCCCAAGAAACCTCCCCGTCATGTAGCTCCCGACCTCACTCCGCTGGCGAGCCTTGCAAGGTCGGAAGCTAGGGGGCGATTGTGTGGGGAGATTTCCACAACTCCGGGGTTACATTAATCACAATTACCCAATGAGGCTAAGCATTCTCACAAGCCTCACATGCCCCCCCATGCGCTAATCAGGCTCACCACGGCTACCGGGACAGAGGCCTCAGCCGAAGCCAAATGGGACCAGGCCGCTAGTGCCGAGCTCGGCTGCCCGGGTGCCCACCTCGGTTAGAAACTCCATCTCGGCCGAAGACATCGGGACGGAGGCTGAAGCAGGAAAAGACTCCACTCGCGCCCTTCGTCCCCCACGTCATCGGACATGTGGAGGAATAGGGGCGCGAACCAAGGGGACAGATGTGACATCCAGCCGTCCATAATCTTTATCAGATCGCTGACAGGGCAGCATCCGACGGATAAAGGCAAATCAAGGCAAGGCCCGAGGAAGGATCCAATGGTACCCATACCGCCGAAGACGTCCAACACGATCTGGCCCAACACGACACGCATTAAATGCATTGTGGGCTGACCCGACTGACATTTTTGCTTTATGGGCTGATCGGACCCCCATTTAATGAATGGAGGGCTGACATGACGGCGCCCCTAGGCACGTCAAGGCGTCATCATAAACCTCCCCTGTCACGCCCCCGTACCGGGGTCCCGCTAAACGAGGCCTTAATCCGGGGACGCGGAGCGACGGGCCGGAAAATTCCGCCCGTACACGCTAGTTTCCTACAGTTTTCCGCGGTAAGGATTCCCTAAATCCGATCCAACAGTGATATATAAGAATCACTTTCGTACAAATGACTTACGCGGAAGCATTGTAGCAAACATAAAAGTCTCTCACAAATGGGTATAATATGAGAACGCGCGAGACTAGCATCAAAAAGAGAAACATTTCATTGTAGGCCCCATAGTTAATTTGAAGTTAATACAAAAGTAAGGTTAGTCATTAATTACAAATTCTTCCCAAAAGAGTATAAGCCAACAATGGCCATGACAAAAACCCAAAATGTATAGCATGAAATCCCAAAAATGTGATCGCAGCTCCAAAGCAACCCGACGTCTAAATGACATCATCGGGCTGCCACTCGCCCTCCACAGGAACTATGGGTTCTGCCTCGAAGTGCGCCTCGACCGCGAGGGGCTCGACATCTGGCACCAAACAAAAAGAGTCAGACACGACGGTCTGGCAAGCAAATACAACAATAATAGGATGAAAGTGAAACAAAACATTAATAAATAAGAACCACGATTAAATCACGATTAATAACAATGTCGAAGTAAGATAGAAGATAAACATCTCAATGGTTTCCAAATCCAATATCATGAGGAGTAAAATAAACAAATACCCTGAGATGAATATTAATGCATGAAAACATTGGCAACCCACGTAAAGCTATATTCTCCTGTTACCGAAGTAGCCGGCGCAGACAAACCGTAGCCACTACTCGTGGGACCGGAACGACATAGTCGTTATCAAACAGAACCGTAGCCACTACTCGTGGGACCGGATATTACCGTTGCCATGGTCGGTACAGACAGAATCCAAACTGCAGCTGGCAGACAAATTAAAGATCCCAAGCCGGATGATCAGTCCGACAAGGTGACCTAAGCCTAGTGGTGCCATTAGAATAAAAGTTCGAAACCTCGAAGAAATACAAATCCGTTTATAAGATACATTTCCAAAATCGATAAGCTAACTACTCCAAACAATGCATATTGGCGAAACCAAGCAAAATAGGTGAGTAGTCTTATCAATACTTAAATATGTGGTAAGCCACTTCAAAATATTCAAAATGATTAGAGAAAGAATCCGGACAATAGTCTTTTTATATGGAATGAATGTATGATGATTTGATCGTCTAAAGTGGTTAATCTCAATGTACATTTGACCCCTTATTTGTCATTAATAAAGGTAACTTGGTGCCACCGAAGATCCTTGACAATCACAAGGGATGAAGTGTACATTTAAACTTGGAAAGTTCCCAAAGGATTTTTTATCATGGTTCCACTACTTTACTTAACCTTCCAAAGATTGTAAATGGCCTTCACATATGGGGAAGGGTTGGGCCGTATTGAACTTGGAAGCGGGCTTGGAGTGGACCTGAAAGTATACCCAAGGAATCCCCATTAAGATTGGTTTAGTTCTTCTTAAAATCAGGCCCACAACTGGCCTTGACCCAAGCCAAAACAGTCCGCCCATTTGGCCCTAAAACAGCCCTTACATGGATCAAAGAATGGGTCTCAAAACAGCCCAATGATTAACCTTGAAATAGGCCCAAAAGACGCCTAGGGAACAGGCCCAACACAGCCTTCAATTGGGCCCAAAGCAGACTCAAATGGGCCCCAAACCAGGCCCAACTCAAGCCCCCAGGCTGAGCTGGGCTCGCTCGAGCGAACCCAGGTCCGCTCGAGCGGAGCCCAGACAGTATCTGGGTCGCTCGAGCGGACTGGGCTCTGCCCAGTCCAGCTCGACAGTGCATTTTTCACTCCTTTCTTCCTCTTTTGAGCCCCCTTTTTGATCCTTTTCAATCTCCTTTCTTTCACACACATTTCCAAAACATTGGGACCCTTCCTTGGCCTCCCAAGCTCATCAAATCATCATCCACAAACCATTCTAATTAGCCCAACACAATACTTTTAAAGATCAAAGTTTTTCTCCTTTTCTTTGAGCACCCATCTTCAACACAAGGAAACCAAATTTCCTAAAGAGCCAATGTGAAAACAAACTTCTAGATGCATTGTAAGACAACAGCATAAGTTGAAATCAATGTAACATTGGTCCATTCCATCAAAGTAAATCCATAAATCAAGGAAGATTAGCACATAAGAAGAAAATCATGAAATGGAACTAAATAGGAAAAACATCATATTAATTGTAGAATCTACTTGCCTCTAGTCAAGATAGGAGCAAAATCACTCTTCAAACAAAGCTTTAATGCCTCAAGCTTCAAATCTACAAAAACCCCAAAATTTTCCCAAGAAAAACCCTAAAAATCAATGTTGGTAAATCTCCAAGGAAAACCCTAGCATATGGGATTAAAACACTATAAATGTAGAGGAAAACAAGAATCTCAAGTTTAGAAGGGCATTGCTAACCTTGAGAAATCCCAATGGAGAAGTGAAGCTTGAATGAGGGCCTTTCCTTAGCTCAAAATCCTCAAAAAGGGTACCTTTGGAGAGCTTGGAGAGGAAGGAAGGACTTGAGGAGATCAATCCTCCAAGAAAACTCCACCAAATAAGAGTTTCAGATGAGAGAGAGAGAGTGTGGGAAGAGAGGGAAAACCCTAGCTAAGAACTCTTGCTGGAAATGAAATGAAGAAGAAGAAGAAGAATTCTCCTTCTTATAAGAGAAGTCTTGTGGGCCCCGGTCTTCACCAAGCTAAAAATGGTATTTGCGGGCCCCGGACGAAAACGACGAAGAAGACAAAAACGATCAGCGAAATTTCTACTTTCCAAAAAGTATATTTTTGAAAATTTCTGAAATTTTCGAAATTTGGGTACAGATTTTGTGTGAAATGACAGTTTTGCCCTTTTTCTCGAAAAACGCGATTTCTGATCACAAAAATCAAGTTGGCCAAAACATGAAAGTTGATGATCTAGGTGAAATGAATCAAAATACACAAAAATTGGGATTCTACAAGCATCGAGAATAAACTCAACAAATTCACACAAAGTCCACGGGCGCCCCGGCCAGTGTCAAACTTAAGTCAATGACTCGCAAAGGTTCTCAAAGCTAATCAAACATTCTAATCTAGCTTAATAAAATAAACTAATCATCCACTAACCCCACTTATCCACTAATCACGGTTAAAATATAATTAAATACTTCAAACCTGGGTCGGGGTCTGACATCCCCCATGCAACGTAGGCATCTTCCTATATAAGAAAGACAACACTTTCCATGACAGGTACGCGCAATCCAATCCAAGGAGTCGTTGCCCTGCTTCTCTCCTCCCTCTCCTTCCTTTGTTCCAGTTCATTCGCTGACTTAGGCATCGGAGAGCCTTGCGCCGTCCAGGCCAGGGTCCTCTGACCGTTCGCTCTTTGCCTTTCAGGTTTCCGGGCAGCAGGTTAAGCTTAAGCACTACATTTGGATAAGTCCTGTAAGGCACCCAGATTATTGTGGGTCATTATTTTTCTGCACCTACAACTGTCTATCATTAAAATAATTATAATCCTCTACAACTGAATAAATAGAGGAGTCCATATTTTATTACCTCTTTTGCATTTAACAAAATGTGGACTTTTAGATACCCCTCTTGGATTCAAGTTAAGCAAGTCAAGTAAGGACGAGTTGAGTTGGCATGGCAATTCCCCACCCATCCTACAAACCATATCCAACCCCGACCAAGTTGTTGGAAAAATTGGTGGGCCTCTAGGATAGGTTTCAAAACTTTTGACCCACTTGATGCAGGGATCAACTATCCAGAAGGCGACCAAAACCAATCCAAGATGCAAACCCTCAATCTCATCCATCATGATCAGTAAATACAATCTATCTTGAAGATAGAAACAACAACTAACAAGCATCCATAATAATCTACAACATGCAAGGAAGTGAATTATACCTTTGGAGCTCAGTTGTACTCTAATCGAGAAGTTGCATCTTTCTTTGATGATGAAACACTTTCACTAATCAATTAGCAATCTTCAAGACCTCTTGATCTTCTATGCTATAACCTGTATCAAATTCTCTTTTCTCAAGAAGATGGGTGGGATCTTCAAGAGAAAACAACTAGGAACTCAAAGGAACTAGAAGAGAACTAGAAGAGGGAAAGGGAGGTGGACGTGTGCAACAACTTGCACAAAGAGAGACTTGGGCATGCAACACTATTGGGATTCAAGTAGTGGACATCCAGCCCTAGTCACCTTCTTTTATAGCTTTTGCAAACCTCCACTTACTAATTTCTATTAGAAGTCTTACTTCCAGAGAAATTAGTAACTTTCTCTTTTTCTTAACTATAATAGAAGTCTCACTTCCATTAATAATTAGTAACTTATTATTACCTCTGTTAGAAGTCTCACTTCAAATAGAAATAGTAACTTTCCTTTTAGAGTTCAACTAGAATTAATATCTTTCTCATTTGACCTAGCATGGGGACTACTAGGGATTCCTTAGAAAGCTGGCTCCAACTTGGAGTCGCGACCCACATCTCATGTGCAATCCGGGCCCATAGTTAATTACAAATAACTCCACTATATAAATACAACTGAACTTCAGTCTAAGGAAATTACATAGAAGACTCTAAACTTCCCTATTACCACAAGTAGGCCCCTCCATCAATATCCATGGATCAATTGGACTTGTCTTCCAAACTAGATCCATATATTATTATCCTTGAGCCCCAATTAATTATAATGATCATGGTACCTTTCCAATTAACTCTTAATAGGAATGGGTGTACACTTACCAATGATTAAATTCATTAATTGGCACAAGAGGATATTAAAGATAGATTCCATCTTGACCATTGAATTTTCCCACAGTCCTACTACCACGTACCCAAATCACCGAGGTGTTGACCTACAATTTGCCTCACTCATTGGTGACTCAAAGCAAATGAATAAATAGAAACTTGAGTTCATTAATGTCTCAGGATTGAGAGCTTACTTGCTAGGGAGCTGTCACACTTCGAAACCGGGCCCTGCAGTGATCCGACCTCGGGGTGCGAAATTTTGGGATTAATTAAAATTTTTACTGTATTTCCCAAGATCCGTGTGAATGAGGATAACAAAATTCCATCACGATCAGAATATATTTTCGCGGAAGCTAATGATGGCGTTGCAACCCGGAGTCCGTGGCCATCGGGTTCCACGTCGCACTCAACCAATATCATAAAGCCATCACACAAGCAGGCTGGTACAAATCATAAATCATGGAATTACTGAGCCGGCAGTAATAGGACTATTTATTTTCCACATATTCAAGTTACAATTAACAAGAGTCTTAATTACAAACCCAGTGAAAAAGGCTAACAAAGACATACAAAAATATATAACTAAATAGAAATACTACCCCCAATATTTAGATACGAACTCCGGTGCCAAACTTGACATCTAGATGATATCAATGGGCAACCTCTCACGTCAGACCGGTGGCTCAACTGCCTCCTCCGATCAAATCCCTAAAAGCAAAAGGAGAGAAATCCGACACCAAACAAACAGGGTCAGACACGACGCTCTGGCAAGCAAATAAACAGGTAATATGGAAAAAGGGCATTTATAAAACCTTATGGAATAATTGTAAATCCATTTAAAGAGTTTAAACGATAATAGTAATAAATCATGATAAAACGATTGAAAGACTGAACATCAATATCAAAGCCCATAAATGAACAGTATCTGAAACATAAGTATCTTAAAAACATAACAGACTATGTAAAACATTGCATAATTGGAAATACATTTAAAATCCTGAATAATAGAGACAATAAGATAAAAGATCGATTCCTTAAACATTAACAAATTCAAAGACTATAATGAGTATAAAGAAACAAGAATCATAAAATAAAATATCTAACGGATAAAACGTTGGCAAACCACATATAGCTATATTCTCCTATTACCAAAGTAACAAGAGCAGACAGAACCGTAGCCACTACTCGTGGGACCGGAACGACCAAAGTCGTTATCAAACAGAACCGTAGCCACTACACGTGGGACCGGAAACAGGATCGTTGTCATGGTCGGTACAGACAGAATCCAAGCTGCAGCTGGCAGACAAATTAAAGATCCCAAGCCGGGTGATCAGCCCGACAAGGTGACCTAAGCCTAGTGGTGCCTTTAGTTTTCAAAACCTGATCCGATACAAATCAAATCATAAAAGTGATTCATTTCTGAAATCGATAAAAGGACTACTCCTGAACAAATACATACTGAAAATACTGACAAATCCAACAAATCTGACGAGTAGCCTTATCGATGTATTTCCGAACGTGGAGAACCACTCAAATCCCCTTCCAAATTGATTCGTAGAAAACATACGAATTTCCATGGTAAACTACTCAAATACACATTAAAGTAATTTGTATAAAATTCATGCGATCAAACCTTTCGAACATGGAAACCCACATGATTCTATATCAAATCACCGATGCTATTCAAATTAGTTTACCGAAGCGTACAAATACATCTTCTGATCTGGAATGGAATAGAATGATGTAGAATGACTTAATGACTTACCAATGAACTATCTCTACACACACTTAACTTTTAAACATTGATTAATAAAAGAACATGTTTGATGCCAATGAAAATCCACAACATTTAAAATGATAGATTGTGCATTGAGATTTGGAAGCTTCCTGGGTAATTCCACATATATTCATTCTCTCATTGTTCTCATTCCATTTCACAATTTTCCAAGTATCAGAATTTACCCAAAACTTTCATGGGCTTCCATACATCATTAGAGGCTAAATGGGCCTCAAACAAATGGAGGGAGATGGGATGGAAAAAGACCCTGAAACAAGTGGGAAACAACCCAAGCAAATGGGCTAGAAACAGCCCACAATTCAGGCCTTAAAAGGCCCTGGACTAGGCCCAGGTCCGCTCGAGCAGCCCAGGGCTCACTCGAGCGAACCCCTCCCAGAGCCTGGTCCGCTCGAGCAGACCATGTGCTCACTCGAGCGGTCCTGCTTCTGTTTGGGCTCGGCTCGGTGCAGATTTCTGCACTATCCTTGGCTGATGATGGGTCCTTTTTCCCTCCTTCCTCTATCAATTCCAACTCCTTTTCCATACATTTTCAACCTTTTGTAGCCTCAAAATATCTCCATCCAACCATTCATACATCAATCCATTCCATTCTATGCACAACAAAGATTGATATGAACATGACATTTTTATCCAACAAAGACACTAACATTGAGATGTATATAATTGATTCAAGGAGATATATTTCCAAATGAATATCAAATATTGGTTGGAAACAATAACTTGGAGATTAATTAACATAAACCATTGCTCAAATACACCAAGATTAAATCCATGTATTGAAAAGGGAAAACAACATAGAATGAAGATTCAGAAATCATTCACATTGAACAAATCACATATTAACTGAAATATTAACTTGCCTTGGGTCAAGAGGAGATGCAAATCACTCTAAGATGGTCCTCTTATAGTCCCAAGCTCCAAAATCGCAAAACCCCCAAAATAGCTCAAGAAGAAGCCCTAGAAACCAACCATTTTCAAATCTCCATGAAAACTCTTTGCATAATTGATAAAAATGATCCAAATGGTTTGAAAAACCAAGACTTGAAGAAAGAAAAGCTTTTGCTAACCTTTGGTAGCTCAAACAAGGAAGAAAGGCTTGGAAGAGGGGTCTTCCCTAGCTCAAATCTCTTGAAAATGGTGTCTTTAGAAAGCCAAGAGAGAGGAGAAGAAGATTGGGAGATCAATCCTCCATTTAGCACTCAAGATGGGAGCTTTCTAGAAGAGAGAGAAAATGGCTGGGAAAACCCTAGGTTCCTCTCTTCATTGCAGGAAAATGAAAGAATGGGGAAGAAGAAGAGCCCATTGGCTTTATAAAGAGTTAAGTGGGCTGGGCCCCATGGGCTGCAACATTACAAAGGCTGAAACTAACATTTGTGTGTCACAAATGAGATCGTAGAAGAAGACAAAGTCGATCAACGAAATATTTACTTTCCAAAAAGTCTATTTTCCCCAAATTCTGAAATTTTCAAAATTCAAGTACAGATTTAGTGTGAAAAGTCAATTTTGCCCCTTTTTCTCGAAAAAAGTGTTTTCTGATCATCAAAGCAAAATGGTCAAAACATGAAAGTTGATAAAAATAAAATGAGTCAAAAGGAGTAGAAATCAGAATTTTCCAAAATAAGAATAATCTCTCACAAAAATACAAATCATATGGACCGGGTCAAACCAAGGTCAACGATCCTCAAGATCTCCATGGCTATGAAAAATCTAGTCAGACTCAAAGATAAAGTCAAACCAACTCTAATCTCACTTAAAAAGCTAAATCATGATTAAAATAATACTAAACAAAAGAACTAGGGGTCGGGCTCGTACATCCTCCCCCCCTTAGAACCCATTTGGTCCTCCAAATGGTCTAAACCAAATAAAAATCAAAAACCCAAAAAGACTAAAGAAATACTGACACCCTCGTTGAACTTCGTCAACTGTGATGTTCCCTGATTAAACCTGATGTTGAGATGCACCGGCAACCACATTCTGATTCGGTTGAAGGTTTCACGCTGTTCCACATATCTGCTCAAAAATGTACTCTTCTGACCAAACTAGTGTTCAACAATTTATCTGCTCATCCTTGGTGTCATCTGTCGTTCCTGTACTGGATCATTTCTTTTACTTACCTTGTCAGTCACTGTCGGTCCAAGAAACTGCAAATTCTCTCTTTTTCTATCAACTTGGAATTCTGTGCCTTAAGTCCTACAAAACTGTACACGGTGCTCCTGACGCTTGTACGAAGATGTGATCGTAGACATGCTTTCTCTGAAATAATCTCTACTTTGAAAATTTCTGGAATTCCATATACCTACTTATACTATACCATTCAGATTCGGGCTTGAAACTCTTCTATCTGGTCTTGTCTTCGAGGAATTAGTGAAATTGAAATCCTACCAAGTGCTAGTCTCTTTATCCACTGAGATTTAGAATCCTGAAACAATCTATCATCTCCATCAAAGCTATCAACGCAAGCGTCCCATGTCAGCACGTTAACTTCGAAGTGAGTGACTTAGAAATCTGTTGGCTCCTCGAATGCATCCTCAGCTTCTGGCCTCCAAGTATATCGTCAATCCTTCTTCGTTCTGAAATCACAAACTCCAAATTCTATAGGTCTCCTGTCTCTGACTTGGTCTGCTACAATCCAGATGTCACACTGCTATAGACCAGATGTTAAACTGCCATAACTTGCTGAGCTGTTCTGTGTGGAAACTTCGCATGGCTTCCCTCTTCAGATTTCACTCTTCAAGTCTTCTACCCTTGACATGTAAAGCCGAGCTTGGAAATCCAATCTGTGTTCACAACTCCATATTCCAATCTTTCTGTGCTGTAGTCAGAATTCCTGCCCACATCTGATTCTATCTGCTTGCTGCTCTTGATCTCTTACCTGATACTGTGTTATCAACAAAATAAACCTGCCAAGCTAGCCCCATTCCCTGATAAGTTGAAACTTTCAATCCAAGTCTCGAAGCAATTCCACCACTTTTATTTTGTCCTCTAAGGTTCACCAATTAACTAAATCCTTGCAAAAGTGTGGGTAGAGTCATTTTCTTGAATGGTGCTTGACTAGAATTTTTCACAATCTGGAGTCTGCTCAATCTTTTGTTTCTGCCTTATACTCTACTTTTCCTGTAAGGACAATTGTCTCATCAACTTCCGAAGGCCTCGTCTCGAATGATGTTTACTCTCTCATAAATCCAACTTTGTCTCCAACTGAACCAATACAGTTCCTGACATCCATCGACCGTTCAAGTCATACACTTCCACACTTCAACCAAAGGCTATTATAGCTCATTCCATTCAATGCAAAACAAATCTTAAAATTTTAAACATAATGACTAAAACAATTACTTAGTTGAATTTCATCATTCTAAAACATAGTAAAAACTGAACCTCCAAATTATCAAATAAAGCCTAAATAAAGCTTAAATAAATAAAGTTTGAGTATGAAATAACATTATTCATTTTGAAATTCATATTTTCATAACCAAACAAACCATTGAAACACTCAACAATTTCAAATCAGGATTTCAAAAATAAATCAAATTCATATAGTATGACTATACGTTAAACTTTGCTAAAATCTGAGTGTTAATCAAACACTAAACCTTGTTGAAATCTGAACTCATTTGTTTATAAAAATTCTGTAGAAGTTAAACAAAAATCCGAAATACAAAACCTTATAAAAACAAAATTATGTAACTCATGAAAAAGAGTAGAATGACATAGTTATTTTAAAAATAGCCGTAAAGAAGAAACATAAATCCGTTAGCATACATCCCAATCAGTTGATTCATTTGCACCTACACGTTGTCCAATCCATTACCCTATAAGTCGGTAAAATCCACAAGGTTTCCTCTGCTGCCGAAAATCATCTTGACTACAACTAACCATCCACTTGGTATTACCGCCAAATCAACCACACTGGCTAAGCTACAAGTTACGAAAATTCTCAGCCAAAACTATGACAAGGCTCGTTAAATCCGGGAAATCTCTGAGTCTCTGGCACCAACTTCCAACCTTAAATCACTTCTCCCTTCGTAGAATCGACAGCTAATATGCCTTTTGCGGTCCTTCATCTTGGAAAGATGGTCTGAGTTCACCCAAAACCCACATTTACTTACCTTGGTACGCTGCATGATGATCTTCGATTAGCTGAGAGGGGATCTTCAAATACTACTCAAGTTCTACTTTGGTGGGCAAATGCACACGTCTTCTCTCATTAACCACAATGGAGATGCTGAAGGCTGAAAGTCTGCTGATGTCCTCCGAAAAAAAAACATATTGAATCCACAATGTTTCCAATCCCCGACGCGAGCACGAGCAAAAGACACTAAATGTGGGTGTGGAGATTTTAAATTCTCCCCCACGAAAGAGGAAATTTGGTTGTCCAAATTCCCTAACAACAAGAACAATAGAAAAGAGAAGAAAAGTCTCCCGAACTAAAAGAAAAGCGGGCACAAATTCAAAGAAACAAAGACAAGAGAAAACAAATCGACACAATCTAACGAATCCTCACCACACGTCTAAATGTCTCTAGAGTATTTTATTTCCTAGAAACTAATCAGCTCTGATACCAAACCTGTCACACCGCGAAACCGGGCCCTGCAGTGATCCGACCTCGGGGTGCGAAATTTTGGGATTAATTAAAATTTTTGTTGTATTTCCCAAGATCCCCGTGAATGAGAATAACAAAATTCCATCACGATCAGAATATTTTTTCGCCGAAGCTAATCATGGCGTTGCGACCCAGAGTCCGTGGCCATCGGATTCCGCGTCGCACTCAACCAATGTCATAAAGCCATCACACAAGTAGGCTGGTACAAATCATAAATCATGGAATTACTGAGCCGGCAGTAACAGGACTATTTATTTCCCACATATTCAAGTTACAATTAACAAGTGTCTTAATTACAAACCCAGTGAAAAAGGCTAACAAAGCCATACAAAAATATCCAACTAAATAGAAATACTACTCCCAATATTTAGATACGACCTCCGGTGCCAAACTTGACATCTAGATGATATCAATGGGCAGCCTCTCACGTCAGACCGGTGGTTCAACTGCCTCCTCCGATCAAATACCTAAAAGCAGAAGGAGAGAAATCCGGCACCAAACAAACAGGGTCAGACACGATGCTCTGGCAAGCAAATAAACATGTAATATGGAAAAAGGGCATTTATAAAACCTTATGGAATAATTGTAAATCCATTTAAAGAGTCTAAACAATAATAGTAATAAATCATGATAAAACGATTGAAAGACTGAACATCATTATCAAAGCCCATAAATGAACAGTACCTGAAACATAAGTATCTTAAAAACATAACAGACTATGTAAAACAATGCATAATTGGAAATACATTTAAAATCCTGAATAATAGAGACAATAAGATAAAAGATCGATTTCTTAAACATTAACAGATTCAAAGACTATAATGATTATAAACAAACAAGAATCATAAAAAAAATCTAACGGATAAAATGTTGGCAAACCACACATAGCTATATTCTCCTATTACTGAAGTAACAAGAGCAGACAGAACCGTAGCCACTACTTGTGGGACCGGAACGACCAAAGTCGTTATCAAACAAAACCGTAGCCACTACACGTGGGATCAGAAACAGAACCGTTGCCATGGTCGGTACAGACAGAATCCAAGCTGCAGCTGGCAGGCAAATTAAAGATCCCAAGTCGGGTGATCAGCCCGACAAGGTGACCTAAGCCTAGTGGTGCCTTTAGTTTTCAAAACCCGAGCCGATACAAATCAAAACATAAAAGTGATTCATTTCTGAAACAGATAAAAGGACTACTCCTGAACAAATACATACTGAAAATACTGACAAATCCAACAAATCTGACGAGTAGCCTTATCGATGTATGTCCGAACGTGGAGAACCACTCAAATCCCCTTCTAAATCGATTCATAGAAAACATACGAATTTCCATGGTAAACCACTCAAATACACATTAAAGTAATTTGTATAAAATTCATGCGATCAATCCTTTCGAACATGGAAACCCACATGATTCTATATCAAATCACCGATGCTATTCAAATTAGTTTACCGAAGCATACAAATACATCTTCTGATCTGGAATGGAATAGAATGATGTAGAATGACTTAATGACTTACCAATGAACTATCTCTATACACACTTAACTTTTAAACATTGATTAATAAAACAACATGTTTGATGCCAATGAAAATCCACAACATTTAAAATGATAGAGTGTGCATTGAGATTTGGAAGCTTCCTGGGTAATTCCACATATATTCATTCTCTCATTGTTTTTCATTCCATTTCATAATTTTTCAAGTATCACAATTTACCCAAAACTTTCATGGGCTTCCATACATCATTAGGGGCTAAATGGGCCTCAAACAAGTGGAGGGAGATGGGATGGAAAAAGACCCTGAAACAAGTGGGAAACAACCCAAGCAAATGGGCTGGAAACAGCCCACAATTCAGGCCTTAAAAGGCGTTGGACTGGGCCCAGGTCCGCTCGAGCGGCCCAGGGCTCGCTCGAGCGGACCCCTCCCAGAACTTGGTCCGCTCGAGCGGACCATGGGCTCGCTCGAGCGGCCCAGCTTCTGTTTGGGCTCGGCTCAGTGCAGATTTCTTCACTATCCTTGGCTGATGATGGGTCCTTTTTCCCTCCTTCTTCCTCTATCAATTTCAACTCCTTTTCCATACATTTTCAACCTTTCGTAGCTTCAAAATATCTCCATCCAACCATTCATACATCAATCCATTCCATTCTATTCACAACAAAGATTGATATGAACATGACATTTTTATCCAACAAAGACACTAACATTGAGTTGTATATAATTGATTCAAGGAGATATATTGCCAAATGAATATCAAATGGTTGGAAACAATAACTTGGAGATTAATGTCAGACCCCGACTTAGGTTTGGAATATTTAAGTATACTTTTACCGTGACTAGTTGTTAAGTGGGGTTAATGGACGATTAGCTTATTTTCTTAAGCTTGATTAGAATGTTTGAATAGCTTTGGGAACTTTCGAGAGTCGTTGACTTAGGCTTGATGTGGGCCGGGGCACCCGTGTGTTGTGTGTGAATCTGTGGAGTTTAACTTTGATTTTTGTAAAATCCCATCTTGTGTATTTTGACTCATTTCGATTAGATTATCAACTTTCATATTTTGGCCGATTGGATTTAATGATCAGAAATCGTGTTTTTCGAGGAAAAGGGCAAAAATGACCTTTCACACAAAATCTGTACCCAAATTTCAAAAATTTCAGAAATTGACAAAAATATACTTTTTGGAAAGTAGAAATTTCGCTGATCGTTTTTTTCTTCTTCGTCGTTTTCATTCGGGGCCCGCAAATGTCATTTTTAGTCTTGTGAAGACCGAGGCCCACAAAACCCATCTTATAAGAGAGGAACTCTCTTTTTCCTCCTTCATTTCTTTTTCTTGCACGTTTTGGAGCATGGGTTTTCCCTCTCCCAGCCATGTTCTCTCTCCTCTGGAACACTCATCTCTTGGAGTTTTCATGGAGGATTGATCGCCTAAGGTTCTTCCTCATCTTCCAAGCTTTCCAAAGACACCTTTTTCAAAGGTTTTGAGCTAGGGCAAGGTTCTCTTTCAAGCTTCTCTTCTTCGTTTGAGCTTTTCAAGGTTAGCAATGGCTTTCCAAACTTGAGATCTTTGTTTTCCTCTTCATTTAGAGTGTTTTCATCCCACATGCAAGAGTTTTCCTTGGAGATTTACAAATATTGATTTTTAGGGTTCTCTTTGGGAAAATTTTGGGGTTTTTGTAGATTTGGAGCTTGAGGCCCTAGAGCATTGTTTGAAGAGTATCTTAGCTCTCATCTTGGCTTGAGGCAAGTGGATTTTCAATTAATATGATGATTTCATTGTCTCTTGTTTCATTTCATGGTGTTTCATGTTATGTGCTAATCTTCTTATGTTTCATAGTTTTGCTTTCGGATAAATGGGGTAATGTTATGTGTGATTTCACTTATGATATTGTTTTACAACGAATTGGAAGTTGTTCTCACTTTGGTCATCTTGAAAGTTAGCTTTCTTCATGTTAAGTGTTTGTGTTCAAAACAATAGAGGAAATCTTTGATTTTTAAAAGTATTGTGTTTGTTTTATTGGATTGATTATGGATGATGATTTGGTGAGTTGAGCAGGTCAAGAAAGGGGCAAATTAATCTTGGAAATGTGTATGAAAGAAAGGAAAGAAAAAGGGAAGAAAAATATCTCAAAAATGAGGAAAAATACCAGTCGAGCCGGACTGGATAGAGCCCAGTCCGCTCGAGCGACCCAGGCTCTGTCTGGGCTTCGCTCGAGTGACCCAGGCTCTGTCTGGGCTTCGCTCGAGCGGACCTTGGGACGCTCGAGCGAGCCCAGCCCAGCCTGGGGGCCTCTGTCGGGTCCGATTTCTGGGCCCATTTAAAGGTCTGTATGGGCCTATTTTAGGGACTGTTTGGGCCATATTTAGAGTCTGTTTTGGGCTTGGTTCAAGGTCCGATTTGGGCTTGATTCAAAGAGGCTTTAATCAAATTTTTAGGGGACTTATCGAAGTGTTTCTCAGGTCCATTTCAAGCCCAGAGTCAAGTCCAACTCAGCCCAACCTTTCTATATATATATTAAAGCCCAACCAGCTCTTCTAAAACATGAGACCATTATGTAAATTGGTTTGAATGTGGAACAAACCCTTTGGGGAATCCTACAAGTCTCAATGTACATTTCATCCCTTGAAATTGTCAAGGATCTTCTGTGGCACCAAATTTCTTTCAATTAATGACAATTTTGGGGGTCAAATGTATATCAAGACGACCCGCACTAGACTGTTGAATCATGATACATTCATTCCATGTTAGAAAGGTTTTTGTTCAGCTTCTTTTATAAACCTATTTGAATACTTTGGGATGGTTTATCACATTTTTGGACATTGATAAGACTACTCATCTATTTCGCTCAGATTCATCGATATGTGAGATATGTATTTGTTCGGAGTAGTTTTCTTATCAATTTTGGAAATGTATTTTATGAATGGATTTGCATTACTTCGAGGTTTCGAACTTTTACTCTAATGGCACCACTAAGCTTAGGTTGCCTTGTCGGACTGATCATCCGGCTTGGAATCTTTAATTTGTTCACCAGCTGCAGTTTGGATTCTGTCTGTACCGACCATGGCAACGGTTTATATCCGGTCCCATGTGCAGTGCCTACGGTTCTGTTTGATAACGACTATGTTCGTTCCGGTCCCACGAGTAGTGGCTATGGTTTTGTCTGCTCCCGTTACTTCGGTAACAGGAGAATTTAGCTATACGTGGTCTGCCAATGTTTTATACATTTAATGTTTTATCTTAAGGTTCTTGTTTATTTCACTTATCATAGCATTGGATTTGTAAACTATTAAGATGTCTATCTTTTAGTTCGTCATTTCTATTATTCAGGATTTAATCGTGGCTCTCATTTATTTAATGTTTTACTTTTCTATCATCCTGTTATTTGTTATACTAGCAAAACCCCGTGCTATGCGCGGACCACGAAATCACCAAATGCACAGACTGATATGAATTATTATTAATAAATTTATTAATTAGTAAACATGTGAGTCCTTTTCTTTGTTGCTAATTTGATCTTTATATTTTTTTTCCAAATGTTTTATTCTTTAGGTGAGGCTTGAATTGATTAAGAAAGATCAAATGATCATAGACCTAACAAATTGACCTAATATATTTAAGTGGGACCAAGATGAATGGGGTCCATCATCTCTATTCTAACCATTCATAAAAAATATGATGCGAGCTGTGACCCATGAATTGATTGATAAAGATCAAATGATCAAATGATCAAATGATCATAGACCTCTCAAATTGACCAAACCTAACCTATTTAAGTGGGACCTCCAAGATGAATGGGGTCCACCATCTATATTCTAACCGTCCATAAAACCTTATGATGCGGGCTGGGACCCATGAATTACTTGATAAAGATCAAAGGATCAAATGATCATAGACCTCACAAATTCACCAAATCTAACCTATTTAAGTGGAACCCCCCAGATGAATGGGGTCCACCATCTCTATTTTAACCATTCATAAAACCATATTATGCGGGATGGGAACCATGAATTGATTAAGAAAGATCAAATGATCAAATGATCGTAGACCTAACAAATTGAACAAATATTTTTAAGTGGGACCTAGATGAATGGGGTCCACCATCTTTATTCTAACCGTCCATAAAATCAAATGATGCGGGCCGGGACCCATGAATTGATTGATATAAATGTAGCACATCTGGTGTGTTGGCTTATTTAGGGATCTCAATGAGAGATTTTAGGCTTTTGAGTGGAAGATGATTCTTTATGGAGAGATTTTAGGCATTTGATTGTGGGTTAGATAATGAAGTAAATTCCTTGATTATGTTATTAATCTCAAAGATTGATTGATGGAAAAAATATCAGGCACATGGGCCTAAAACAACATATTCATGCTGATCCAACATATATAAACATGGGCCATTTTGTTTTTTTGAAATTGGAGTCCATAAAAAATATTATATTTCTTAAACATAAGAATGAATTAAAAAAATAATATATTTTGAGATTCTTGTATGGAGTAGGAGAAAAGATTACCTTATTCTATGAAGATGATGTATTTGTTGCTCGGACGGTTTGTAAATATAAATAAAGATCGAGCCCCTTCCAACTTCAAGTATGATGTGTGAGGTCCTTCTTTTCTTAGAGCTTTGGTCTGATGATAGTTAACAGTTTGAAAATTAAGAATGAAAAATAAGTGGGCCCCAAAGATCACAACACCAGATCACCCTCACAAACAACATCACCCAACCATATACGACCAGATGCCCGGACTTGATCTGTGATTAGATCGTCCAGTGGGTCCCATAACTTTTTTAAATAAAATTAAAACACTTTAAGATTTCTAAAGCCCCATATTTAGATGGTGGGTTAGATGGGACCCACTCCTCACAAATCTAACACCTATAAGGGCGTCACAGATCCAACACCTATAAGGTCGTCCCTGGACCCACTAACAGATCAATGAGTTTGCAATGAGTACAATTCCAGTCCATCTCTCCACACTACTATCTAATTTACAAAATCTTAGTAACCTACCCACTCAAAGTTATGTCACAACAGAACTCTTCAAACAATTTTTTTGTTTTTTTTTTGCTTTCAAAACATGTACAGGCACGCGCCATCTTCATGTGGGGCCCACGAATTTGTGAATTTGAGAAAAACGTTAGAATGTAAAAAAATAAAAAATAAAAATAAAAATCAGTGCTTTCCAAATAAAAGACCTGAGATATTGACCAGTGGGGTTAGCCCAAGCTTTAATTTTGGATTGTGTATAAATATGGATGTCTAAAGTGAGGCCAGACAATTTGATGGGTTTGTATTATTGAGGGATACCCTCAGCCATTTGCATTCCTACCCATGTTTATTGGGGCCAATATGGAGCCTGATTGCATGATTTCAACTGGTTTGGAAGCATTTCATGGTCCCCACTTGTGGTCTATATGGACCCTGTTTAGACCATTCCACTATCTCCTCAGCTTGTTAATGGGGCCTCATGAAGTGTATACAGATCCAACACCTGTAAGGTCGTCACAGATCCAACACCTATAAGGTCGTCCCTAGACCCACTAACAGATCAATGGGTTTGCAATGAATACAATTCAAGTCCATCTCTCCACACTACTATCTAATTTATTAGGATAATTATTGTTGGTAATAGGGATCTCATTGAGAGATTTTAGGATAATTATTATTGTTAATAGGGATAATTATTGTTGGTAATAGGAATCTCATTGAGAGATTTTAGGATAATTCAAATTCTAATAAATCAATTTCTAGTTTCTAGCAGAACACCATTGTAGGCTGGCTGTTGCCACGTGTCCCTCTCCAAGACATGTCACGTGTCCTCCTCCAGGAAGTCTCATGAAGTGTATACATCCCTTTAGTAATATAGATTTGCTTGCCAGACCGTCGTGTCTGACCCTGTTTGCTTGGTGCTAGATGTCGAGCCCCTCGCGGTTGAGATGCACTTCGAGGCGAAACCTATAGTCCTTGTGGAGGGCGAGTGGCAGCCCGATGATGTCGTTTAGACGTCGGGTTGTTTTTAGAGCTGCGATCACATTTTGGGGAATAGATACTATTCTTTTTGGGTTTTTGTTGTAGCCATTGTTGGCTTATTCTTTTGGGAAAAATTGTAATTATTGGCTAACTTTACTTTTGTATTAACTTGAAACCAACTTTGGGGCCTATCTATCGAATGTTTCTCCTTTTGATGCTAGTCTTGTGCGCTCTCATCTTACACCCATATGTTATAGATTTTTATGTTTGCTACAATGCTTCCACGTAATCCGATTCGTTGGAATGCGATCCTTATTAATCACTGTTGGATCAATTTTCGAGGATCCTTACCGCGGAAACCTGTGGGAAACTAGCGTGTGCGGGCGGAATTTTTCGGCCTGTCGCGCCACGACCCCAGATTAAGGCCTCGTTTAACGGGTCCTCAGTCCGGGGGCGTGACAATTAATAAACATAAACCATTGATCAAATACACCAAGATTAAATCCATGTATTGAAAAGGGAAAACAACATAGAATGAAGATTCAAAAATCATTCACATTGAACAAATCACATATTAACTGAAATATTAACTTGCCTTGGGTCAAGAGGAGATGCAAATCACTCTAAGATGGTCCTCTTATAGTCCAAAGCTCCAAAATCACAAAACCCCCAAAAATAGCTAAGAAGAAGCCCTAGAAACCAACCATTTTCAAATCTCCATGAAAACTCTTTGCATAATTGATAAAAATGATCCAAATGGTTTGAAAAACCAAGACTTGAAGAAAGAAAAGCTTTTCCTAACCTTTGGTAGCTCAAACAAGGAAGAAAGGCTTGGAAGAGGGGTCTTCCCTAGCTCAAATCTCTTGAAAATGGTGTCGTTGGAAAGCCAAGAGAGAGGAGAAGAAGATTGGGAGATCAATCCTCCATTTAGCACTCAAGATGGGAGCTTTCTAGAAGAGAGAGAAAATGGCTGGGAGAAAAACCTAGGCTCCTCTCTTCATTGCAGGAAAATGAAAGAATGGGGAAGAAGAAGAGCCCATTGGCTTTATAAAGAGTTAAGTGGGCTGGGCCCCAAGGGCCACAATATTACAAAAGGCTAAAACTAACATTTGTGGGTCCCAAATGAGATCGACGAAGAAGACAAAGTCGATCAACGAAATATTTACTTTCTAAAAAGTCTATTTTCCCCAAATTCTGAAATTTTCAAAATTCAAGTATAGATTTAGTGTGAAAAGTCAATTTTGCCCCTTTTTCTCGAAAAACATTTTTTTCTGACCATCAAATCAAAATGGTCAAAACATGAAAGTTGATAAACTTAATAAAATGAGTCAAAAGGAGCAAAAATTGGAATTTTCCAAAATAAGAATAATCTCTCACAAAAATACAAATCATATGGACCGGGTCAAACCAAGGTCAACGATCCTCAAGATCTCCAAGGTTATGAAAAAGTCTGAAGAAAAAGTCAAACCAACTCTAATCTCACTTAAAAAGCTAAACCATGATTAAAACAATACTGAACAAAAGAACTAGGGGTCGGGGTCTTACAGGAATTATAAGAGCAAACCTTAAAATAAAGACAATGTTCTTAAGGTGCTTCTCATTGTCCTTCAATACATCCAATGTACCAGCACTCTGATCCGGAATCTTATATTCTGATGATCGAGACAAATCACACCATCTTATAGTGATCAAAGTGCTGTAACCTTATCAGTATGAGATGTCCAGTCTCATCACTGGTTGTGAAGATATTCAAGTATAAGATTTGTCATACATGTCTCCTGTATGTGGATCTCATCCATACACATGTATTACATCTAGTATACTTATTGACTCCGGATTATCTCATGAACCATCACGTCATTCGTATTGGTTATGTGCAAGTATATAATTAAACACCATTCATTTCATGAAAGGAAAGCATGAATATACTGATAAATAAAGAAATTAATCAATTTATTACATCATATGCTGGTATTGAGACCACAAAACTAACAATCTCCCACTTGGGCCCAATGCCAGTCTCGGTGGCATCTCATGCCCATCCCGTCTACATGCTGCTCAAAGACTTTGGTAGTCAAAGGCTTAGCAAAGGGATTTGCCGGATTGTCTGCAGAGGCTATCTTGGTGATAGCAATATCACCTCTCTGCACAATCTCTCTGACCAAGTGATACTTCCTCTGTACATGCTTTTGGCTCTTATGGCTCCTGGGTTTCTTGGACTGTGCGATTGCCCCACTGCTGTCACGGTAAACTGTGAGCGGCTGTCGCCCCAAAAGTATCACTCTAAGTTCCAGAAGGAATCTTTTGAGCCTTATTGCTTCCTTAGCTGCTTCACAAGTCGCTACATATTCAGCCTCCGAGGTGGAATTAGCGCTACATTCCTGTTTAATACTTCTCCAGCTAATAGCTCTGCCACCTAACATAAATACATATCCAGAAGTTGATTTCCTGAAATCCTTATCTGACATGAAGTCAGAATCTGTGTATCCGACTGGAATCAACTCATCACTGCCATAAATCAACATGTAATCTCTAGTCCTTCTCAAGTATTTGAGAATACACTTTACAGCAGTCCAATGGTTAGGCCCTGGGTTAGACTGATATCTGCTGACTAGGTGTTAGATATCGCGATCACTGAGGGGGGGGGGGGGGTGAATCAGTGATCCCTTTAAAAACAGGTCCAATTTAACAACAAAAGCAAATCAAATCACACAAGGACACCAGATTTAACGTGGTTCACCAAAAGGCTACGTCCACGGTTCAAAGACTGTCCGAACACCGATCCGGAGCAGGTCTGAATCTATTTAGTCGCACCAACGACAAAGAGCACCAACCCTTACGTTTCAGATAGCACCAACTATCTAGGAAGCACCTACTCCCTTTACAATTTATCTGCACCAACAGATAGGATCACGAAACCCCTAACACCAAGCACCAATTTGATGTTCTACAGAATTAAAGTAAAGAACTTTTCTACAGCCCTTCCCCTCTACAATCTCTCTCTCTCAATCCCTTACAAATTGAAATTTAAAGCATAAATAGAGAGACACTTATCTGTGGACGAATCACCATCTTCCTGAGCATATTCTCGTCCACACTTGCTGTAGAAACGTGCAACACAGCAACACACAGCAACGCCTTCTTCTCCAATCACTCTTCTCTCCAAAACTCTCTCTTTTTGTTCTCTCTTCTCTTCTGTACACTTGAAAATGAACCAATCAAGCCTTTATATAGGTTATGGTAACCCTTAAGAGTGTTCAAATTAGGCTAGAATTCGTTTAGAAAGAGTCCCAAACGAAAGACATAAGGTTCCTGAATTTTCGTGCACAACTTCTAATTTCTGCGCAATTCTGGTTCCCGTGCTCGGTCGACCGCATGGGGTCCCCGGTCGACCGGCGACACACTGTGGCAGCAAAATAACTGGGAGCTAACTGAAACTGTCTTCTGCAGAATTGTCTTTCCCGGTCGACCGCGTGGGGTCCTCGGTCGACCGACCACACTGCTTCAGGAATTCTGAATTCCTGAACTGTTTTAGCTCTGTTTTCTCTTTGAAGCTTTATCAATACCACACTATTAACACCACACTAGTGACATTGTGTTGACAATAATTCTAACACAAAATGATACTTGAGATACTAAATACTTCAATGCTTCATAAGACTTCTCAAGTCATCTCAAATTCCAACAATAGGCCCACTGCATGACAGATATCCGGTCTAGTAATAGCAAAGCATACATGAGGCTACCAACTGCCGAAGCGTTTGGTATCGCTCTCATATGTTCCTTTTCCTCAAGTGTCTTGGGACACTGATCCTTGGAAAGGTTCATTCCATGCCTGAAAGGTGTGATGCCCTTCTTGGAATCCTGCATAGCAAACCGTACTAGTACCTTATCTATGTACACAGCTTGGGATAAGCCTATCATCCTATTTTTTTGGTCTCGATGGAGTTTAATCCCTAGGATATAGCTTGCTTCTCCCATGTCCTTCATATCAAAAGTCTTAGCCAACCAAACTTTCACTGTTGACAACATTCCTATATCGCACACTAGGAGAAGGATGTCGCCTACATATAGTACTAAAAAAACTAGCCTACCTCCTTCAGTTTTCATGTACACACATGACTCATCCAAATTTTGACAAAAACTAAATGATTTGATTGCCTAGTCAAAACGGATGTTCCAACTCCAGGATGCTTGCTTTAGTCCATAAATGGACTTCTGCAACTTGCAAACTCTTTGCTTTTGGTTGTTAGCTATAAAACCGTCTGGCTGCATCATATAGATGTCTTCCTCAAGATAATCGTTGAGAAATGCCGTCTTGACATCCATTTGCCAAATCTCGTAATCGAGATGAGCCGCAATGGATAAGAGTAATAGGATGGACTTGAGCATGGCTACTGGCGAAAATGTTTCCTCATAATTGATTCCTTATTTCTGAGTATATCCTTTCGCAACAAGCCTGGCCTTAAAGGTCTCCACTCTTCCATCCGGTCCTCTTTTTCTCTTGTAGACCCACTTGCACCCAATAGGTTTAATATTGACAGGCAAGTCCACAAGTGTCCAGACCTGATTAGAGTACATAGACTCCATCTCAGCTTTCATAGCTTCCTCCCAACGTCCCGAGTCTTTGTCATTGATTGCTTCATCATAGTTACAGGGATCTTGTTCTTGCTCTTCCGGGATTGCCTCATAAGACTCTCCCAAAAGCGAGAACCTCACAAGAGGCCTGATAATTCTCCCACTATGACGAGGCACTAGTGTAACTACTGAGTCGGGTGTGGGTTGGTTCTCTTTAAGTTCGGTCATATTTGGACTTGAAATTGATCGCTCTTGAATTTCTTCCAAGATAACATTTTCTAAAGATTTCCGGTCAATCATATAATTTTCCTCCAGAAAAACAGCATTGGTGCTGACAAGCACTTTCTGCTCTCTCAGATTATAGAATAACCAACCTTTAGTTCCTTTGGGATATCCTATAAAAGTGCAAACTTCTGACCTCGATTCCAACTTATCAGTCTTATCCTTCAGCATTGATGGACAACGCTTCTGCTCGATTCTACGGAGGTTGGCGGACGTGGGAGTCTGTTTGGGTCCGACCCTTTCGTAACCAGGGGGCAGAGGCGTGCATCAATATTTTTTTTTGTGTGGGTGTGCCAGATTTTCTATTTTACTTGGAATTGCAAGTGGTGATCCGGAGATCAACCTTCACAAGTAAAACAGAAATCAACTTCTTTCACGTTTTCCATTGCACATATATTTAATAAAAGAGACATTTTCTTGGTTTGTCGCGAAAGGCGATTTTTTTGGCATTTATAGCCGATTTTGGCGTTTATAGCCGATTTTGGAGTTTATAGCCAATTTTTGGCATTTATAGGCGACTTTACAATTCTTATCAATAATGAAAGACCAGAGTTGTGATTTTTGTCTCTTTTGGAAAAATACAAACTACAATGAAAAGCAAGAAAAGGAGGATCTAACTTCTCAGGAGATTGTGGGGGACTTGTTCAGATTGACGGTCGCAAGCCATATGTGGACTTCGCCATCGTCCATGTAGATGAGAACAGAGGATGCTCTTGATTCGCTTCGCTTGGCTATAACCTCAGGTTTTTAGAGGACAGACCAAAAGGAGGTCCTATGTCCAATAAAAAACTAAGTAGACGGGCTGAAAAGCCACGTCTAAGCCATTGGAGACAGAAGGAGAAGGCAAGGACCTTAGGGGGGGGGGGTACCCCCAAGGGACTTTTGTCACCTTGTAGCGGTGGTCGGTGTAGAACTTCCGTAGAATTTTCTCTCTTTCTTTCTCTTAGATTTCTGATGCCTTTTTCTGTCTGAGTTTCTGGATTTTCTGCAGTCTGTCATGCTGTTTTTCCTTCTTGGAATGCTCTCCTAATTATAGGCTTTTTGGTAGCCATTTAGGAGAGTTTATGGGCTTTTATTGTCATTAAGCCGCATAATGGGAGGAGTTACAGAATTTAATTCCTTTATTTTGTAACTCCTTTTTCTTGGCTTCTGATTGGCCAGAGGTGATTGAGGGCATTTAATCGCCTTTAATCGCCATGATGGGAGGAGTTTCATGGGTTAAATGCCATGAATCAATTGACTTGTAACTCCCGGATGCTTGCTTCTGATTGGGCGTCCAAAGAAATGAATTAATGACTGTAATAAAGCTAGTCAATTAATCGCATTAAGTGGTCACCGAGCAGTTGAAGAGTCGCGGGCCGTGCCGCGCCTTTTGAGATTCTTCTGGCGATGATCATCGATGGATCTTCATGTAGATCGATATCGGATGACCATGTAACTTCAGGTATTGGTTGCCAACAGCGGGTCGGTGCCATCTGTCCTGTCGATTTCTCGATCGGTCGGGTAGAAAGCACACTTTTTTGGTTGACCGGTTGACGATCAATGTTGATTTTGATACTCTTGATGATTGACCCGTGATTTTGACGGATGTCAAAGGATTTGGTGCCTCAAAAGTATGAATTTTGGAAAATCCCAGGGTCAGACGCTCCAAATCGCGAAAAAACGACAAAAAACGGGGCTTCCGGGGCCCTCCCGGCGATCCCGGGCTCCAGGGTTGCCGGCGACCCTGGGGGGTTTTCCCCCCCTTTTGTCCCGTTTTGTGCCCGTTTTTGATGTTTTTTTATTCTTTCTTCTTATGTATTTTTTCTTGACATTTTTGATCATTTATTAGCCTGATTTCCCTACAGAAAACCTGATGAGAATCCTTGCATTTTGGTTTGCAAAGTTTCTAATTTTTCGAGAAAGTCGAAGACTTTGTCGCGCAGAGCTGCCGATTTTCCGTCAGAAGCTGAAACTGGGCCAAACGATGTCGGAATGACCTAAAATTTGGGGTGAAGCCTCCTGAGAAATAAATAAGATCAACCATAGGCTTTTGTTTGAGTCTTGAAGCCGTTTGGGGTCCTATCACCAGTAGACTTGTTTTTGTCTCGATGAATATGTCGCGGCTTGATGTGCGGTCAACCGATGTCCGATTGACTTGAAATTTGACAGGGAACCTATTGGAGTCATTTTAAGATGATCCATAGGTTCTGTCTTGGAAACCATGGTCCTGGGGAGCTTCGCCGCCGAGAGGCCTGATTTGGCTTCCGAGCGTCAAAGTCTGGTCAAATGTTATCGAAATGACCTGAAATTTGACGTGTAGCCCTTTGTAAGCATTTTGAAGCCGTCCATGTGCTCTATCTGATGAGTGATGGCCTCGGTGGGTCTCACCACCGAGAGGCTTGATTTGGCTGTTCGAGGGTTGATGTAGGGTCAAACGTTGTCGGTTTGACTCAGAACTTGACGTGGAGCCTTTTGGATGTATTTTGAGGGCATCCATCGGCTCTGATCGAAGACTTGGTGTCTCCGATGCTTTCACCGCTGGGAGCTCCTTTTCAGCTGTCGGAGAAGTGAATTTAGGCCAAATGATTTTGAAATGGCCCGAAACTTCTTGTGTACTCCTCTTTTGGCTGTCTTGAAGAATCTTGCAGTTTTTGTTTGATTCTGACAAGATTTGTTTTTTGGAAGTAGCATTGCCTATTTATGGCAGGCTGCGACTTCATGTAGCTTTCTGGATTTTGAAGTAGTAAAGTGACACATTTTTTTTGGTGTCAACAAATACCCCCTCGAGGTGCAGCGACGAGTTGCTTAACTTTTGTAGTCGATGTGCCTAGAAGAGATTTCTCGTAGGAGAGCTTGTGACTTGACCAAGAGTCTTTGAGCAGTCTTTCTTTTTGGCATTTGTAGCCTTTTGAGCTTCCAGCGGAATTTTATGGTAGTGAAATGGATCACGTACCATCTCGAGGCAAAGTTTTGAAGATGACATCAGGGATGTGAATTTGAGTTTTGACCTTGTGACCTAACAAGCTGTATGTGGCATGTTAGGGGGTCGGGTTTGGTTTTGACCGTGTGACCCAACAAGCTGTATGTGGAATGTTGGGGGGTCGATTTTGGTTTTGATCTTGTGACCTAACAGGCTGTACGTGGCAAGTTAGGGGATCAGGTTTTGGTTTTTGGTTTTGGTCTTGTGACCTAACAAGCTGTATGTGGCAAGTTAGGGGACCAGGATTTGGTTTGGATTTTTGTGGAATGTCAATTTCAAGATTTTGGCTCAATTTGGTATATGAGGCTGATGGTTTGATTTCTGGAAGCTCATGGGGCTTGGAATTCTTTTTTGTATGGTCCAATCAACTCAAAAGAGGCATGGAACCATTTTTCTATGCTCTTAGTAAGAGGGATTTCTTTTTGACTAAAAGCCCAAGTGTTTTTTTTTTTAGTGCCTAGGTGGTCAAACCTGGCTCATATGGGCTAACCCATGGGACCTTAAGCTTTTGAAATGGCTTAGATCTCATATGGTGTCATTTTTGTAAAGAATATCTAAAAATATCTCCTTTGGATAGGGAATATCTAAGAATATCTTTACTTGGAGAGAATCTCTCATGTTCCCTTTATTTTGGGAGAGAATATCTCAAGATATCTTTCTTTGGGAGAGAATATCTCAAATCTCCTATCTTTTGGGAGAAAATCTCTCATTGATTTCTTTTTGGGAGAGAATCCCTCAAGATATCTTTCTTTTGGGAAAGAATCTTTCTAATTTCTTTCTTTTTGTAAGGTTACTAATTAGTAACACTTACCTCTTTCTTCTTTCCTTCTTCGGTTTGCTCTCTTCTATAAAAGCAAGGAAGAGGTTGGATCTCTTGCTCTTATTACTTTCTTTTGCAACAATCCCAAGAGGGCTTCAAGATCAAGAGTTCTTCTTCTTCAAGATCTTCAAGACTTTTCTTCTTCTTCTCCATTAATGGCTTCAAGTAAGTTCCCTTTTTCAAGAAAACTCCATTGTAGGAAATAAAAAGTTCTTCCTTTTTTTTGTTTCTTTCTTTTGTTTCTTTTTTTTTCCACATGTTTGCTCTTTTTTCACACGTTTTTTCTTTTCTCTTTTTCATGCTTTCTTTTTTTTTTTGCATGTTTTTTTTTCTTTTGTGGGCCGTACGGACAGATCCATACAGATCTGGCCGTACGGCCACGTGGCCTGTGGGCCAGCCCTCCTTCCTCTTTTTGTTTTTTGTTTTCTTCACTCTTTTTTTATTTTTTGAGAAAGTTTCTTTCTTTTTTTTTTGCTCATCATGATAATGCATTTTTTTTTGGCAAACCAAGATGTTCGTGCATGTATGTTTTTTTGTAAATTGAATTGTAGTATGATGTGATAGCATACCTGAAAGTTTTTGCAAATTTGCGAATTTGGAGCTCGCAGCGATGTTGAGCCCTTCCTGAATTTGTGGAGACTTTTAGGTTTCGAAAGTTTGGAGTTTCGGAGCTCGCAACAATGTTGAGCCAATCTTCAAGCTTTCTATTTCTTTCAGAGTAGTTCCTTTTCATCGGAATTGCCCCGGCATCATGTCAAAATTTCGCCAGATTTTTTTTTTTAGGGAAATCGTGTCATTTTGATGATTGATCTTTTTCTTTTCCATCCTTTGCAGGTGGTTCCTCCAGAACGAACAAGGGTAAAGAGCCTGCTACCAGCGTACCTCGTCGATCTGCTAGATCTTCTAATCCGGCCGTTCAGCAGGCTTGGGAGAAGGTTCAGTATGTTGAGAGAAACTTGGAAGAGTGTGACTCTCTCAATAAAGATGAGATGAGGCAGCAACTGATCGCTCTCAAGGGAGACGAATTCTATAAGATCATGGTAAGCAGTCGTTCATGGTTGATAGACGATCAGAGGGTTTTTCCCAAGCCTACCTTCTTCTTTGGTAATGCCGTCCCTGATGACATGACATACCAGAGGAGATGTCTTCAGTTTTCTTTCACAGCTGATGGTGGGAAGAAGACTGTTGCTACCCGGTCAACGTTTGATCGCACCGTCTCAATCATGAGCCTTGCCCCCACATGCTCTAAGAGGGAAGATCCTCCAAGCTGGGTGAGAAGGATAAATGTAATCAAGACCGGGGTTTTTGTTGGCGGTTCTCATGGATACGCGGAGAAGTCGCCTGCTGACATGGATATGTTGATACCGGCCAGCGGTTACCAGGGCTCTGATTATCCGTCGGTTGATTTGGGACCTGTGGGCCTTGGCATTTTCAGCGGTGACGGCAGCAATTGGGTGAAGCCTTTTCGACTTCGTGGCCGTTTCAGTGCTGACTCTGAGTGGAAGTCGTGGACTGATCGCGTCCTGCTGATTGGTGGCGCCGTTTTAAAGGAAGCCGGGATTTTTGATGCGGTCCGCGCCTTTAGGGAGACCGTGATCTTTTCCGATGAGGCCTTCATGGCTATGTTGTAGTCATTCCTTCCACAAACCAATACCTTCGTTATCACGAATTGTGAGATTGGTTTCTCTTTGAAGGAGTTGAGCGCCATTACTAGATTGCCCATCCTTGGAAAACTCTATGAGGAGTTTATGCCGATTGACAGCGTCCTCGAGGAGCAGTCTGAGGAATTCAGGCTTCTGTACTTTCAGCTCGTTGCCTTCTATGATTTTTTGAAGGAGAAGGAAGGCTTGAAAGTTAGATCCAGCGGTTGGAAGAGTTTTAACTCTTCTTCTCCCAACTTCTTTGAAAGTGGGGAGTCTTCTGATAGCATGACCCGGGAAGACAGGGCTAAGGATCCGGGTTCAAAGAAGATCTTGGCTATGCAAGAAGAGTTGAGAGATTTCTCTGTGAGTACAAACGCCATATGTCCTGAGATTGCACTATGGAGAGATCTCGCTGTTTACCTCACTTATTGGCTTGGTGAGGCTGTTTTTGCTGGAGGAGATGGAACGCACATCAGGCCGCATTGTATTTTTCCGGCTTGTCGGATGGCGTTTGGAGAGCAGCTTGCTTTGGTGCCAGCTCTCTACTCCTACTTGTGTACCGAACTATAGGCTGCTGCTTTTTTGGTTTGGCTTGGGCTCCCTATGAATAGGGTATTTTCAGCCCACATCTTTTATTCGTGGTATGTGTACCACTGTCCTGGCTTCCACCGGCTGGGTGCTGTACAGGATGATGATCCTCTGATGAATCGGCTGGCTAAGGGCAAAGCCGTGTCCGAATCACTTTTGTTTGCCCGCATGAGGATCTGACGATTCAGGGACGTCGAGATGGGGCAGTCTTCAGTGAAGCTATCTCCGGAGTTGTGGAAGAAGGCTTTTGATTTTGGTGCCTCCTGAGACTCTGCCATGACGGGGTCGGGAAGGCATTATTCCTTGACAAATGTAGAGAAGGAGTGGCTTTTCAGCATACGTGTCGTCACGATGGTGTACTGCAGACATCTTTTCGTCGACATCCAGCCGTATGTACCTTCTCGATTTGCTCTGCAGTTAGGCTTTTTTCAAGGCGTTGTTGGAGCCCTTTCAAGCATGGTGAAGCGCTTTGGAGGTTTGCAGGATGGGATAAATGCTGGGCTTTCTATAGTGCTGAAGACATTACTGCCATGATCTCTTATCCTGTGCTGTCAACTTCCCAGATTGCCGGCTTTGCGAAGTGGTTCGCAGAGAGCTTTTCGGCATATCGGAGGCTTTCCAAGAAGGAGTTTGACGTGAAGCTATCATCTGGAAAGGGCCTTGGAAAGTCGGATGGCGTCCGGCGAGAGGATGTTTGGGCCTTTCTTTCTAGAGAAAAGCACAAGATAGTCTTTCTCGGTGACCAGGGCGTCATTGGTTCTGAAGCTGTTCGAGAAATACCTGATGAGGCTTTAGAGCAGCTAGAACAGGAGGAAGCTGAGCTTGATGCTTGGATGCAAGCGGCACAAAGGCAAGCTTCCGTGGAGTCTACTGACAAGGGTAGACCATCCAGTGAGGAGTCAAGTGGGAGACCTGACTCTGACAGTGGGGCATGTTCTTCTAAGAAGCGAGCCCACAGAAGTAAGAGGAAGAGGGGTCATCATCGCAGCAAGGGGCAACATGAGGACTCTCCTAACTTAGAAGTCCCTCTTACTATCAATGAGGAGGTGCCAGGGAATGCTGATGAGCCTCCAAAAAAGAGAAGCCAAGAAGAAGAGACCGTCGGCGAAGGTATGATTCTTCCTTTTTCTCTTTCCATTTCTTTTCATGGGATTTTTCCATGTCTTGATTTGTTTTCTCCCCTGCTGCTTCTTTTTTTTTTTAGCAGAGGAAGACTTGGCGATGCCTGAGGTTCTAACCGAAGAGGCGGTGATGGATCCAGTCGCGGCACCAAAAGAAGAACCGATGGACTCTGGAGTGATTCCAGACTCTCCAACTGGTATGACTTCTTTTGTTTTTCATTTTTTTATGACTTGGTTTGCTAACATTTTTCTTGTCAGCTGAGTTGCCACAGGATTGCGATGACTTTGAACCATCGATGGACGCAAATGTTGACGATGCTTCCAATGAGCTCATGGAGGAAGAGAGTGTTCCGCCAGTCGTCGAAGAAGGTATTTTATAGTAAAAACCTTGATAATGATTTTCAAACAGGATCATATTCATACCTTTTTGTGTTTCTTTGGTAGGTTTTGAAGTGACAGAGGAGAGTCTGTCGCTTCCTTCAGAACTAGAGCAAGAGATGCCAGAGGTCGATCCAGAGTTAGAGACTCCTGGGACCAGTTTTGACACTGTTGAGGAGATATCTCGTGCTGAGATTCCTTCCCGAGCAGGAGCAGCTTCAACTGGAAAGAGTTCTTTTATAACTCTTCCAATGAGTGATGACATGAGCAGTCGACCAACGGAGTTAGGCGAATCTTCAGCTGGGCCATCTCTTCTTTTTGCGAAGAAGGTGGTGGTGCGGGATCTGAGCTCTTGGATTGAGACTCTCCTTTCTGGGCACTTGGATGCCCGATTTGGCATGATCCAGCATGTGCAAGAGATTCTCAGTGATGCCGAAGAGGCTGCTCGGGATGTCACAGGTGCCAGGGCGATCGTTGATAGGATCATTGCACTGGGTGACAAGTGGTTTGAAACCATGGGTTTTGTTGACGACCAGTTCTTCAAGGAGATGTTCCTGGACCCTGCTAATAAGGCTAAGTCTGACCTGAATGAGGCTACACAAACAGAAGCAGATAGTCCGAGAGAAGAACTTAGAAGAGCTAGCCATCATTGGGCTGACACTTGACCTTAAAATCCTTGATAGGGAGGTCGATGAGGCCAGGAAACGTCTTGAGCATTTGAAGGCACAAGTCGCTGCCAAGTGGGCTGCTATAACAGAGGCTCGTGACAGGGAAAGTGCTCTGATTCACCGGGTTGCAGATGCTGATCGAGTCCTTGAAAGGAAGTTTCAAGAGGACAAACAATGACAAACTGCTCGGGATAAGCTTCCCGGTGTGGAAAAAGGGTTAGAGCCCACCCCAGCATCTCATGGCAAGTTCCTGAAGAAGCGTGCCCTGGAATCCCTGACGGCTGAGGCCAAAAGTTTGCTGGAGGAGCTGAAATCTTGGCTGGAGACCATCTTTAGCTGAGCTTCTGATTTTTGTAGCAGAAACTATCCTTTTTTTTTTGGTACCACATGTATATATATTTTTTTGGTACTCTTTTTTTTTTTTAGTGTTTGTGAACACTTTTTTTTTGTAGTGCTTGTGAACACTTTTTTTGGTACCGCATGTATTTTTTGGTACTCTTTTTTTTTGTTTTTTGTAGTGCTTGTGAACACTTTCTTTTTTTTGGTACCGCATGTATTTTTTTAGTACTCTTTTTTTTTGTTTTCCCTACGCTCACTTAAATCTTTTTGTGATGAAAGCAATTGCTAAATGGGATTCTTTTTTTTGTTTTGTTTTTCCCTACGCTCACTTAAATCTTTTTGTGATGAAAGCATTTGCTAAATGGGATTTGATCAAAAGTTTATCATTTTGTGAAAATCTTTTGTCAAATGATTGTTTTGGCATGGGAGCCAGATTTTTGTTTGTGGCATGGAAGCCATTTTTTGGCATGAGAGCCAGCTTTTTTTGTGGCATGGAAACCGTTTTTGGCATGAGAGCCAGTTTTTTTTTTTGTGGCATTGATAGCCGGTTTTGTTTTGTGGCATTGATAGCCGAGTTTTTTGAAAGCCAAGTTTTTAGTTTGTGGCATTGATAGCCGGTTTGTGGCAATTATAGCCTGTTTTGATGGCATTTATAGCCGGTTTGGTTTTCAAAAATGTAAGTATCGACTAAAAGTCGCCTCCCTGCTGAATGGTCTTACAAGTATCGATGGAATGTCGCATCCTTGCTCATTCGGTTGCGAGTATCGATGGAATGTCGCATCCTCGCGGATTTGGGTGCAAGTATCGATGGAATGTCGCATCCTTGCTTTTCAAAAAATTTGGTTTTGCGGGTACTGACTTGATGTCGTTTCCCCATGATTTTTGAAATTTGTGGTTTTCTCGAACTTTTGGGTTATGGATATCAACTGAAATGTTGCGTCTCCATGGTTTTTAGGTTTTTTTGTACCTTTGAAATTTGGGTTGTCGATATCAACTGAAATGTTGCAACTCCACGGTTTCTTGATTTTTTCGAACCTTTGGAATTTGGGTTGTGGATATCAACTGAAATGTTGCATCTCCACGGTTTTGGATTTTGCAAGTATCGACGAAATGTCGCTTCCCTGCGATTTTGGAAGTGTTGAACATGGTTCGCATGCTTCTGATTTGTGCGAGTATCGACTAAGCGTCGCTTCCCCGCGGTTTTTGAAAAAAAACCATTTTTTGTTTAAAGACACGAGGGTCATAAGTTTTGACCTAAAACCATTTTGGCGGTAAAAGGCAGGGTGGACTAGGGTGGAAATCCCTAAATCCGGCTTTTGTTTCAAACCATGGATTTTGGGTTCAAGGGTTGAAAATTTTCGTCAAGTTAGGCAAAGGTTCCTAAACTTGGAATTTTTTTTTGAACAGTGAAACAATGAAAGTAAGCATTGTTTAAATTTATAGAAATTTCAACATTTGTGATAAGAATTCTAAAAAGAGTGGGTTTAGCGAGCGAGTACCTGAAAACCGATTTTGGCCATACAGGCATTGCTCTTACCCAGTTGGGTAAGTCTTCAAGGGTTGTACCGCTTTAAAAACTTGCCATTGATGGGCAACATACATCTGTCACCCTCCATGTTTAAGAGTGCGTATGCGCCGTTGGTGAAAACGTTGTCGATGACCTAGGGTCCCTCCCATTTTGGTTCAAACTTGCCTTTGGACTTGTGAGCGAAGACCATTGGCCTTTTTACCGCAAGAACCAAGTCACCCTTTTTGTAGGCGCGTTGCCTGACCTTTTTGTTGAAAGATCCTGCCATGCATGCTTGGTAAAGTTCAATGCTTTGTCGAGCTTCGAGCCGTCTCTCATCGAGATTGTCCAGCTCATGGAGTTGCAATTTGACATTGCATTCTTGAGTCATGTCATTTTGCAAGGATACTCTCAAGGAAGGAATTTGTACTTCCAAGGGCACGAAAGCTTCGCATCCATAGACCAAGGAGAATGGTGTGCTATGGCTTGGTCCTCGAACGGTGGTTCGATAGGCCCACAAAGCTTCAGAAAATTTGTCGCTCCAGTCTCTTTTGTGACTAGAGACCACTTTTTTGAGGATTTTGCAGAGTGTCTTGTTGAAAGCTTCTGCTAATCCATTTGCTGCCAGATTGTATGTAGTCGAAGGACAGCTTTGGATTTTGTATTTGTCGCAGAACCTGTAGAATCGATGATCCCGGAATTGTGGTCCGTTATCATGGATGGATCTTTTGGGTATGCCGAAACGACAAATGATGTTGGTGCGCAGGAACTGAAGGGCTGATGAGGTCTTCATTTCGTTGAGCGGAAATGCATTTGACCACTTAGAGAAATAATCCGTAGCAGCGAAGATGAAGCGATGACCTTTGCTTGAAGGGAGAGAAATGAAAGAAATTGCGATTCAGATCTGAAACTTCTCATAAAGAGACTACTATGGCTGATGCAAAGCATGACAGATTTTAAAAAATCTGATTTCTGCACTATGCAGCGGAAATCAGCCATAAAGAATCGCATAGAAACTCCATTAAATCATGACCAACAAGTGTATAATTAAAGGAGAATGAAGAAGACTCATACCTCAAAGATTTGTAGACTTCAAACCTCTGAAAAAATAGATCCAAAGGCCCGAACTCAGACTTGCAATTTGCAAACAAGTTGCTGGAATTTTCTGCACTAGTATTGCCTTTGATCTTCTCCTCTATCTCACTTCCAAATCTGATTGGCTAAGATGGTGGGATCTTAATCTAGGAATTAAGAACTATTTCTCCAAGGGAAAATCTCAGACCTTAAGCTCTCTTCAATCAAGAAGAGAACCTCCAAAGGGCTGGACGTGTGGGGCTCTCCTTGTGCTCAATAATTGTTTCACAAAGTGTTGGACGTGTGGCATTCTTCTTGCTATCTTGTTATGGACGTCCAAAGGGGATGGTTCTCCTTTTATAGAAACTATGGGAAGCCTTTCCTATTTAGTTATCTCTCCTTATTCTAATTTATGTCCAAAAAGGAAAGACTTATTTCCTTTAAGAAACACTCTAATTAGAAAAGGAAACCAAAAGGAACTTTCCATACAATTAGTAATACTAGTTGTAGAACACTTACTAATTTTAAGTTCCTAATCCAAAAAGGAAACTAACTCATAGGAATACTAATCCAAAGAGGAGTCCAACTTTCCAAGTAGAGTCCTACTCAAAGTTGGAAACCTTACCCATGGAAATCCTATTATGGACATCCCACATATCAATGCACACCATGGCCCACATACAATTTATCTAGAGTTAAATTCATGTATGCCATCAAAGGCCTATTTGAATTCAAACTCAAAATTATTTTTCCACTAAAATAATTCATCCTTATGTTATCTAAACATCTTAGGATACCATGCCAATCTTGGTAAGTGACTAGAGAAGGGACCAAAAGACATATTTGCCATTGGCTCCCAAAATGACCAAAATGTCCATGCTAAACCCATAGCAACATAAAGACCATTTTAACCTTAACTCATTCCACTAAAGAGTTATGGTTGAACTCCAAGGACAAATATATATATAATAAGCTCGTCATAAAATGACGGTTGTCTTCGACCTACTAAGTGTAATGACCTGAATGCCCCTCTATGTAACATCCATAATCGAGTCAGGTTATCACATGTACTATCAACCTTCCCGATTACATCTAAACCTTAGAACTTCATATCCTAAAATATAATCATCATTCGAATATCATTCTCTTGATCCAGGGAGCGACCCACAAGTTCAATATTCATATGGAACATCCATATACTAAGATCTTAGATTTTGATGATTAATCGGGTAATTCTAAGGGGACGATTATTCCATCATCAGATGGCATAGATTCTATATTGCATCTGCACGTCCCAACTGATCAAGTCCGAGTACCCAAAATACAGAGCTGTTGACCCATGAATAGAATCTCACCCATAGTGAATCAAAGCACAAGAACTTGACTTCGTCAGTTCATCCACAAATGCTCAAGATTAAGAGCACCGGTTACTTAGTAGCATGAGGTGACTTGATCTCTTTTCTGTGATAGTACTATTTTAGAGATCACACCTACAATGGTCCTGTTCAATGCATGACACATGCACTAATGAGATAGATCCGGGAAAGGCCTCCCATGACTTAGGTATGTCACCCTATATAGGAGAGTATCTCATTATAACTTCTACCAAGATGAAGTGCCCAGCTCCATCTTTCAGTTATGAACAAATATGATGTTTCCAGTTGTCCATGAATTAGACCTATCTGTGTGTAGACACTACACACCTAATTCATTTACTAGAAACAATGGGCCTTACACAACCATACATATATACATGTTTAAGCATAAAAGAGTCTTTCCATTATATAACCAGAAAATATCCAGTAACAAAAGATGAGAGTGCGGCTAGTGGGCTTTAGGGCATACACCAATCCCAACAAACTCCCACTTGCACTAAAGATCACTGCTTCCTAACCTAACACCCATAGACTCAACATGAGAAGTGAAGACTTTCTCTGTAAGAGTCTTAGTGAATGGATCAACTAAGTTATTTGCTGAGGCAATATGCTCCACCACTATCTCTCCATCCTGAATGAATTCCCGGATCAAGTGGTACTTTCTCTGAATGAGCTTGCCTTTCTTGTGATTCCGGGGCTCTCTGCACTGTGCTATGGCACCAGAGTTGTCGTAGTACATGACAATCGGGTTTTCTACTACAGAAACAACTCCCAATTCCATTAGGAATTTTTCTGAGCCATACTGTTTCCTTTACAGCTTCCGCTGCCGCCACATACTCTGCTTCCATGGTAGAATCAGCAATACATGATTGCTTGACACTCCTCCATGAAATAACCCTCCTGATAGAGTAAAAACATATCCTGAGTTTGACTTTCTGGTATGCGTATCAGATTGGAAATCTGAGTCTGTATACGCCAAAGGCGTTAAATCATCTGCCCGGAAAGTTAACATATAATCTTTCGTTCTCCGAAGATACTTGAATATATGCTTTACAACTGTTCAATGCATAGGTCCAGGGTTTGACTGATATCTGCTAACCATGCCGACGACAAAGCAAATATCTGGTCTAGTACATAACATCGCATACATGAGACTTCCAACAGCGGATGCATATGGAACTCTCTTCATGTTCTCTATCTCATCAGGTGTCTTTGGACATTGATCTCGAGATAGTGGTACTCCATGTCTAGAAGGTAGCATGCCCTTCTTGGAGTCATGCGTGTTAAACTTGACCAATATCTTCTCAATATACAAAGATTGGGATAAGGCTAACATCTTATTCTTGCGATCACGCAAAAGCTTGATCCCTAAGATATAGCTGGCCTCACCCAAATCCTTCATCTGAAATTGAGAGGATAACCAAACCTTTGTGGATGACAATAAACCTACATCATTTCCTATGAGTAATATGTCATCTACATATAGAACCAAAAATGCAACTGCTTTCCCATTTCCTTTCTTATACACACATGGTTCATCAATGTTTTGATCAAAGCCAAAGGATTTGACTGCCTGATTAAACTTGATGTTCCATGCTCTAGATGCTTTCTTAAGTCCATAAATGGACTTCTTAAGTTTACAAACCATGTTATCTTGGCCACTAGCAATGAAGCCCTCTGGTTGCATTATATAGATACATAGAATGCAATTCAGATTTCATCGCTTGCTACCACATGTCAGCATCTATATCCATTACTGCTTCATCGTAACTAGTAGGATCCTCAACCATATCCACAGAGTCTGTCTTTAAAGACACTCCTAGATATCTATCTGGTTGTCTAGGAATTCTCCCACTACGACGAGGCTCCGGAGTGTTTAAAGGAATATCTTGTTCATCTACTGTCTCAGGATCTGGTACAGATGTTATAGGAGATCCCGGAAGAATCTCCTTAAGGGTTTCTTTACAACTAAGTTCTTGGTGCATCATACAATCATCCTCCAAGTACCTAGCATGAGTGTTGATGAGCACTTTTTGCTCCTTTGGATGATAAAAGATGCCACCTCTCGTTCCCTTAGGATACCCAATGAAGTAGCACATTTCCGATCTGGGTTCTAGCTTGGTAGCTTTATCATTCAGTACATAGGCTGGACAACCCCAAATGTGAATATGTCTCAAACTAGGTTTTCGACTTGTCCACATTTCTTGTGGTGTCCTAGGTACTGACTTAGATGGTACCAGATTTAAAATGTATGCTGCTGCTTCTAAGGCATATCCCCAAAAAAGATATAGGCAGGGTTGCATGACTCATCATGGACCTTACCATATCAAGAAGGGTACGGTTTCTTCTCTCCGCTACACCATTTTGCTGGGGTGTACCCGGTGCAGACAACTGAGACACAATCCCATGTTGTGTGAGGTACTCCTTGAACTCCCCTAGGAGGTACTCGCCACCTCGATCAGATCGAAGGGCTTTGATATGTTTCCCTAGTTGTAGCTCCGCCTCAGCCTTGAATTGTTTGAACTTATCAAACGTCTCAGGCTTGCTTCGCATCAAATAGACATATCCATACCTAGAGTAATCATCGGTGAAGGTGATGTAATACTCATATCCTCCTCTTGCTAGTTTGTTCATAGGACCACACACATCAGTGTGAACCAATTCTAACAACTCCTTTGACCTTAGTCCCTTTCCAGAGAATGACCTTTTGGTCATCTTTCCCTTGAGACATGATTCGCACTGAGGAAAAGGTTTGAAATCTAATGAGCTCAAGGGCCCATCTTCTACCAACCTCTGAATCCGTTTTGGGTTAATGTGACCCAAACGTAAGTGCCAAAGATATGTGTCATTGATTGAAGATACCTTCCTCTTAAGGGAAGTTGAGCTTTCTTGTTGTACATTATGCAGTGTAGGAGCAACAGGATATATATAAAATAAGTTGTCATGTATTCTACCGGAACATATAATATCTCCATCTCTACTGATATCAATACCAGAATGGAAAGAAACTGAATAATTAAATTCAATTAATCTGGAAACTGAAATTAAATTCTTCCTCATGTCCGGAACATAGAAAACATTATTTAAAACTAATATCCTATTACATGGAAAATGTAAGGTAACAACTCCTACTGCAACTGCCCAAACTTTAGCTCCAGTTCCGACTCTAAAGGCAAATTCTCCTTTCTCAATTCTCTGCATTATCTGAAACCCCTGCAATGAATTGCAGATATGATTAGTGGCTCCTGAGTCTACTATCCATGAGTCAGTAGAATCAACCACTAGACAAGTTTCAATGTAGTATGAAAAAGATGTACCTTTCTTAACTGAGGCTAGGAACTTGGGACAATCTTTTTTCCAATGACCTTTCAGGCCACACTTGAAGCATTTCCCTTTGGGCTTTCCATCTGTACCCTTGTCCTTCTTATTACCAGCATTGTCCTTTTTCTGCCCTTTTCCCTTATTCTGCTTCTTCTTGGACTTCTTCCCTTTCGGGTTCAGTTTAGAGGAAGACTGGAAAAAATGAGCTTGGGCTTTGGGCTTCATGATAGCCTCTGCCGCCTGGAGTTCTTTCATTAACTCAGGTAGAGTCATGTCCATCTTGCTCATATTGAAATTGAGCTTGAACTGATTGAAAGATTCCGGCAGAGTTTCGAGAATCATGTCAGTCTGACTCCCTGCATCAATCTCAGCCCCTAGAATCTCAGCTTCATTGAAACAATCTATCATCTTGAGCATATGCTCTCTGACAGGTGTTCCCTCAGCCATCCTAGCATTCATGATGGTCCTCATAGCAGCTTGCCTAGCTGGCCTGCTCTTGTCTGCGAACATTTCTGACAAGGACATCATGATTTCATAGGCTGTGTCCATATGCTCGTGCTGCGTTTGCAACACGTTGGACATGGAAGCGAGCATGTAGCATTTAGCCATGCTGTTCGCTTTCTTCCACTTCCTTTCAGCCTCTAACTGGTTTTCAGTAGAATCGGCATTAATTTCAGGACAATTTTCAACCAAGACATACTTGTACTCCTCAGCAGTGAGTACTATGTCAAGATTTCTCTTCCAATCTACGTAATTAGGGCCGGTCAACTTGTTCTCACGAAGAATACTCACCAACGGGCTAAAAGAATCTTTACCCATCTCTTTCTGGATATAAAACGGTTTATAATTAGACATGCAGTATATATGTAATATGCATATGGTGCTTGTTATAAAAGGAAAAACAAAGCACGAAACTTTTTACATTATTCAACCCCAATCATAATGTATCAGTGTTTCAACCTCCTCATAGACCCTCCATCGAAGGGATGGCCGAGCCTACAGTCACGTTGAATTAAGGCAGACTTATTTGGATTATCACTATCTGGACACACATCCAGTGGTAGTCCAATCACTGATTGGTTTGGCCTCATATGACAAATAACCCTTGACTCCTAAGGAGAGGTCATCACCGTCTTATGTCAAGTGTATAACCATCTCTTATGAAATTCCCAGAATGTCTATGATTAAGTCTTCCGAAGGGAAGAGACTTTTATCCTTCCTAGAAGTGAACTTTAGTAAAGAGCTCCACCGAAGGGATGGCCGCTCCCACCAACACTTCATTGACATTCTATAGAAGTGATCTTTAGTAAAGAACTCCACCGAAGGGATGGCCGCTCCTACTAACACCTCATTACGAATATTCACAGTAGTTCACCCATTAACCCATCAAAGCGGTCTTTAGTTAAAGAACTCCACCGAAGGGATGGCCGTTCCCACTAACACTTTAATGAGATAACATGAACCGAAAATGGAAGGCCGTGGGGTCTTTCCTAAAACCCCTCTCCCACTTGATTATTTATCACTAGGGTTTATACCTTTTGACCTTTACATTGTTTTACTCAAAAGCTCTTTTTAAATCTAGCAAACTTGGTTAATTAAATTTATGACTTAAGTCATCTTAAAAATAAATAACCTTTGCTTTAAAACATTTGAGCAAATCCCTTCAAAGAATCAAAGACCTATCTTGGGTTATGAAAACCCATAGGTAGCATCTAATTAGATTTTAGTTTAGCCTCCTTTGGAAACCAAGGGTACCAAGATAAACCAAACCCTATCCAATTTTAAACCTTAGACAAATAGAAGGTGCTGGTCTAAGTTCCATTTAAAACAATTTGCCAAACTAAAAACAATCTAATACAATAAAGATGCCAATTTTAGAGCCTAAGGGTGGCCATGTTTCTAGGTGACAATTATAGCAATTATATAAAGCATTCATCCATGCATCCCATATATAAAAGCAAATAAAAGTATGCAATCCTTGATGGCTCCTTGCTCTTAGGATTTCAAATCCTAATCGAATTAGGACTCCTCATGCATCTAGAAGTCTTGACTCCTTCATCTCCAAGGACTCCAATTTCTTGCAACCTTCTTGTCTTGAAACTTTCCTTTTCTTGCTCGTTTCCATAAATTGATTTATACAAGCAAACCCATGAAAAACAAAACCAAAATTACATTGGAGATTCCTATGCTTTTCAAGAAAGCTTACATCAAGACTAGTTGGAATAAATTAAGGAAACTTTACAACTTCCTATGATTGCTAACCGCGCAATCGTACACTTTCCAACTAATTAAAAAACATCCAAATCCACACAACATACATGCGAACCATCAAGGATGCTAATTATGGCTGCAAACAAAGAGGTTAGTGCATGCAAACTCACTATGTGCATCATTAAACAAATCTGGAAAATAAATTCCAGCAATGTTAATGAAACTTGCACACAACATAACTTTAATAGGGTGCCACCATACCCATAATCAATCTAGGATTAATTACACACAACATGGGATCATGATTTCACATGGAGTGGCTCTGATACCACTGAAAGAAATTGCGATTCAGATCTGAAACTTCTCATAAAGAGACTACTATGGCTGATGCAAAGCATGACAGATTTTAAAAAATCTGATTTCTGCACTATGCAGCGGAAATCAGCCATAAAGAATCGCATAGAAACTCCATTAAATCATGACCAACAAGTGTATAATTAAAGGAGAATGAAGAAGACTCATACCTCAAAGATTTGTAGACTTCAAACCTCTGAAAAAATAGATCCAAAGGCCCGAACTCAGACTTGCAATTTGCAAACAAGTTGCTGGAATTTTCTGCACTAGTATTGCCTTTGATCTTCTCCTCTATCTCACTTCCAAATCTGATTGGCTAAGATGGTGGGATCTTAATCTAGGAATTAAGAACTATTTCTCCAAGGGAAAATCTCAGACCTTAAGCTCTCTTCAATCAAGAAGAGAACCTCCAAAGGGCTGGACGTGTGGGGCTCTCCTTGTGCTCAATAATTGTTTCACAAAGTGTTGGACGTGTGGCATTCTTCTTGCTATCTTGTTATGGACGTCCAAAGGGGATGGTTCTCCTTTTATAGAAACTATGGGAAGCCTTTCCTATTTAGTTATCTCTCCTTATTCTAATTTATGTCCAAAAAGGAAAGACTTATTTCCTTTAAGAAACACTCTAATTAGAAAAGGAAACCAAAAGGAACTTTCCATACAATTAGTAATACTAGTTGTAGAACACTTACTAATTTTAAGTTCCTAATCCAAAAAGGAAACTAACTCATAGGAATACTAATCCAAAGAGGAGTCCAACTTTCCAAGTAGAGTCCTACTCAAAGTTGGAAACCTTACCCATGGAAATCCTATTATGGACATCCCACATATCAATGCACACCATGGCCCACATACAATTTATCTAGAGTTAAATTCATGTATGCCATCAAAGGCCTATTTGAATTCAAACTCAAAATTATTTTTCCACTAAAATAATTCATCCTTATGTTATCTAAACATCTTAGGATACCATGCCAATCTTGGTAAGTGACTAGAGAAGGGACCAAAAGACATATTTGCCATTGGCTCCCAAAATGACCAAAATGTCCATGCTAAACCCATAGCAACATAAAGACCATTTTAACCTTAACTCATTCCACTAAAGAGTTATGGTTGAACTCCAAGGACAAATATATATATAATAAGCTCGTCATAAAATGACGGTTGTCTTCGACCTACTAAGTGTAATGACCTGAATGCCCCTCTATGTAACATCCATAATCGAGTCAGGTTATCACATGTACTATCAACCTTCCCGATTACATCTAAACCTTAGAACTTCATATCCTAAAATATAATCATCATTCGAATATCATTCTCTTGATCCAGGGAGCGACCCACAAGTTCAATATTCATATGGAACATCCATATACTAAGATCTTAGATTTTGATGATTAATCGGATAATTCTAAGGGGACGATTATTCCATCATCAGATGGCATAGATTCTATATTGCATCTGCACGTCCCAACTGATCAAGTCCGAGTACCCAAAACACAGAGCTGTTGACCCATGAATAGAATCTCACCCATAGTGAATCAAAGCACAAGAACTTGACTTCGTCAGTTCATCCACAAATGCTCAAGATTAAGAGCACCGGTTACTTAGTAGCATGAGGTGACTTGATCTCTTTTCTGTGATAGTACTATTTTAGAGATCACACCTACAATGGTCCTGTTCAATGCATGACACATGCACTAATGAGATAGATCCGGGAAAGGCCTCCCATGACTTAGGTATGTCACCCTATATAGGAGAGTATCTCATTATAACTTCTACCAAGATGAAGTGCCCAGCTCCATCTTTCAGTTATGAACAAATATGATGTTTCCAGTTGTCCATGAATTAGACCTATCTGTGTGTAGACACTACACACCTAATTCATTTACTATAAACAATGGGCCTTACACAACCATACATATATACATGTTTAAGCATAAAAGAGTCTTTCCATTATATAACCAGAAAATATCCAGTAACAAAAGATGAGAGTGCGGCTAGTGGGCTTTAGGGCATACACCAATCCCAACAAGAAATAGGACCTATGATGTCCATACCCTAGGCTTCGAAAGGCCATGAAATCGTTGTAGGATGTAGCCATTCTGGAGGCATGTGAATGTAATCTCCATGAACTTGGCATTGTTGGCAGCACTTAGGAAATTGCATTGCGTCAGCTACCATGGTAGGCCAGTAATAACCTAACCTTTTTATCTGATCATAGAGCTTGGGACCAGCGTGATGAGCTCCGCAAAGACCAGCATGAACTTCTTTGAGTGTTTCTTCAGCCTCTTGTTGTGACAAGCAGCGTAGAAGTACTCCGTTGAAGGATTTCCTATAAAGGATTTTTGAAGGAATATCCAAATGAAAGCTTGGGGTTCGCCTTTGGATGCTTACCTGTTCTTTTGGATCTTCAGGTAGGACTCCAAACATAGTGTAATCAATGAATGGATCCCTCCAGTCGCCGATTAAAGGTTGAAGGATTGAAATCCGACTTCCAACCACTTGGTGGCATTCAGCAACTGCTTGATGTGTGTTAAGAGGAGGGAGGATTCTTCTTTCGCACACTGTGATTTACATGTTTTCCCCTTGCTGGATTGCCATAGATGCGGCAAGTCTGGCCAGGGCATCTGCACGTATGTTTTTACCTCTACGAATGTGGGTGATGTGACAGATGTCAAACTTTTGCAGAAGCAATTGTGCCTTGTTGTAGTAAGGAAGCAAATCAGGCTTCCTGACTTCAAATTTCTGATTCATCTAGTTGACGATCAGTTGAGAGTCTTTAAAGACTTCCAGCATGGTGATACCGAATTCGATGGCGGGTTCCAATCCTAGGATCAGAGCTTGATATTCAGCTGCATTGTTTGTGCATGGTTCCAGTAGCGAGAAAGCGTGTGGAATCATGTATTTGTCGGGGCTAACAAAGAGGATGCCAACTCCCGAGATCAGCTGTCTTTTTTCATTTGTCCTGGTTGCACCGCCAAAGCACATGTCCCAGGAGGCACTTTGTGAGAAAGTCTCCACATTGTAGACTGGTTCGTCTGGGAGATCATCTCTGAGTGGAGAATCTTTAGGCAATGGGTGCCCTGCGAGAAAGTCTGCTAGAGCTTGCCCTTTGATTACTTTTTGTGGTACATACCTGATATCAAATTATGACAGAAGGATGGACCATTGTGCCAGTCGGGCATTGAGAGGACCTGCTTTTGTGACAAGGACCTTCAAGAGGTTGATCCTCGAGACCAGGTAGACTGTGTTGGAAAGCAAGTAGTGACGCAGCTTTTGTACGGCGAACATCACTGAAAGACATTCTTTTTCGACTGGAGAGTAGCGATGCTCTGCACCTACTAGCATGCGGCTGTGGTAGTATAGCGCAGCTTCTTTCTTTCATCATTTTCTTATGCAAGCAGAGCACCCAGAGAGTGATCAAGGGCTCTTGTGTACAAGATGAATGGTTTTCCAGTGGTAGGAGCAGCTAACACTGGAGGTTTGGTCAGGTATGACTTGATATCTTGGAATGCAGCTTCACAGTCAGCATCCCAAACAAAGTTTACACCTTTTTTCATCAATCGGGAGAATGGACGGCATTTCCCCGAAAGATTGGAGATGAACCGTCTGATGTAGGCCAATCTCCCTTGAAGCCCTTTGAGTTCTCTCAAGGTTCTTAGAGAGGGCATTTCTAGAATGGCTTTGACTTTTATGGGGTCAGGCTCTATTCCAGCTTTCCGAACTAAGAATCCGAGGAACTTACCCGATGAGACGCCGAAGAAGCATTTCAAATGATTCATTCACAGTTTGTGTTTGCGAAGTCGGATGAAGACTTCTCGAAGGTTTGCGAAGTCGGATGAAGACTTCTTTTGTCGGTGAGGTCATCAACGTAACATTCAACCGTCTTGTACTGCATATCTTGGAATATTTTCATCATAGCCCTATGATATGTGGCACCAACATTTTTCTGACCAAATGGCATGACAGTGTAGCAATATACGCCAAATGGGGTCCGAAAGGATGTATGTTTTTCATCCCCAGGATGCATCTTTATCTGATTGTAGCCTGAGAAACCATCCATGAATATCATTCACTCGAATCCACAGGTATTATCAATCATTACCTCTGGTATAGGGAGCGGAAATTCATCTTTAGGGCATGCGCCATTCAGGTCTTCTATAGTGAATACAGACCCTGATCTGCCCATTTTTCTTTGTCACGGGGACAATGTTGGCCAACCATTCAGGATGTTGTTCCTCACGGATGAAGCCGACGCTTTTGAGTTTTTGAACTTCTTGTTCAATTTTATCCATCACATATGGACGGAATCTTCTTTGGCCCTTTTTGACAGGCTTGATGTCTTCTTGAAAATTGAGTTTGTGGACTGCTATTTTGGGGTCTAAGCCAGGCATTTCAGCATAAGACCATGCAAAGCAATCAATAAACTCACGAAGAAAGGCGATATACTCTGGTAATTCATCATCCTTTACATTCTTGCTTATGAATACAGGACGTGTGTTATCAGGTGTTCCCATGTCTATCTTTTGAACAGGATCTTCTGTTGGAAGGTTCGAAGGTGGTTCCTCCATAATATTTTCGGAGGCTTCCAGCTCAACGAAACCTTCTGGGGTTTCAAGGGCATTTCCAGACCAAGGTTTTGTTCCTTTCCACGGGTCTTCTTGATCGGCAATTGTCTCATGGTTTGATATGAGATGATCCCAATTGCCTGTTGAAACCGGGTCGAAGTAGGGTACTTCTTTTGTAGACGAGGATTCTTCTGGGTCAGAAGACCATACGTCTGTGCCATCAGACAATTCCTCTTCATTGTCAGAGAAATCGTGCCAATTGGATGAGGTTCCTGGATCTTTGTCAGGTGACTCATCGAAGAGACGTTCAGGGAGATCGATGTCTTCATGGATACGAGATGTTGAGGCTTGGTCAGTAAATTAACTTTTAAGCCTTTGTGTCAACTGTCTCAGGGGAGTGTCGGGATCATACCCTAGCCCGTGTGAAGACTTTTCTACATAGCCGTAGAGTCTCCAATCTTCCAGCTGGCTTTTGGTCAAGACGGGCCCCAATGGCGTGAGAATACCACGTCCTTCTCCCAAACCGACTGGGTTTTGAGCGTCATAGCCCATTTTCTTCGTAATAGCTTGTGCCACAGAACTATATAAGGATAGTTGAGGTATACCTTCATTTTGGAAAGGTTCAAGCATGGAGTTTGATGAAGAAGCATCCGATCTATGGAAGAAGATCGGCTTTTCCTTTGCTGAAGTTGCTGTAAGAACGAAGGAAGCTGACGTAGGATCTTCTATGCCAGAAGTTATCTCCATTAGAGTAAGAGCAGGCTGAACTTACTGAGTGTTAGCTTGGCTTGACGATGTGTCGTCTTCTGGCTCTGAATCCGAATCCGTGTCTTGCATGATAGACACGAAAAGACAACAAATTTGCCCCCAGACTTTTGCTTTGCCTTCTTCACTTTAGTTGTGATGACCAAAGGCTTTGAAGGTTTGAGGGAGATGATGAAGGGAGTTTGAATGCTCTCTTCGGATTTACCGGATGGTTTGTTTTCTTCCGGTGATTATTGAGGAGCCTTGCCTTTATCTTTCTGGAGATTTTCGGCAAAGGGTGCTGTGTGCTTCTCCTCTTTTTCTTTCTCATCTTCGTACATCTGTGAGTCTGCAAAGTGGACTTCTTTAACTTTGAAGGGTTTTCTGTCCTGCAAAGACTCGATGTATCATGCCGTCGTCACCAACAAACTTGATGCATTGATGTAAAGTTGACGGGACAACACCATTCTCGTGGATGCAGGGGCGTCCGAGAAGGATGTTATAGCATGAAGGGGTTTTTATTGCATACACAGTGACCTCAGAGATAAGATCACCGATCTGCAACTTGAACCTAATTTTGCCGATAGGCCTTTGAGTACTCCCATCATATCCAAAGATAGATACAGATGTGTGGCTCAGTTTGCTAGGGTGGGATGCCCAACTCTTCGAGAGCCGAAGTAGAGATGAGGTTGAGTGCAAAACCTAGGTCGATCTGAACTCTGTGCATAGGCATTTCCTTGATGGACCCTGTGAAGTATAGGGGTCGGTTATGCCTTGTTTCGCCAAGTAGGAGGTCGTCCTTTGTGAAGCGATGGTTGCACTAGCTGTTTTTTTAACCGAGAGGCTTCAATGCATGATCCCTCAGTTTTCTTCTTTTCTCCCTTTGAGGAAGCTTCTGAGTTTTTGACCCGGTAGTCCATTTCAATTTGGAGGACTTGCGGGGCATGTTTGTCGACATCCTCATTCAGCTTTTGTAATTCTGAAATGAGATTATCACGAGTGTGCAGAGACATTTGCAATAAATCTAGGATGTGCAGACGTGCAGGTATGTGCTTAAAGTGTTCAATCAAGTCATACTTGAAAGCTCCTTAGGGTCTGCATGTTCATCATTGTTGCCACTAGGGGCGCTTACAACATCTTTTCCCGAAGGATTTACATATGTAAAGGAAGATTGGTTGTAATTTTTATGGTAGTCCCGGTTAGAGCGGGTGCCTCTACAAACTTCAAGAGCTTCTTGAGAAGGATCTTCGTTTGGAAGATTGTCTTCAGGATTAAGAGGCTATCATTTTTCATTTGCTGAGGATGTATCTGCAGTAAAGTTTCCATCCTCAGTGATTGTGTTACATGGAGCATTTTTCGGGAATAAGTCCTAAACAGCATCCAGCAACCTTTCTTCTTCATTGACCAATTCATCATCCCAAGCATCAATAGCTGGGAATTCTTCAGTCAGGAAGGGTGTGAACTTTGAAGTCACAGTCTCAGGAGAAGAAACCTGAGAGGGTGTCGTCTTAGTGAAAGTCACATGAGATGAGGTGGCTCCAGAAGATACATTGCTTGGAGTCGTCGACGTGTAAGTGATCTCATCAGACAATGCTTCGGAAGAGTTATAATCCCGAATTATCACATTACAGGAAGCTCTAACAGGAGATGTTGTCTGATCAGAGTCAGACTCATCCTCGGATGTAAGAGGATCATCTATCCAGCAATTTTCTCCATTTTCAGGAGTTAAGGGAGGATGTACCTGATGGTCTTCAGGGACTCGAGGAGGCTCGTTGACGTGGTCTTGCTCTTGTTCTAGAGGGAGACGCTGCAAGATCCTTGCATATTCTTCAAGATCAGGCATAGGAGCCAAATCTTCTTCTTCATCAACTCTTTGTGGCTCAACATTGTTGAGTTCCACTGGAGCAATGAGGGGTGCTAGGTTCAACAGCATTTTCTTATGCAGCCTCTTGGTCTTCTTCATCATCAGACCCAGATCCTTGTGGTTGTAGGGGGTTATACCAGATTACTGGCATAAGATGAGTCTCAGCGACCCATTCTTCATCAGAGAGATATTCTCCTATTTCAAGGGACTCCTCTCACTCGTCGGTGTAGTTGAATTCAAATCCATCATCGGTGTCTCTGGACTCGTATCCATCAATGGAGAATCCAACTACCGAATTACAAGAGTATGATGACTCCTGCATGGCTTTTTTGAATTGAGGTGGCATGAAATCACTGAGAGTGAATTTTCTTACCCCCTTTGAAGTCTCTGGAAGGGACGTTTTTTTTCCCTCTAGTGAAGCGGTAGAGGAAGCCTCTGCCTTTTCTTGGACTTCTTTTTTTGGCTGGGTCTTCTCTTACCGTTTGAGCTTGAGGAAATGTTTCCTAGCCTGCCTTCGCTGTTGAGCTGTAGGCTTTGTTTTCACGATCTTCCAATTTTCATCTTCTAGGAGATCGGGATGTACCCATATGGGTTGTCCGTCTGGTGTCGGGTAAGGAACCAGTTTCTCGGACGCTTGGATTGTTTTTATCACCTTGAAGGAAGTAATGATCTTCTTCTTTGGTGATTTTGGTGTTTATCCACATGACACCATGTTGGCGGAGGCAGACCCATAGTTTTTGTCAAAGGTGATGACTCCGTTTTTCCACATCTCGTTTATTTTTCCTCTCACAACGAAGCATTAATTAAGAGGATGCGAGATCATCTGGTGGTATGGATAGTACCGAGGATCGTTGGTTTTGCCAACATCACCTGGTCTTTTGGGTTCAGGCAAAGTGAGCTTGCCGTTCGCCACAAGAGCCCCGAAGATTTCATCAACATCTTCATTAAACGGGTATTTCTTTTCTACTCGTTCTTTGAAGGCATCTGAGAGTTCAGGTCTCTTACCAGCAACTTTGTTTTCAGCTTTCTTTGTTGGCCGAGGAGCTGACTTGGTCTGCACATTGAGGACCTCTTTCTTCTTTGGTTTAGAGGTTGTAATGGCGGTTGGCTCTTTTCTTGATGATTTCTAACTTTGAGGTCTTTAATCACTGTTTCAGCTTCCATGGAAGCTTCTAGGAGTTCTCCTAAGTTCTTTGATTTGTTGCCGATGATCATGGAGCGGATTCTAGCTCTCATGTTGTTTTGGCATATGTCGACTTGCGACAATTGTGGCAATACACCAGAGCATTTGTATGCCATTGCTTTCCACTTATGAATGAAGTCATATGTTGACTCATTCTCCCCCTGTTTTAGGCTGCACAGCTGCGCCATAGTAGCGGGATGATCCTCACCTTTGAAGTGAGTCAGGAAGCGTGTCTTTAGCATGGCCCAGTTTTGGCGGCAGAGTGGAGTACCAATCGAAGGCCGTACCTTTTAGGGTACTTGCAAAGAGGCGGATCTTGAGTGCATCTTGATCCGCGATAGCTCCCGTCAAGATCTTGAAGTGGATGACGTGCTGTCTGGCTGATCCTTTCCCCGTATATGTTTGGAGAGTAGGATGCTTGGATTTTGTAGGGAACGGGACCGAGTCCATCCATAAGGGATATGGTGGCTTGATCCCATGCTCCTTGAGTATATCCTCTTCTTTTGTTTTTGCGAGGATACCGTCTACGTCCTTTTTGGTAAGGGCGTGTGACTCATTTTCTTCCCCATTTACCTCATTGTCTTGATGATTCGGAGGAGGTTCATTGTTCGCCTGATTGTGGAAGGCGAGGAGAAGGTTTTCCATCAGAGTTTCAATCCTCTGTTGGCCTTGTTCCAACTGCTGGATACATGTGATCGCATCATCTTGAGGTGGATTGCGAGGTGGTGGCTCAGAATTTGTAGCCGGGACGTTCATCCTTCGGGATTCGAACGAAGAAACTGTCTTCGTGACGAGCTGGGGCTCATTCTTTTTGAAAAAGAGCTTGAGGAAGGATCACTCTGCCGTCCTTTGCTTGAAGGAGCAGGGGATTCTTCTGAATGTCTTCTTGTGCTGGAGACGCTATGGGTCATCGGACGTCGGACATGAATTTTTGTTGCTGACTTTTGGCGTCTTCTGGTTTTTCCAACCATATGGACAGCAGCAACTTGGTTGTGTGTTTCTTTTTTGACCCATTTGGGAGAGACTTGAAGTGTAGGAGGCTGGGTGCTTTGTTTCTCTAGTCTCTTTCGTTGATACGACACGCGGCAGCATATATGACGAGAAATTTGAGCTTCGGTCAGCTCTGGCTACGCTTTGACAACGAAGGATGTGCTCCCTCGAGCGCAGCAGCCGAGCCTGTCTTCTTTGTAACTGGCAAGGACAGGATGCGAACCCGGTCCTTCGCCTGTTGCAGCGAAGCTTTGAATTTTTCAAGTTCGGCCCCTGTAGAGATGAAGGGTCGAACTGCAGGATTGTAGGCCTTAGCAGGTGCTTGTAGAGGCCTAGTAATGCATGACTTGATTTTGGGCTTCTAAGAACAAGCCGGCTCATGCTGGGTTGACTTGGGAGTCAGGTTGGAGATGGGTCTCTCCTCTTTCATGTAGGCAAGAGGGTAGAACTGGTTCTCCTTGAGTGGGGCCAGGTATGCTGGCTTGGTGGATGTTTGGGACCTTCTTTGTTTTGGTGAAGGTCTTGGGGACCAAGTCTTGGGATAGACCTGGTCGTTTTCGGGTCGAGGCTTCGTGGGGGTGCCATGGGCTTCGGGCCTTCTGGTGCTCGCCTTTGGTGTCACGGTAGTGACACGTTGAGAGGCGACCTTCTGCCTCTTGGAAGGATCAGTTTGTTCTTCAGGAAATGGGAATGGTCCCAGCGTCCCAAAGACGATAGTCCGGGGAGTCGAGGTCGACCCGGAGTTTAGAGAGTTGCCGAGGGAGTTGACGCTTCGGCAGCTGATGGGGCGCTTGTAGGTGCGCGTGGTTTTCTTCTATTGAAGTATGAGCTGTGTCACGGCCCGAGCCCGAGATTACACACATCCCGAGGCGCGACACACGCCCGCGTGGAAATTCGAGTCAAATTCATTGACTCTAGGTCCCCACGTACGGAATTTACCCACAGGATATCACGTGTGAGGTTTATATTTTTCGATATGCCTGTATAAATCTGTCAAATAGATATCCAATTAACATACACAATCATCAAGATATAGAGCATAAGGGTCCATGAGCATAGATTTAAGATTCAAGTTTAAGAGATAGAAGGAGAAGAAGTAAGTTAATTAAGTTTACAATCCCAAAACTAATAAGTTTATAAGCTAATACAAAATACGTGGCAATCCTAGCCACGGTCAGTGGGTCATTTAAACGTCCATTTCTCATCATACGGATGTCTAGAAGACATCATCAGGAGTCCACTCTGCTACGTTGTGTGGAGGTTCCTCTTCCTCAAGGATCTCCGGGGGAATGGCGTCAATGTATTCACCTGTAACGCCAAGTGTAGCACCATTAGACTAAGCTAAGCAAGACAAACATATACAGTCCATATAACATGTATCGAATGAATAGTCAGACAGGTATAAATCATAAGAGATCAAGGAATAATCACTAGGCATATCAGTGCATGAATTAGCATGAAACATACGAGTCATAGATAACAGGTAAACATATTAACAACTAGTTGGCACAACCACATAAGCTATGTTCTCTCAAGTTAATCATATAACATGAAATAAAATGAGAGCAGAATATCAGGACAGAACAGGGCGGTGCTACTAGGAGACAGAGGTACCCAGAATTCTCCATCGTAGACCTAGGGTGCCGGTAAACCCTCAGAATATATTCCCATCTGTAGAGGGCCAGAAGTATACTAAACCCACACTTAGCCGGGTCCGACTTAGATAGGGTCGAAGCTAAGTGGTGCCGACTCATAGAGTGCAATATACCAACAACAGAGCAGGTGCAGAATAGTGTAAATCAGATACAGGACATATACAGGACATATCATATAGGTAACAAATTGGAACTTACTGAAATATGCTGAACAAAGCCAGAAATAAATGTAGCATGACACATGTGTAACAGAAAATACATAACTGGACAGAAGCATGATCAAGTCATACTAGAATACTGGAAACGAAATGCAATGCATGTACATACAGATCATATACGGAGTCAAGATGTAATTCAAGCCAAGCCTACGGTCTTGGGAACACATGTGGTCTTCACCGTCCAACTCAGGGTAGTATTAAGAGTCCGACATTATCGGGCTACAAGGACCCCTTGGCGTTACATAATTTGGATGTCAAATCCCTTAATAGAACACATTTGGTTCAGTTGCAATCCGAAGAACACAATAGTCCCTCGTGGGTACGGTTGCTCAATCCATATCCACAATTCAACAAACCATCGGTCGTGATAAAAGTTCAGGGTTCACATCCTACGGGTCCATCTATCAGGCCAATCAACTAGAACAAGCTACGGTTCAATGTCCGGCTCATGGAAACATCCATTTGTCACAATTATGTAAAATACAACATATAATCTTTTCCAAGGCTCAAATCAAATCCATGTGTTGGGTTCTACACATCATGAGCTTTCCAACGGTATGTAGATCTCCAAAAACGGACTTACGGTTAAAAAGTTATGGTCGTTGGAAAATCTGCATACTGCAAGTATCAGGTTCGCTCGAGCGTTCAGATGTTCGCTCGAGCGGACCCCAGACAGAGAGCTGTTCGCTCGACCGGACCTAAAGTTCGCTCGAGCGAACTCTCCCAGAAAGCCCTTCGCTCGAGCGTTCACTCACGCTCGCTCGAGCGAACTGTCAAATCCTGGGTTCCGAAAATCTGAACTTCTTAATTTCTCTCAAGCCATTCAAGGCATTCCATCAGGTTTTAAAACACTACCAATAGGTATCTTTGAGCTTCCAAAATGCTCATCAAAACCATCAATAAACCCATATACATTAACAAAAGAAATCACCCACAAAAATCCATTTTTGAGCAAGAAGAAGGGTATCTAAGCAAGATTGATCACATTCATGAATCAAATAAGAAATCATGCATACAAATGTATAAGTTTAACTTGCCTTGGTGCTTTGAGCTAACTCTCACACTCCAAATCTTTTCTAATCAAGAATCCCCAAAATGCAAGCTCAAATGCCCTAAAATGGTGAAAACGAAAATGAATGAAATGAATGAGGAAGGAGATGATGCATACATGATTTGTAGCTTTCCAAGATGAAGGAAATCAAATGGAAATGCTTAGTGAAGAAAGAGCTTACCAAAAGCAAGAAGAAAGAAAGATGAGTGAATGCTTGAGCTTGGAAGATGTTGTCTTGGTGGAGAAGATGAAGTGGTGGCTGGCTTCTTCACACCAAGGATTCTTTGGTTGATGCTAGAAGTGAAGGAATGAAGAAGAAGAAGAAGACAAGGAGAAGAATAGCTCCCAGCTGGAAATGGAGAAGAAATGAGAGGAGAAGAAAGAAAAATGGCTGGGTAAGGGTTTTAAGCCCAATTTTTCCTGCACTTGCATGCAAGTCCAGAAATGGACTGAAATCTCTAATAAGGGCCTTGGTTAAATGAATGGGCTGGAAATGGGCCTAAATGGGTCCGAATTTAATGGGTCAAGGCATGAAAGTTAAGACCCATGAAATGCTCTATGCAATGCATTAAAAATCCAAAAATTCTAAGTACACACAAAAACCCAAAACACTTCAAAAGTCATAATCTACCTAGTAAATGGTCAAACCCCACTAATTCTACCTAATCAAGTCCAATCAAGATCAAAACATCCACTAAGCAATTAATCTAAATCATTTAACTCTAAAACGAGATTAAGGCGGGTCGGGGTGTTACAAGCTGGTGCTTGTTCTCATCGAAGGTAATGGTTAGTGAAGCTGCCATTGTTAGTTTTCGAAAAGTTTCTGAAACAAGACCACATCCATTAGTAATCACAAGAATATAATGATTATAAATGGGAAGTTCGATGGTTTTGTCTTTTCAAATCACTCGAGGGATATGACCCAAGCAATATGAAGAAGGCAAAAAGCCATAGAGGGTACAATTGTTCTGATCGCAGGTATGGTAAGCCCAGAATGAGCGTCCCAGTGACTGCTAGAAGCAATTGTGAACCTAAATTCGACTTATCGGGAAGCAGAGCTTGCTCGAGGTAAGAAGAATATAAGTTTGGAGTTACAAATGTGCCGGTCGCGAATACAGTAGACCCTGAAAGGGCGTACTAGTACCGCTAGACACAAATGTTTTGAGACCGCATCCATGAGATGAGATTCTCTGTTTTGAAAGGTCAAGATTGGATTCATCAAAGAGAGCAGATGGTATTTCGATCCAAATACGGTCTTAGCGATTTCCGCGAGCGCCAGTACTCAGAAGGAAATGAACCATAATTTCTCGGATTTGAATCCAAAAATGATGAGTTTTTTTTTTGAATGGCCAAGATCGGGTTCATCAAAGAGAGCAAAAGGCATTCCAATCTAAACACGGGCTCAGCGATTTCCGCGAGCGCCAGTGCTCAGAAAGGAGGAGACCAAAATTTCTTCGATCTGAACCAAAAATGTCTGAAGTTTTTTTTTTAGAAGATTTTTTTTTGAAACAATCCTTTTTTTAGAAGATTTTTTTTTTGAAAAAATCTTTTTTTTAAAAAAAAAGATTTTTTTTAAAAAAATCTTTTTTTATTTTATTTTTTTATTTATTCTTTATTTATATTTTTTTATTATTACTTTTTAGATTTTTTTTGAAAATTTTTTATTTTTGATTTTTTATTTTAAAATTTTTATTTTAAAAATCTTTATTTAAAAAATTTTTATTTTGAAAATTTTTTATTTAAAAGACGAGAGAGTACACATAGGCCTCCTAACCCGGTCTTATGAAATTTCGATTGATAGAATTGCCCCCAGGTAAAGGTAGGATTACTTAATGAACCCGTTTGGAGGACCCTTGCCTAGAACAGTCAAGTTGTCTCCACACTCTGGACAAGGCTTTTCTTGAATCAACCGTGATCAAAGAACGCAGTTGGTTTAACCTTACTGGTCTATGTCTTTTTTTTGTTTGTTTTTTTGTTTTTAGATCTTTATTGAACTCATCGAAGAGAAACGATGGCCCAAAACCTTAGTCAAATAGGCTCAACATTTTTGCAAGCGCGATGAACGATATGAAAGGATCAAGGTTTCTCAATTTTGAATCCAAAATGAAAAAATCTGATTTTTTTGTTTTTATATATATATATTTTAGATCTTTAATGAACTCATCGAAGAGAAACGATGGCCCAAAACCTTAGTCGAACAGGCTCAACATTTCTGTAAGCACGATGAACGATAGGAAATGATCAAGGTTTCTCAATTTTGAATTCAAACTGAAAAATATGATTTTTTTTAAAGATAAAAAGTGGAAATAAACACAAAGAATTAGAAATTTCCAAAAAATCTAATCTCATTTTTTTTAGATGCGGAATCTAACATAGGCCACCAATTAGAAAGTAGCCAAGGAATCCAGAAAAGAAGTATAAGCATAGAGCAAAAGATATGATATGCATATATTTCATTTCTAGCATCGTGTTCTCAAATGAACGAGTCCCACCGGGTGGAGCTAGATTGATGGACACCACTTCTGCTCGGTTCTACCGAGGTCGGCGGACGTGGGAGTCCGTTTGGGTCCTACCCTTTCGTAACCGGGGCGCAGAGGCGTGCATCAACATTTTTTTTGTGTGGGATGCCAGATTTTCTATTTTACTTGGAATTGCAAGTGGTGATCCGGAGATCAACCTTCGCAAGTAAAACAAAAATCAACTTTTTTCAAGTTTTCCATTGCACATATATTTAAGAAAAGAGACATTTTCTTGGTTTGCCGTGAAAGGCGATTTTTCTAGCATTTATAGCCGATTTTGGCGTTTATAGCCGATTTTTGGCGTTTATAGCCGAATTTACAGTTCTTATCAATAATGAAAGACAAGAGTTGTGATTTTTGTCTCTTTTGGAAAAATACAAACTACAATGAAAAGCAAGAAAATGAGGATCTAACTTCTCAGGAGATTGTGGGGGACTCGTTCAGATTGACGGTCGTAAGCCATATGTGGACTTTGCCATCATCCATGCAGATGAGAACAGAGGATGCTCTTGATTCACTTGGCTTGGCTATAACCTCAGGTTTTTAGAGGACAAAGACCAAAAGGATGTCCTATGTCCAATAAAAAACTTAGTAGAAGGGCTGAAAAGCCATGTCTAAGCCATTGGAGACAGAAGGAGAAGGCAAGGACCTTGGGAGGGGGGGGTACCCCCCAAAGGACTTTTGTCACCTTGTAGCGGTGGTCGGTGTAGAACTTCCACAGAGTTTTCTCTCTTTCTTTCTCTTAGATTTCTGATGCCTTTTTCTGTCTGAGTTTTCGGATTTTCTACAGTCTGTCGTGCTGTTTTTTCTTCTTGGAGTGCTCTCCTATTTATAGGCTTTTTGGTAGCCATTTAGGAGAGTTTATGGGCTTATATTGTCATTAAGCCGCATAATGGGAGGAGTTACAGGATTTAATTCCTTTATTTTGTAACTCCTTTTCTTGGCTTCTGATCGGCCGGAGGAGATTGAGGGCATTTAATCGCCTTTAATCGCCATGATGGAAGGAGTTTCATGGGTTAAATGCCATGAATCAATTGACTTGTAACTCTAGGATGCTTGCTTCTGATTGGGCCGTCCAAAGAAATGGATTAATGACTGTAATAAAGCTAGTCAATTAATCGCATTAAGTGGTCGCCGAGCAGTTGAAGAGTCACGGGCCGTGCCGCATCTTTTAGGATTCTTCTGGCGATGATCATCGATGGATCTTCATGTAGATCGACATCGGATGACCATGTAACTTCAGGTATTGGTTGCCAACAGCGGGTTGGTGCCATCTGTCCTGTCGATTTCTCGATTGGTCAGGTAAAAAGCACACTCTTTTGGTTGACCCGTATCAATGTTGATTTTGATACTCTTGATGATTGACCCGTGATTTTGACGAATGTCCATGGATTTGGTGTCTCAAAAGTATGAATTTCAGAAAATCCCAGGGGTCAGATGCTTCGAATCGTGAAAAAACGACGAAAAACGGGGCTTTCGGGGCTCTCCCGGCGATCCCGGGCTCCATGTCAGGCCCCACGACCGAGGACCCGTTAAACGAGACCTTAATCCGGGGTCATGGTACTACGGGCCGAAAAATTCTGTTGGATACCGCGATCACTGAGAGGGGGGGGGGGTGAATCAGTGATTTCTAAAAACAGGTCCAATTCAACAACAAAACAAGTCAAACCACACAATGACACCAGTTTTAACGTGGTTCACCGAAAGGCTACGTCCACGGTTCAAAGACTGTCCGAACACCAATCCGGGACAGATCTGAATCTTATTTAGTCGCACCAACGACAAAGAGCACCAACCCTTAGTTTCAGATAGCACCAACTATCTAGGAAGCACCGACTCCCTTTACAATTTATCTGCACCCACAGATAGGATCACCAAACCCTAAACACCAAGCACCAACTTGATGTAAAAACAGAATGGAAGATTAATTCTGTCTACAGCCCTTCCCCTCTACAATTCTCTCTCTCTCAATCCCTTACAAATTGAATTCTAAAGCATAAAAGAGAGACACTTAACTCATGGACGAATCACCATCTTCTAGAGCATAATCTCGTCCACAATTGCTGTAGAAAACGTCTGATAATGCAGCAACACAGCACCAGCACTCTTCTTCTCTCCAAAACTCTCTCTATAACTCTCTAAAACTCTTCTCTTCTGGTGTGTCTTTAGAACGACCCATACATGCCTTTATATAGGTTATAGTAACCCTTAAGAGTGTTCAAAATAGGCTACAATTCGTTTAGAAAGAGTCCCAAACAAATTAGAAAAGAGTGCTGAATTTTCGTGTAAAACTTCTAATTCTGCGCAACTCTGGTTCCCGTGCTCGGTCGACATCCTGACTTGCTCGGTCGACCGAAGACACTGACTGGAAAACAGACAATTTCGAGCTCGGTCGACATCCTGGGGTCCCGGTCGACCGAAGACACACTGTGTCACGAAAATAACTAAGAGGTGCCTTTTTTTTGTTTCTGCAGGTTTCTTCTTGCTCGGTCGACCGCATGAAGAGCCCTAGGTCGACCGGCCACTCTGTTTCAGGAAATCTGAATTCCTGACAGTTTCAATTCTGATTCTTTTCTTCAGCTCTATCAATACCAGCTTATTAACATCATGTTTGTGACAATGTGTTGACAAGAATTCCAACTCAAAAACAATACTTGAGATACTAACTCCTTCAATTCTTCAAAGACTACTCAAGTCATCTCAAATTCCAACAATCTCCCCCTTTGGAATTGTTGGCAACACTATTGGAACTTCAACACTTTCAACTTCAGCTTGCAGCTCTTCCAAGTTCTTTTCAACACTCACTTGGAACCAATTCTGAAATTCTGAAATAACAACCATGCACTGTCAACAATCTCCCCCTAGCTTTCATAGCATAACATCTCTCCTTGCTATCATAGCATAACATCTCTCCCCCTTTGACAACAAGTCCAAAGCCGAGGAGCGAATAGGATATTCAATGAATGCATTGCTCCCCCTTTCAAGCACAACTCCTACGGTTTAGGAGAGTGAGTAACTCCTAACTTTTTCCGGAGATACTCGAAGACTTCCTTTGGCAGAGGTTTCGTGAAAATATCAGCCACTTGCTCAGTTGTTGGAACATATTCCAACTTGACCTCTCCATCAGCAACTTTATCTTAAGAAAATGATAACGAATTGCTACATGCTTTGTTCGAGAGTGCTGAACAGGATTCTTAGATATATGAATTGCACTCGTGTTGTCACATAGGATCGGTGTAGGATCCGTTGTAGGAACTCCTAGATCAGAGAGCATTTGCCGCATCCATAACACTTGCGTACAACAAGTTGCCGCTGCAATATATTCCGCTTCCGCTGTCGAAAGGGATACAGAGTCTTGCTTCTTACTATGCCAAGCAACTAATCTTTCTCCAAGATAAAATGCGCCGCCGCTAGTACTCGTGCGATCATCTACGCATCCAGCCCAATCGGCATCAGAATATGCAACTAGAGTGAAGGATTTGCCTTTGGGATACCAGATACCAAGCTCCATAGTTCATTTCAGATATCGAAAGATTCGTTTCACTGCTGTAAGGTGCGTTTCAGTTGGTGCTGCTTGAAAACGTGCAACCATACATACTGCTTGTAGAAGATCTGGTCTTGTAGCAGTCAAGTAGAGCAAGCTTCCTATCATAGAGCGATAGGTGGTATGATCAACGGACGAGGCCTTATCATCTTTGCTAAGCTTCGTGTTCGTTGACATTGGTGTGCTCACTGGCTTGCTGTCTTCCATATTGAACCGTTTCAGCATTTCCTTAATGTACTTCATTTGTGATATGAAGATACCATGTTTCAGCTGCTGAACTTGTAAACCAAGAAAGAACTTTAGTTCTCCAAGCATTGACATCTCAAATTCTTTCTTCATCTCTTCAGCAAAATTCCTGCACATCTCCTCATCATTGCCACCAAAGATTATGTCATCAACATAAACAATGACAACCAGCTGTTTGCTTAACTCAGTTTTGACATACAGATTGCTATCAACCATTCCTTTTCCAAAACCGATCTTGCGGAGATAGAGATCCAGCCTTGCATACCATGCCCTTGGCGCTTGTTCAGTCCATAAAGAGCCTTTTTCAATTTGCACACTAGATCTGAATTTTTGCTGATGAGAAAACCATCAGGTTGCTCAATGTAGACTTCTTCTTCAAGTAAACCATTCAAGAAAGCTGACTTTACGTCCATCTGAAATACCTTGAAGGTTTTGTATGCTGCCAATGCAAGAAACATTCGAATAGCTTCCAGACGAGCCACCGGTGCAAAGGTCTCTTCAAAATCTATGCCTTCAACTTGAGCATAGCCTTTACAAACCAACCTTGCTTTGTTTCTAATGACTTGACCATCTTCATTCAGCTTATTCCGAAAGACCCATTTAGTACCAATAACATTCTTATCAGTAGGTCTAGGAACAAGTTCCCATGTGGAGTTCTTCTCAATTTGCTCCAACTCCTCATGCATAGCTTTCAACCAACTATCATCGAGACTGGCTTCAGCCACAGTCTTGGGTTCAATGGTGGACACAAGTGAGTAATTGCTAACTACACTTTGTCTAGTTTGAACGCCTGCCTTAGGATCTCCAATGATTTGATCCTTAGGGTGTTGCTCTACCCAAGTGCTGTGCTTCTTAGGTGTAGTATCTTCTGAGTCATCCTTTGATTTCTCAGAATCATTAGATTCAGCCATCTCATCATCAATCTCACTCGAGTCCTCATAAACTGGACTGTCATTATGAGTTGCATTCTTTGGTTCAATATTCTCATCTATTCTCACATCAGCACTTTCTATGATTTTTCTGGTTCTTTTGTTAAGACACCTATATGCCTTGCTAGTAGAGGAGTAACCCAGAAATATACCTTCGTCAGCTCTTTCTTCAAATTTGCCCGGATTTTGTTCGAGCCGCTTGATGTAACACTTGCTGCCGAAGACTTTGAAGTGCTTGACTGTTGCTTTTCTTCCAAACCATAGCTCATAGAGAGTTTTGACTTCATGTGGCCTGATCAAGCATCGATTTTGAATGTATACAGCCGTGTGAATTGCCTCTTTCCAATACTTGTCAGCCATCTTGCTTTCACTTAGCATCGTACGAGCCATCTCTTGTACGGTGCGATTCTTCCGTTCCACAACTCCATTTTGCTGTGGAGTTCTAGGGGCTGAGTACTGTCTTTGAATGCCATGATGTTCACAATATTTAGTGAACTCTTCAGATGTGAACTCGCCTCCACGATCAGACCTTAAAATCTTGATGCGTTTTTCCAATTGATTTTCAACCTGTGCTTTAAACACTTTAAAACGATCAAGTGCTTGATGCTTATGCTTAAGAAACAATACCCATGTCATACGAGTATAATCATCAATGCATAACATGAAATACTTATCTCCATTGGTGCTTTGAGTTCGCATCGGTCCACAGAGATCAGTGTGCACTAGCTCAAGAGGTTTCTTGGAATGATGCTCCTTTGACTTGAACATAACCCTCGTTTGCTTTCCCTTTTGGCAAGAATCGCAAATGGGATTGGTAGGTTTTTCAACTTTAGACATGCCTCTTACAGCCTTTGAATTGCAAATCTTTGACATGTTATCAAAGCTTAGATGCCCAAGGCATTTGTGCCACAACCAACTTTCCTTTGTCCGACTCATCAAGCAGGTCTTTTCAGCTCCATCTGACAATGTATAGAGATTTCCAGCAGTTCTTGATCCAGTTGCCACTGTTTTGCCGTTGCTACTCTTCTTGATGGCAAACCCATTCTTTGTGAAGATAACTTCATGACCCTTGTCACAGATCTGGCTCACACTAAGCAAGTTGTGTCTCAATCCAGACACATATAAGACTTCTTCCGATCTGATCTTGTTTGCCATAAGCTGAATAACACCTTTTCCGCAGATTTTGGCACCATCATTGTTGCCAAACTTCACTGAACCGCCTTCATAGTGCTGTAATTTGATGAATTTCTCTTTATCACCAGTCATATGGCTTGAACAACCACTATCAAGGACCCATGGTGCTGCCTTCTTTTGTGCATTGAATGCCGTTTGCACAATGAGAGATTCTTTGAGACTTTCTGCACTTTGCTTTGCTCTCCAAGCCTTGACTAACTTGGGTTTCTTTTCAACCTGAAATTTGTTAGCAATATGCAACCTACAATCCCTAGCCAAGTGTCCATAATTATGACACATATAGCACTCAATTTTGTGGCTACTTAGGATTGAAAAAGGATTCCTAGTCACAAATGGGCTGTTTCTTACATAGAATTTGCAATCAGCTCTTTTATGTCCAAACCTATTACAATGAAAGCAATAACCATAGAATTTATATCTTCTTTGTGGCTGGTTAATCTTCATTACCTTTCTAAGAGGAATGGACTCCTTTCTAGGTTGAGTGGGCTTCATAGAGTCAGAAGGTGCAGTGACTTGCTTCACAAACTTTTTCTTTTCAGGAGGTGCAATCGTAGAGGATTCACCTTTCTCAAATCCTAGACCAAATCTGAAGTGGGCAGGTCTTTGAACTTTCAGTAGTTCATTGAGTTTCATAGTCCCTTCAATCGCTTGGAGCGCTTTGAGTTTTTTGCTATTTTCCAAATTTTCAGCCTTTGCTCTAGCGATCTCAGTTTCAAGTTTCATAGCCTCTTCCTTTTTGATACTTATTTGGTTTTCAAGGACTTCTACCATTCTTTTATATTCTTCTACTTGAGTTTTCAAAGCAATAATAGAACTTTCAGATTCATGGAGAAGTTTCAGATTTTTCTTACTTGATTTGCGTTCCATGCTTAGCTCCTCAAGTGCGGCTATGAGTTCCTCTTCAAGATTGACTTCAGCCTCCTCATCCTCTTCCGGATCTAGCTCTTCTTCTTCTTCAACAGTGACCATGAAAAGAGCTTCGGTTGATTCATCATCGTCTGAAGTTTCAGACGTGCTGTCATCTTGTTGACATAGAAAGTTTTTAGCTTTGCCCCTTTTTCTGAAATTTCTCTTTCCTTTACTCTTTTCAGCATAAGAGTCATTATCATTGTCTTCTTTTAGCGGACACTTCGCAGCAAAGTGACCAATACCTCCACAATTGAAGCATTTAAAGGGTAGCTTCCCTTTGTACTTGCCATTGCTTCCTTTCTTCAATTTTCTAACAAATTGAGCCTCAAGCTCATCATCATCAGAATCAACATCATGACCAGCAGTCTCTTTTGCCTTTTTCTGAACTTTGAAGGCCGCTTCTTTATCAGATGAAGACGTCTTTCCTATGCGCATCTCATAGGCAGTTAGAGAACCATGTAATTCATCCATGGAAAATGCATTCAGATCTTTGGCTTCTTCGATAGCTGAGACCTTTGAATCAAACCGGGGAAGAAGAGATCTTAGAACCTTTTTGACGATGACCGGCTCTTTAATCTCCTCCCCTAGTCCACGAATGTCATTCGTGACTTCATTCACTCGTTGCATATACGAGTCAACATTCTCACTTTCCTCGATGCGAAGAGACTCGAATTGAGAGCGATGAGTTTGCAATTTGGCTTCTTTAATCTTCTCATCACCTTCATGTATGCTTTGCAACTTGTCCCAAATTTCCATGGCTGTTTTGCATGCAATTACTTTGACAAGCTCGCTGTCCACAAGGCCACTAAAGAGTGCATTCTGCGCCTTGGAGTCGTTGTCTGCCAACTTCTTCGATGCTGTATCATTGGGTACGGTGGCAGCATTGTAACCGGCCCTGACAGCCTCCCAAACATCATAGCCAAGAGATTTGATGAAGGCTTGCATCCTAATCTTCCAAAAGGAGTAATTAGAACCATCAAACAGAGGTGCTTTCATATTCCCTGTATTGACTGCCATGTGATTTGACAAGAGATCACCCTTAGCGTATTAAACAGATCAAGGGAACCTCGCTCTGATACCAATTGTTGGATACCGCGATCACTGAGAGGGGGGGTGAATCAGTGATTTCTAAAAACAGGTCCAATTCAACAACAAAACAAGTCAAACCACACAATGACACCAGTTTTAACGTGGTTCACCGAAAGGCTACGTCCACGGTTCAAAGACTGTCCGAACACCAATCCGGGACAGATCTGAATCTTATTTAGTCGCACCAACGACAAAGAGCACCAACCCTTAGTTTCAGATAGCACCAACTATCTAGGAAGCACCGACTCCCTTTACAATTTATCTGCACCCACAGATAGGATCACCAAACCCTAAACACCAAGCACCAACTTGATGTAAAAACAGAATGGAAGATTAATTCTGTCTACAGCCCTTCCCCTCTACAATTCTCTCTCTCTCAATCCCTTACAAATTGAATTCTAAAGCATAAAAGAGAGACACTTAACTCATGGACGAATCACCATCTTCTAGAGCATAATCTCGTCCACAATTGTTGTAGAAAACGTCTGATAATGCAGCAACACAGCAACACAGCACCAGCACTCTTCTTCTCTCCAAAACTCTCTCTATAACTCTCTAAAACTCTTCTCTTCTGGTGTGTCTTTAGAACGACCCATACATGCCTTTATATAGGTTATAGTAACCCTTAAGAGTGTTCAAAATAGGTTACAATTCGTTTAGAAAGAGTCCCAAACAAATTAGATAAGAGTGCTGAATTTTCGTGTAAAACTTCTAATTCTGCGCAACTCTGGTTCCCGTGCTCGGTCGACATCCTGACTTGCTCGGTCGACCGAAGACACTGACTGGAAAACAGACAATTTCGAGCTCGGTCGACATCCTGGGGTCCCGGTCGACCGAAGACACACTGTGTCACGAAAATAACTGAGAGGTGCCTTTTTTTTGTTTCTGCAGGTTTCTTCTTGCTCGGTCGACCGCATGAAGAGCCCGGTCGACCGGCCACTCTGTTTCAGGAAATCTGAATTCCTGACAGTTTCAATTCTGATTCTTTTCTTCAGCTCTATCAATACCAGCTTATTAACATCATGTTTGTGACAATGTGTTGACAAGAATTCCAACTCAAAAACAATACTTGAGATACTAACTCCTTCAATTCTTCAAAGACTACTCAAGTCATCTCAAATTCCAACAAATTCCGCCCGCACACGCTAGTTTCCCACAGGTTTCCGCGGTAAGGATCCTCGAAAACCAATCCAACAGTGATTATTAAGAATCACTTTCATATGAATAGATTACGCGGAAGCATTGTAGCAAACATAAAAGTCCATATTATATGAGTATAATGAGAACGCACAAGACTAGCATCAAAAAGAGAAACATTCCACTAGTAGGCCCCAAAGTTGGTTTTAAGTTAAATACAAAGGTAAAGTTAGCCAATAATTAAAAATTTTCCCTAAAAAGAATAAGCCAACAATGGCTACAACAAAATCCCAAAAAGAATAGTATCTATTCCAAAATGTGATCGAAGCTCCAAAAACAACCCAACGTCTGGACGACATCATCGGGCTGCCACTCGCCTTCCACAAGAACTATAGGTTGCGCCTCGAAGTGCGCCTCAACAGCGAGGGGTTCGACATCTGGCACCAAGTAAAAAGCACAGACACGACGGTCTGGCAAGCAAATACAATAATAATAGGATGATAGGAAGAGTAAAACATTAAATACATGAGAGCTGCGATCAAAATCCTAAATAACAGTAATGATAAGATAAAAGATAGACATCGAGAATATTAATGAATCCAGTGCTATGATAAGTGAAGTAAAAAAAAAAACCATAAGATAAAACATTAAACGTATAAAACATTGGCAGACCACGTATAGCTAAATTCTCCTGTTACCGAAGTAAAGGGAGCAAACAGAGCCGTAGCCACTACTCGTGGGACCGGAACGAACATAGTCGTTATCAAACAGAACCGTAGCCACTACACGTGGGATCAGATATAAAACCGTTGCCATGGTCAGTACAGATAGAATCCAAACTGCAGTTGGCAAATAATTTAAAGATTCCATGTCGGATGATCAGTCCGACGAGGTAACCTAAGCTTAGTGGTGCCATTAGTGTAAAAGTTTCAAACCTTGAAGTAATATAAATCCGTTCATAAAGATATATTTCCCAAAATCGATAAGAAAACTACTCTGAACAAATACATATCTCACATATTGACGAATCCAAGAAAAATAGATGAGTAGTCTTATCAATATCTATAAATGTGGTAAACCAGCCCAAAGCATTCAAATAGGTTTATAAATGAATCCGGACAAAACCTTTTTACATGGAATGAACTTAGTGTATGAGGATTCATCGGTCTAATGCGGGTCGTCTTGATGTACATTTGACCCCCTATTGTCATTAATAAATAGTAATTTGGTGCCACAGAAGATCCTTGACAATAAAAAGGGATGAAGTGTATATTGAGACTTGAAAGATTCCCCAAATGGTTTTATTCATAGTTCAAATAAATTTACATAATGGTTCTATGATTCAAAAAGGGGCTGAATGGGCTACAATTATAGAAAAAGGAATTGGGCTGAATTGGACTTGCATATGGGCTTGAAGTGAGCCTGGAGAACGGTCCAACAATCCTCTTTTTGCAATTCTTCTCATTTCAGTCCGATCGATCGGACTCATTGGCCGATCGATCGGGCCTGAAATGCTCTCAGCTATTTACAGTCCGATCGATCGGACCTGGAATACTCCTAGTTATTTACAGTCCGATCGATCGGACAGCGGCGAGTCTTAGCTTATTTGGTTGGATCTCTCCTTTGTCCAATCCCTATCCATTTTCTTTCTTTCCCTTTCTTCCATACACATCTCCACAATCACTTGGGCCCTTTCTTGACCTCCTCAACTCATCAAATCATCATCCATTTGATCATTCCAATCAATCATACAAACACTTTTAAATCAAAGTTTTCTCCATTCTTTGGACAACAAGACTTTGACATAAAGAAGACAAAATTCCAAGATGGTCAAATTAAAACAAACCTCCCATTCATTGTAAAACAATAACATAAGTAGGATCAAACATATACATTACTCCATTTAACTAAAGTAAATGCATGAATCATAAAAGATTAGAGCATAGGAAGAAATGCCATGAAAAGGATCTTATCAAGCGAAACCATCATATTAGTTGTAAAATCCACTTGCCTCAAGCCAAGATGAGGGAAATATCACTCCTCAAACAATCCTCTAGGGCCTCAAGCTCCCAATCTACAAAAATCCCAAAATTTTCCCCAAGAAGAACCCTAAAAATCAACATTTGCAAATCTCGAGGGAAAACTCTTGCATGTGTGATGAAAACACTCTAAATGAAGAGAAAAACAAAGATTTCAAGTTTGGAAAGCCATTGCTAACCTTGAAGAACTCAAACAATGAAGAGAAGCTTGAAAGGAAGCCTTGCCGTAGCTCAAATCCTTTGAAAAACACATATTTGGAAAGCTTGAATGACGAGGAAGAACCCTAGGAGATTAATCCTCCATGAAATCTCCAAGAGATGGATGTTCGAGAGGAGAGAGAAAGTTGCTAAAAGAGAGGGAAAGCCCCTGGCTCCAAACCGTGCAGGAAAAGAAAAATGAAGGAGAATAAGAGAGCTCATTTCTTATAAGATCGGTTTGTGGGTCCCAATCTTCGCAAGGCTAAAAATGGCATTTGTGGGCCCCGAATGGAAATGGCGAAGAAGAAAAAAACGATCAGCGAAATATCTGTTATCTAAAAAGTATACTTTTGTCAATTTCTGAAATTTTCGAAATTTGGGTACAGATTTTGTGTGAAAGGTCAGTTTTGCCCTTTTTTCTCGAAAAACGTAATTTCTGATCATTAAATCTAAATGGTCAAAACATGAAAGTTGATAATCTAAATGAAATGAGTCAAAATGCACAAAATTGGGATTTTACAAAAATCAAAGTTAATCCCCACAGATCACACACAACACACGGGCGCCCCGGCCCGCGACAAGCCTAAGTCAACAACTCTCGAAAATTCCCAAAGCTAATTAAACATTCTAATCTAGCTTAAGAAAATAAGATAATCATCCACTAACCCCACTTATCAACTAATCATGATTAGATATAATTAAATATTCCAAACCTGGGTCGGGGTCTGACATCCTCCACCCCTAAAAATCACATTTGGTCCTCCAAATGATCACTAACCTTTGGAAATAGCTGAGGGTATTTCTTCTGGACCTGATCACGAAGTTCCCAAGTAGCCTCTTCTGGTCCATGATTCTCCCAACGAATCTTTACCCACTGAATTGTTCTGTTTCTCAGTTCTTGCTCTTTGGTGTCAATAATCTCTGCCGGTTTCTCAATGTAGGTGGCATCTTCTCGAACATCCAACGGTTCGTGATGTAGCACGTGTGAAGGGTCCGAGACATACTTCCTTAGCATTGACACGTGAAACACATTGTGTACACCTGAAAGTTTTGGAGGCAAAGCTAATCTATATGCCACTTCCCCGATACGACTCAGGATCTCATACGGTCCAATGAATCTCTTAGATAATTTGCCTCGTTGTCCAAATCTCAGTGTTCCTCTGATCGGAGATACTTTCAAAAATACTTTGTCTCCAACTTGGAATTGTAGATCCTTCCTTCGAACGTCAGCATAGCTTTTCTGTCGGCTTCTCGAAATCTTTAATCGTTCATGAATAATTCTAACTTTATCACTCGTTTCTTCAACCAAAGAAGGACCATGAAAACTGCGTTCTCCGACTTCTTCCCAACACACTGGGGTTCTACACTTCCTGCCATATAACGCTTCGAAAGGGCCATCCCTATGCTCGAATGGTAACTGTTTTTATAGGCAAACTCACAGAGAGGTAAATTCTCATCCCATTGATTCTTGAAATTAAGTACACAAGCTCTAAGCATGTCTTCAAGGGTCTGAATAGTTCTCTCCGATTGACCATCAGTTTGCGGGTGATATGCTGTGCCGAATTGAAGCTTCATTCCCATCGATTCATGTAAGGTCTTCCAAAATCTCGAAACAAATCTACTATCTCGATCTGAAGTAATGGAGACCGGCTGACCATGACGACTAACAATCTCCTTCACGAAGGCTTGTGCCAAAGCCAATATGTGCATTTTCTTCCCGGTCTTCAAAGGAATAAAGTGTGCCGACTTCGTTAACCGATCTACTATGATCCAAATAACATTGTTCCCTCTGCTTGTAGTCGGTAGACCCGAGACGAAATCCATAGTTAGGTGTTCCCATTTCCACTCTGGGATTTCTAATGGCTGCAAAAGACCAAGTAGTTTCTGATGTTCTGCCTTCACTAATTGACAAGTCATGCATCTGGATACGATAGCTGCTATCTTTCTCTTCATATTGTTCCACCAAAAATGACTCTTCAAATTTTGATACATCTTCGTACTCCCTGGGTGTACTGAATACCTCGTATTGTGAGCTTCTACCATAATGTCATTCTTCAAATTATCTATCTTTAGAACACAAAGTCTGCCACGGAAGTACAAAACTCCATCCATGATTTGAAAATCTGGGCGTTCTGGGATGTGCTCTACAATTTTTGCGAAGTCCGGATCTTGCATCTGACTGTCCTTGATTTTCTGAATGAAGACGGGCTCAGACACTGTCATATTTGCCAACATAACTCCTTCCCTCAAAGGTTGGAAATCTACTCTCAACTCTTCGAATTGCTGAAAATTGTAAAACCCTTGCAAACTGGCCAAATAAACTGATTTTCTACTCAAAGCATCTGCCACTACGTTGACCTTCCCCGGATGATAGATGATTGGGAAATCATAGTCTTTGATGTACTCCATCCATCTTCTTTGCCTCATGTTTAATTCTTTCTGAGAGAATAAATATTGGAGACTACGGTGATCCGAATGAACTTCAAATTTTTCTCCGTACAAATAGTGTCTCCACATTTTTAACTTGAACACTATCGCTGCCAACTCCAAATCACGTGTCACATATTTCTTCTCGTGTTCCTTCAATTGCCTCGAGCCATACGCTATCACATTCCCATTTTTGCATCAAAACACATCCAAGTCCTACACCTGAAGCATCCGTATAGATAACAAAACCACCACTCCCCGAAGGTAAGGTGAGGACAGGTGCGGAAGTTAACCACTTCTTCAACTCTTCAAAACTAGCTTCACATTTCTCTGACCATACGAACGACACATTCTTTCGGGTTAACTTGGTCAAAGGTGTTGCAATGGATGAAAATCCTTGTACAAATCTCCTATAGTAATAATGGCTCTATGATTTAAAAAGGGGCTAAATGGGCTACAATTATAGAAAAAGGAATTGGGCTGAATTGGACTTGCATATGGGCTTGAAGTGAGCCTGGAGAACGATCCAACAATCCTCCTTTTGCAATTCTTCTCATTTCAGTCCGATCGATCGGACTCATTGGCCGATCGATCGGGCCTAAAATGCTCTCAGCTATTTACAGTCCGATCGATCGGACCTGGAATACTCCCAGTTATTTACAGTCTGATCGATCGGACAGCGGCGAGTCTTAGCTTATTTGGTTGGATCTCTCCTTTGTCCAATCCCTATCCATTTTCTTTCTTTCCCCTTCTTCCATACACATCTCCACAATCACTTGGGCCCTTTCTTGACCTCCTCAACTCATCAAATCATCATCCATTTGATCATTCCAATCAATCATACAAACACTTTTAAATCAAAGTTTTCTCCATTCTTTGGACAACAAGACTTTGACATAAAGAAGACAAAATTCCAAGATGGTCAAATTAAAACAAACCTCCCATTCATTGTAAAACAATAACATAAGTAGAATCAAAGATATACATTACTCCATTTAACTAAAGTAAATCCATGAATCATAAAAGATTAGAGCAAAGGAAGAAATGCCATGAAAGGGAACTTATAAAGCAAAACCATCATATTAGTTGTAGAATCCACTTGCCTCAAGCCAAGATGAGGGCAATATCACTCCTCAAACAATCCTCTAGGGCCTGAATCTCCCAATCTACAAAAACCCCAAAATTTTCCCAAAGAAGAACCCTGAAAATCAACATTTGCAAATCTCAAGGGAAAACTCTTACATGTGTGATGAAAACACTCTAAATGAAGAGAAAAACAAAGATTTCAAGTTTGGAAAGCGATTGCTAACCTTGAAGAACTCAAACAATGAAGAGAAGCTTGAAAGGAAGCCTTGCCCTAGCTCAAATCCTTTGAAAAACACA